>CM076575.1:1434896922-1435336789 GCA_034641835.2 Pinus albicaulis
TTCAGCCATGATTAGGCTATGTTAAATTAACTACAGCAAGCACACAACTTGCAGGTATGAGAAGAATGAACACACACACAAGAGACTCAACACACAATGAAAGATAAGCGTGAGGCTTTTTTTATTTTCCATTATACAAAGATGTACATTTATAGTACAATGGTGTGACTCTTGGTTTCATATTCCAAGGTCACTTGGACTCCATTGTGACTTTTCGCATTTCACACCTACCCATGTAGGATTAGGTGTTCCAACATCCCCCCTTAATCCGAAGGGGTATGTGTGAGTCCAAGAAAAGAGTTGTAATACAAATCTGCAAAGTATACATGGTAGCACTTGGCTGAATCAACTCTCTGAAATGTTGGAAAAAAGAGGTGGTTTTAGGATGACCACAAACACTGGAACGCAAAACTTGTTGCAGTTCCCGGAACTCTTCCAAAACTGGCAAGAAGCTGAAAGCTTCTACTAGAGGAATTGTCCCTCATAAAAAAGGGAGACCTTCAACCTAAAAGAAGGGAGGTCTACTACCTGTGATGGTTTTAGGATTACCAACAACTCTGAAATGCTTGAAGCATTTCCTGGAACTCAACCAAAGCTGGCAAGAAGCTGAAGGCTTCTGCTAGAGGAAGTGTTCCTCATATATGAAAGGGAGACCTTCGACCTAAAAGAAGGGAGGTCTACTACCTGTGGTGGTTTTAGGTTATCCACCAACTAAAGATGATGGTTTAAGGTTGTCCACCAACCGAAGGCATGCTCATGGGCATCCGTGTTCTCCCCCTGCTACATCTTCCGAATCCATAATGACGAATTGTGGCCCAGTCGCTTTTTGAACCGCCGAAGCAACTCAACATAATGAGAGATTGTGGTCGTGCCCACGTGATCTCGTCGTTTAAGCCACATGACCACCATTTTCCCCCCGCTGTGTGGCTTAAGGTAGATGATGGCGAAACTCAAATTGCAGCAAGTTTGCTCAATATCCGTGAACCTGTTCTCACATGCCACTTTAAACATCTTCTTGTCATTGATGCCCATTGCCAAGAAGCGATCCATCCAAGATGAATCTTGGTTCTTGCAGGAGGCTTGTTTCTGAAGCATCTGTCTGAAGCATGAGTGTGCCAACCACAATGCTTGCATGGATGAAGATCAAAATAGTGATCTTTCATATGGCCAACTCGATCACAGTGTTGGTATTTATCAATTTGTTGTGGAAGTGGAACAGGGTCTGGAATAGCTACAGGTGAACTGTCATACATGAATCTGACACTCTGAAATATGATGGGCTTGGTGTAGTTTGGAATATGAAAGGACACATCATTGTCATATCCAAGACCAGTTCGGTGCTTGTTGTGGACAAGCTCTTCCCAAGGTCTCGATGATGGGCTTAGAAGTGTGCCGAGCCGCGCATCCGCATGAAAATCTGCTCTACTACAAGGAATTGAACGTAAATCAACTGAACTTATCTTCTCTCTTCGATGAGAGTCCTTCTCAACTCCTTCCAACAAACAAAGTTCGTAATGGTGACTCTTTTGCTGAATTTCGTCTTCGTTGAGCCGAGATTCCAAATCGCAAAAACTCTAATCTTTCTTGCTGTGGCATTCTTGAAACAACTAAATTTTACAAAGAGCATCCTTGCTCATTTTTATCATGTCATCAACATTGAATGGAATGAGTTTATTCAACACTAATGCCTCATTGATTTTAGCCATTTTCAACAACTTAGGCTTAAAAATGAAAGGGTGTCGGCTACAACCGAAAATGCACCCATTTACAATGTGATTCAACAACAAATACAAATGACTCCAAAGAATTTCCAACTATGGAAATCTCAAAGTACAAAGTGTGCTCCTCAAATGATGTAGGGCAATCAACAATCCAACAACTCAAATACACTTCAAATCTTGATTGCAGTTATGAATGAAGAAGCAATATCAATACAATGTCAATATAATATTTCTGCAAAATATGTGCAGCTGAAACACTAGTGCAAGAGGCCTTTAAAGCAGCTGAATTTTCCTTCAAATAGATGTTTTCATTGATGGCAAACTTGTCTTCAAATGTCAATTTCTTCAAAAAAATCACTCTTCAAATCAATGCCACAAATCACAATGTCAAATTTGCAATTTTTTCTATATATTCAGTCCATCTTTTTTTCATATGCCATTTCCTTCATTTCTGTTGTTCATATCTCTTCCTTTCTCTCTCTGCTGATTTTTTTTTTTAAATTAAAAAATAGATTAATTAAAAATGAAAATGATGGGAAATTAATTAAAAAATGGGGAAATGGATTATAATAAAAAATGAAAGGGAATTAATTAAAAGGGAAAGGGGCTTTTTCTTTTTCTTTTTTTTTTTCTTTTTTTTTATTAATAAAAAATTGAAATGAAAAAGTGAAAATGAATTTAAAAGGGAGGGGATTAAATTTAAAAGAGAGGGGAACGAATTAAAATGGAGGGGGGAGATTTTAATTTAAAAAATTTTGAGGGGTAAAAATGACTTTAAAGAGGGGGAGTGGGGCGTATTATATGAAGGGAGGGGTGTTAATTAAAATAAATTTAAAAGGAGTAGAGGCGTATTATATGAGGGGAGGGGCGTAGAGGCCGTGGGAAAGGGGGAGCGTTGGGAGTGATAAGGGGCTGCGAAGGGTCGTTTTGTGGGGGAGCGTTGGGAGAGGCGAGGAGTGTGTATAGTGTAGCAGAGTTTGGGGAGTACTGAAATGTAGGGTTGAAGGAATACGCATGATGGTAAGGGGGGGAACTGGATTCATGCTGCGGTGAGTGAATAGTAGAGTGTGTGTGTAGCACTATAGCGTATGCGCAGACGTGGAGGTGTCGAGTGGAGCTGCGTGAGAATAACGTGGGGGGAATGGATAGCAGTATAGAGGGCCGTGTGAGCGATTGAGGGTCAAGCGATAATGTGAGATGGGCTGACTCGGAGTAAAGCGCAAGGAGAGGAGGCGGATGGCGCGGGGTCGGAGACCGTATTGCGTTGGGTGGATAACGAGAGGTAAAGGGTAAGGGGTTTGTAGGCAAGGGAGTGTGGAGCGAATAGGTGAGTGCAGGGCAGAGGGTCATGTAGGAAATAGCGTAGGTTGAGAAATGAGAACAGGGAGGCCGTGAGGGCCGAGAGGCCAAGTTGCCCAGAAAATATTTTTATTTTATTTTTTATTTTTTTTTTTTTTTTTTTTTTTAATTTTTTTTTTTTTTTTTTAATTTTAAAAACAAGCAGAGAGCAAGAAATCAACCTTAAAATGAAGAAAGATAATCTTTATAATTGTAGAAAAAACTTAGAAATTTCTCTAGTATCCCAAACAGCGAGAGAATTGGACTTAAAGAATGCGTAATTTTTCTTTAATATTTCATCAAGAAAACCTAAATTTGTAGAGATTTTTCAATGAAAAACTTAGAAATTTTCCATAAATCCACTTTGAACAATTTTCCAAAAGAGCTCTTCAAAAGCAGAATTAAAGGCAGACAATGCAGAAAAAATTAGAATTTAGAAACCTTCGATGCGCTTCTTCAAAGCCAATGCCTGAATGTTGCCAATTTTCTGAATGCTGGGATTTTGAATGCTGCTCCTCTTCAAAAAAATTCTGAATGGTGGCAAAAACACTGCTGCAGAAACTCTCAAAATGCTGCAAAAATGCCAACAATTTTGCAGATATGCACAGGCCATAAACACAAATGGCTCACTCAATTTGGAGCAGGGCCAGCAATCGCCCGCTCTGATACCATGTTAAACACCATGTTGAAGCACACACATGGTGTATGAGGAAGAAGAATGCACACACAAGAGAAACAACACACAATGAAATATGAACAAGATATCATTTTGAATTAGTAGTGGAATTTAGACTTGCACGCTTTTAGAAAATTCTCTTTTTTGGGTATGGGGCTTGTACCTCTTTTGAATCTGCCTTCTTTTTTTTTTTCTTTCAAAATAATTTAAAAAAAATAACTAATATGCTCAAAGGGTGAGCTTATTTTCATTCCTATCTAACCTAATCTAACTTTGTAAATTGCATATTTTAGCTGGTAAATTATCTTTTCCAATACATCCAATCAATCAGATGATTCCATGATTGGTCTTTTCTCATCTCCTTGAGCATGCTGGAAAAAAAAAAAGGCCACTCCCATCTCACTTGTTTTTTAGCAGCAGTGCTAAAAATTTTTATTGCACTTGGAAATAAACTGCTCCTAACAACCTTTATTCCCTCTCCAAATGTCTTCAAGAAATCAGCAAAGGGATCTTGAAACAATACCTGGTTATGAGTTTTTGAAAGATAGGTTTCAACCAGGATTACTCTTTCCTCCACTGGGTCAAGCTTAAGATTCTTTTGAGGAAGAAATTCTTCCTCATCTTCAATGTTATCTGAACTGGAGGACTCATCATATATTGTAGTGTTCTCCTCTTGTAGTCCTGGTATGTTCTGATTGAGTGGACTAAACTTTGTGAAGAGGTCACTATGTTCTTAAGAAAGGGTATGGTTGATTATCTCAACCTTTTCAGGAGAAGGATATTTATCTTTAACTTGCTCAAAGAGTTCCTCATTCTTTTTAACCTCAACACTACAACTGATAGATTGCTGATTCCCAATTATGTGAAAGCTATTTCTGATGGGTTGCATTATTTGATTACTACTTTCAAGCTGATGATTATGAAATTCATGACACCAATCCACTACTGGTTGCCCTGCATGATTAGTTTCTATTTGGATCTCATCATCAGATTTATCAGTATTTAGAGAATCATTAGTATAAACAATCTCACCAATAAAAAATATTGGATTATCAGTTTGTCTTTCTTTAAATTGATCTATGAGTTCACTTTCTGATTTATGGCAACAAGGATTAGCAAGGGAATGAATAGAAGGTTTTGGCTCTTCTAAAGTTTTAGATGCTGGCTGCTTGTTTAATATTTTGTTGATTTATTCTTCTGTTAAAAGAGGAAGCATTTTTCTCTTTCTTGGAACAGAAGTACAACAGTTCTCTTTCTCTTGTGTAGGCTAATTTTGAGGCTGGATGTGTTCTTGAACCTCCCCTAGAAGAGATGGTGGATCATTACTTGTGCTTGCAGGGTGATCTTGAGGATTTTCTTCTATGTCCTGATTAATTTCACTCTCAAACAACTTTTCATGATTTTTGTGATGGTCAATTAGTTCATGAGATTCATGAGTTGTTATTAATAGATAATCAGGATGCCATTATCCTCTTATCAACTGAAATGAGTTATAGCATAAAGGTAGAGACTCTAGATGTGTTACCTCTTCTCTTATTTCAGGTTTTGTGATCTTACGAGGGCTTATTGTTTCCTCAAAGCACTGCTCACTTTCTGTATTTTCAACTTGTTTGCAATGTTCTCTTATCTGTGGAACACAATGTATAGGTAGGTAACTAGTACCCTTTTGAAAATATTCTTCATTCTCTTCTTCGAAATCTTGCTCTTCATATATATCCTATTTGTTTCTTTTGTTTTGTAGAGGTTGGTTTTGTTTTTTCCAAGGAAGAGGTATAGGTTTTTTTAAATAAGCAACATTAATCTCAACTTCGCGCCTCTCTAGTCTCTTATCAAGTATGTACATCATGTTACCAGTTATATCTAATAATGTGTCTAGTTTAGGTTATGTGTCTATACTTGGATCCATTTTTGTTCAGTCAATAAGGTCACTATATCTTTTCAACCAGTTCAGAGTCTTCTATCAGTGGAGTCATTAGGTCTTTTGGAGGTTGTGGAGTCACCAGGTGGAAGATTTTGAACTTTTTTGTCCACCATCAGCATGATTTGGATTGCTCAATGCATCCCAGGGGTGTTTATAAGGACTAGTGAAGTAATAGGCCTACTGGAGGCTAGTGGAGTCTTCAGGTGGAAATTTTTAGTTTTTTGAAGGTAAAATGTATTATGGTCCACCACCAATAAGTAATAAAAGGAAATATATGGATATTTTGGGTTTTTTCTGAGTTTTTGAAGGGATTTCTAAGTTGTCACTTACTCAGGTCCCACCGTGATCGCCATTATGCTGGGGTCCTATGGTTTGGCAGATTGGCATACCAAGTGACAAGGCAACATCAAAACCAATATTTAGAGCTCTATGACCTAGCCTTCATAGTCTCAGAGAGGGATATCTCAATTGTTTGCAAAGATATGACTTGTTTTCTTGTAAAAGGTTCATTTTAGGCTAGTTATTAAGCATGATTTTGTTTTATTGTTTGATGGGATATGATGATCTAGGCAGCATAGATAGAAAAGGGAAATGTCTAAGTCATTTGGCAATGGATTCAAGTGGAAGTTGTAACAAGTTTGTAAATGGATCAGGGGTATCAAAGGAAAAATATAACTTGGCCAGTGGATCTACAAGGTCTTTCAGGTGAAATGAAATGGACATCAATGGTTTAGAATGAAAAGTAGAACTAAGGGCAATTAAGAATCCTTAATTATATGTACTTCTCAACAAAGGGAATTAAAACATTATCTGAACATGAAGAGGCATTCCATAGACATGGCTAACCATAAATTATAGAAACCACACTTCAGCAAATAACAATTGCAAGACAAGCTTCTCCAATGAAATATAGAAGGTGAGAAACTCATTTAACTTCTAGTGATTTCACCTCCAAGGATAAGAAAACATTCAAGATTCACACATAACTGCATTCATAGAAGAGGGAAATCCTAAACATCTTTGATTACAGCTATAAAGACCTCCAAAACAATTATTTAAGCAAGTACAAAGGGTATGATCGGAACAAAACTTCTGTGGGAGACTTTAAACAATGGTAATTTGAAGGGAGTCTCCAGAAATAGTTTTTAAGTGGCAGCAAGTAAGCAGGGAAAACCATAAATCATTCTTGAGACCAACTGGATTGAAATATTTAAGAAATAAACAAGCATAAGGGTTCTAGAGAGCAATTAATAGTTCTCTATAATATCTTATCAGAAGAAAACATTAAGACAGTGAAGAGTAAACAAAAATAAGGTGTTTTTGAAAGACATTTCTTAGCCTAAAATTTTTACTCTACTGTAACAGAGAATGGTGAAACATAATGGAACAGGAAATAACAATAACAGATTTAGAGTACTTCACCAATAGCCAAGCTTAGGGATCCAATGAAAGAGCTTTCTTCATCAACAAATAGATCAAAACATCCACCAGTTCCGAGACATCAATTTCCTTTCAACTTCAACAGAACTATGTATTACTTCAAAGAGTCACCAAATGCCCACTTACAAAGAGTTTAGATGTAGTATTTATGCTGCAAACGAGGAGGTGGAACTATTCTAGGGTTCAAGTGTTATTAATGGCAAAGTAAATGCATTCCTGACCTTGAAAACCATGCAAGGCATAAGGTAGGAACCTATGCAACTACTTTTTTATTTTAATAACTCTGTCTTAACTTCTTAAGAGAAAATAGGTGAAAATTTTGACTTTGAAGCCTATCTTCGTCTTTTACAATAACTGCATTGACAAATTAAAATATATTCTAAGGGTGTAATAACTGTCAATTTTCCTTTTCAAAAGAAAGTAGGCCACAGGTGACGATTTGGATATTTTGGATGAATGACTGCCTCTATTTGATTTATTCGAGGCCACCTTTGGTCTATGTTTCCTTTGATTTTAACCAATAAACCGTGTCTTTAGGCCTTTTAGCCTTGATCTATTTTTAATTAATATTCTTTGTTGTATATGCTTTGTCACTGTTTAAACAATTTGTTCATTTCTTTATCCTTCGACCTTCAGCTTTTAATCATTTTCAAAGGACTGATCCCTTTAATTCTTTGCTCAGGCTTAATCCTCTGTTCTCTATTTCTTTCACTGATCTTCTACTTTTTTTTGCGTATAGGTGGCTTTTCTCTATGCTGGATGGTTTCATTACTCGACCAGTGTTCATGAGGCACTGATCAAACATTAAGACCAAAACCTGAATTTCCCATTCTTCGTTTATTTGGCCTCGGGATTGTCATCCGAAAGTTCTTTGCCACTAATATTAGCTATAGGAGGGCCTACAGACTCAAGGCCTCCATTAAACCTACAACTTAAAACATAAAACATTTAATAAACCTGCGTTTGTGGGATAATTGCTTCAGTAGCTTGGTGAGGGTGGAGGAGCAATGCAGAAGAGGGAGAATGCACAAAGGAGAGGTTTTATGGAAGAAACATGGAAAAACCAGGGAAATATTTGAATAATGGCACGGAAATGGTGAAAGAAATTTCGCGCAATACCGGGGTGGTATATGGTATTGGTTTTGGCAGATGCAATACCATACAACAGGCGACAGGCGTCCAGGGCGAAAACTGCTCTTTTTGTGCAGAAATGGGGTGTTTAAGCCCTTTGGTGAAACAGGCGCGATATGGATTGTGAACTGTTGGATTGAGAGGATCAGCGGTGGATATCTTCTCACAGGTTTGTGCAAATAATGGATGGGAGAGAGGATGGGTGAAAAGGCGAAAGAGCAATGGCCGTTGGATCGGGAGGATCAACGGTGGAGATCTTCTCGGAGAAAGGCGGATAGAGGGGAATGGTCGAGAGTGGGAGGAGAAAAGCGAGAGTGCAATGGCCGTTAGATCTGATGGATCAAAGGTCCATATTATATTGAAGAAAGGTGGGTAGAGGGGAATGGTCGGGATCGGGAGGAGAAAAGCGAGAGTGCGTTGGCCGTTAGATTTGATGGATCAACGGTCCAGATTATATCGGAGAAAGGCGGGTAGAGGGGAATCGTTGGGAGCAGGAGGAGAAAAGCAAGAGTGTGCTGGCCATTAGATCTGATGGATCAATGGTGGAGATGATATCGGAGAAAGGTGATGGCAAGGGATGAAGTAAGAAATGAAGGGGGCTTAAGGGGAAGTGCAGTGCGGTTTTATGAGCAGAGGGGGCGGAAGGTTTTAAGCCCTAAGGGGCTTAAGGCCTAATTTTCAAATGGAGCATAAAAGGCCTAAAAAGGTGGGTTTTTTAGACTTTTTAGAGGTTTCGATAGGGTAAAAAGAGGGGTTTAAAACCATATAAAGGGGTTTTTTATGGGAAAATGAGGATAAATGAAGGAAAAAAGGGCATTTTTAGGGGAATGAGATGATGAATTAGGATAAGTGAAAAATGAGTGAAATGGGGTTTATGAAATGATGGGAAATGGTTTTGAAACAATTTCTTTTACATTAGCAGGATAATATTAGAGGCTTCCAAGTGAATATTTTAGTGATTTGATAAACTTAGGATAACAAAGGCAATGAGATTTGTAGAACTCACAATGTTCTCGCAAATATTGTTTCTAGAAATATGAGATTATCATCTTAGTCATCTTTAGATAAGATAAAAATTATGGATGACTAACACAGTCATGGAGCTTGCAGAGGCATTAGCTGTAAAGATGCTTGGAAATCTTAATATGTTATCAGTTGTGTTGTTAAAGTTTTCCTTTTTAGCTTAATCTTAGAACATGTATACTTATTTTATATCCTTTTACTAGGAGAGCATTTCAAATTCTCCAAAGCAAGAATTCCTGCACATTTTGTTTTTCATCATTGATATTCTTACTTGAATGATATTATTAGATAAATTCCTTTATGTTCATATTCTATAAATTATTTGTTTTAGCTATTTTCTTTTACTTTTGCAAGAGGAAGATAGTTAATTTTAGGCATTCTCAATACCATGAAACTCAAGATCTAATTTCTTTTGGTGAGCTATTTTCTATATAAGAGAAGCTCAAGTTTAAACTTTTCATTCCTTGCAAGTTGTAGGTAGTTTTCTTGTAAATTTAGGTACAAAGGAAAATGAATTAGCTACGATGATGGATCAGTTGTACACTGGTAGCCATGATATGATTTCGGTGAGAAATGAATACCATGGAAATAGTTGTAATATACCAAATTGGGATTAATAGTAATAAAAGTGAAAATAGACTAAAAATTACGACAACAGAAAATACTTCATCAAAACGTGTAAACTAGAGCCAAAAAAAATTGTTGAGCCATTTTATTAAATTGAATGGAATGAGTACAATAGTAGTGTTGGAAATATTGCACCTGGTCCCGCTGAAAGCAGGCTGAAGGATAGCTCAAACCCAAAACAAAAAATATTCTCGGAAACTGCTCTTAATGGCTCAATGACAACACTGCTCTGCCCTAAAATGCTGCTGCTAGCTGAATTTAGACTTCTGGTTGGCCTAGCTCTCATGCTCAGAAAATTCTAGGAACTTGGGAAGGTGATCCTTGCCCAAAACCCAGAAAAACCTAGAAAGGGTTTCTTCTAATTCCAACCTTCAAAATCTGACCCTTTTTCCCCTAGCACCTCTAGCTACTGCTGAGCAGTGGTTAGGTAAATGAGTTGATCTGATGCTTAGAAAAATTTGGGATTTTAACCATGGAATCTACTCACGAAACTGAGAAAAACCCAAAAAGGGTTCGTCCTAGTTTTTACTTCGGAAAATTGGCCCTTTTGGGCTTGGCTCACCCAACTGCTGGTAAATTGAAATTCCAGTTGGAACTATTGGTAGATGTCTTCAAAATTATTCCCAAATCCTTGGTAAGAGGTGTCTAGCCTCCCCTCCAAAATCCTTTGGCTGAACTCCTCTTCTCTCCTACACTTTCGACACTTCCTCTCCATTGTATTACACAATCACTGCGTAGTATCTGTTGCCTCTACATAGTCCTGAAGGGACTACCATCTCTGATGCCTCTACAGAGTCCTCAAGGGACTAATCACTCCTGCTACTATTGGTGTTTCAATCCCTCACCAAAAGGGTGGAACTCCTTTCGTGAGCGGGCACTCGAAGTCCCCCAAGGATGAGGTTGGGATATCTGCGCAGAAACACTCGTGTGCTAAACAACATTGCAAACTTGGCTAAAAATCTCAAGCGTGCTCTAGTAAAAATGACAAGAAGAAATTTCTTGAATGAATGAATGATCCCTATGGCTGCCCTCATCCCATTTTTATTCTTGTGAAACCTTAACATCCTTGGGTCCACTCATTAACTGCACTTCTACTTGACCCCTTGGCTTTCACACTTGTTGCACATCCTTGGGTCCACTCATTAACTGCACTTCTACTTGGCCCCTTGGCTTTCACACTTGTTGCACATCCTTGGGTCCACTCATTAACTACACTACTACATGGCCCTTTGGCTTTCAAACTTTTTGTGCTACCCTCTTAGCCTCTTGGTCCCACATGAGATGCGCTTTCCACATTAGATCTAGAAAAGCGATTTTATGCTCACTGTTGGTTTATGGGTCCCTTCATCCCTTTATTCTCCTATTGAACTTTAGAAAAGAAAAATTGGAAAAATTTAATATTCTAATTAGTTTTCTACTAATCAGGAATATTATAGTCCTCCCCGCCAAAAAATTGCTTGTCCTCAAGCAATGCCAAAGCAAGCCTCATCTCTAGTTGACGCTCCCCCACTTTCACTGCAAAATGTGCAGGGCTACCAGACGTGCCATTGAATCTTCCTCTAAATCTCTTTAATATGAAGGGATCCCTCAATTCTAGGATCCCAACCCATCGTATCCAATATGAAGCTCCACCTGCTTCGCTGACCATCTTACCAGGAAAAAGTAGCAGAAACCCTTTGGTCATAATTAGTGAGTAGGGAATCATGATAATATGGCACTATTCCCAACTCCTCATGTAGTATCCCTACCAATTATTCCATCCTACATACTCCAAGAGTAAACCTTCGAAGATACTGCCTAATCCTTGCATAGGTAGTGTCTCGCTCACATGAGCTCCTCCTACTATGATCCTGCTGACTAACCTGCCATCATTAATGAAGTCCCCCACTCAATCAATGACTCACTAGATCCCAACGGAAGATCTACATGATCCCCCCATGTAGTGTACAACTAACCCCTAAAGGTTATCGATTTGTGTATAGTTTTTATGCTCGGCTCCCCTGATAGTGTCGTAGAGGTGCCACCATGTTGATGGTGTGCCAATATGACTGTGAGATACTCCCAATCAGGTGCAAATTGTATCCCTTTCTCCTGGGGCCTTGTGGTGAAAAACATGTGTAGGGAAAGCTCATCCTGCCCGAGCATCCCCATGATGCTGATATCTACCTGTCCACTGCCGATCATGACCCTGAGCAATAACATGATAAGTCTGCCTGGCCATGTAGTGGAAATCTCAGTGCTCCCCATGTGTCAAACATAAAGTGGGTTGGATCATCATCTGCTCTATCCTTTCTCATCACAAAGTGGAGTGATCCACCTGCCCAACAGATCCCTGGATCCCCTAAACATACTGGGAGCTCCCAACTCCAACTCCTTTTGGGATTTCGTTGTGTAGCGCTGCTACCTGCTAGAACCCATCTAACCCTCAGCTATGACCCATGTATGTATCCCCTAGGTGAACTCCAAGTATCAAGATTTTTTCCCATGCATGCATACCTGCCATGCTCCTGCCATACCTTGTAGTAAAATTCGTTGTCCCAACTCTTGATGATACATCTAGACATTGCTCGGAGTCTCGGTACCCTGTTGTAGATGAAGTCTACCATCCACCGTCCCTCAAATGTGAGCCTAGGGGTGGAACATATGCGACCTTGGAAATCAACCATGCCATCACTAAGCTCGTATTCGTCAACTTGTGCACCTACCAAGTGTCTCAATTAGAGAGTCTCCTTCTGGATCATGACACACGGTATCTCATCTGACTACCTAGGGTGAGCCTGCCATGCCCTGCTGCCTGATTGGAGAGTATCAAAGGGCAACACCAAAACACTTCGCGTCTAAAAACCACACTGGAGGATGAGGGGTGGGCATGTACCAAAGGGTGTGATCAAGAGTATACCTAAATTCTCAAGAGTAATCCTCTGCACGACACTCACTCTCCCTCGGATCTTCCCATAGCACCCTCATAGTCCCGTCTCTGCTAAACGAGGTGTCTCCAGATGATCAACAATATCCTCATCAATCCTAGGTGAGTTGCATCCCAGGGTACACCTAATGCCCCTGTCCATAAATCCCCTTGGAAGAAATGCTCCAAGTGCTTGTTGCACCGTATCATAGGTCACTGCATACCACCAAGTGTCTTTGCACTCCTCATCATGCTAGTGTATGCTACAACCTGCCCCTTTACACCACCAGATACCACTAGTTACTCCTATACCATCCTGTACTGTCATATATCCCTCATGTGTCACTGCACTTTTCGTTCCCCACATGTACCCAATGCGATGTGAGGCACTTCTACTCCACAACGCATTCTAACATACTACAACACACCCCCATGCATCTCCATGCTCCTCTTCAGTATCTCCTCCTCGCTGCAGATCCCTTCACACCCTTGGTTGCTATGGTGTAACATCAGGTTTATATGCATCAATCTGTGTCCCTATGAAATGACTCTTTGTAGTCCTACGTATTAGTGCCTACTACTGCACCACCTTGTAACGTATAGTATCTTACATGCGCCAAAATATCCACCACTCTTTTAGTAAACCCCACATGAGGTGGGCTACATCTCCCAATCTGCTCTAAAGGATCGGACCAGACGAACTCCTCACATGCCAATGACAATGACATCAATTATCCTATTCTCCATAGGTCAAGTGTACCATATACCCATGAGAGAGCGTCGTCTCTACATACTGCCCTGTTTGGTGGCCTGCCAAGGCTACCTCCTTCGACCAACTCTTGCCAAAGTAGGCTAATCACCTTGTGACTCCACACATGGTTGATATGTTGAGATAACTCTTGAAAAGGGTGTACCCTCCTATCAAACCATCATGTCACTAGGGATGTTCAGGGCTCTGATAGAGATCTGAAAATGTGTGTGCCCGCAAACCTCAAACCCATCGTGCAACTACTAACATCACCTACTGATTCTATGATGTGATGGGAAATCCCACTTGGATCCCAACAACAATCTGGCTCTCATGTCCCTCTAGTAATCCATGAACTCTGCTAAAATGTGGCCATGGATGTATCCAGCTGCCTAGCCTACTCCACGGGGTACCAGCTCAGTACCTCTCACCATCTAACCTCGATAGAGGAATCGAATGCAAGAATACCTGCACATAGAACAATCCATCCATCCTATAAGTGTTGCACCCTGCACAGCTCATGTCACCTCATCTCACCATCCTGGTCAAGATATGAGATCTGACTAGGTGGATCAGTCTCTCTCTTTCCAAGGGGAAGAGGTGACCCAATAGTGATGCTAGCCCCATCTATGTATGCCTGAAGGGGGCCACTCTGACACTCCCCTGTGCTCTCTATTTGTACCATTAACGAATCCAATCATTCCTAAATGTGGGCCAACTTGGCTATTGACTCAGCACAAACCACTCTC
Source organism: Pinus albicaulis (assembly GCA_034641835.2). Classification (NCBI taxonomy): domain Eukaryota; kingdom Viridiplantae; phylum Streptophyta; class Pinopsida; order Pinales; family Pinaceae; genus Pinus; species Pinus albicaulis. The sequence continues at coordinate 1,434,911,202 of CM076575.1, forward strand.
ATGCCCTCCAGTTCTTTTTTCTACAACAAAATAGCCTCTCATACTGATGTGGCCTCCCCTTTAAAAGCTAGAAGTTCAGCCTGAAGTTGATGGAATTGCTTTGTACGACCATAATCCAATACCTTTGTATCTCCTAGTGCCTTCTCAAGGGCTAGCCCAAAGGATGGTTGCACACCCTCCTCCATAGACACTCCAACATGCAAGACATGCCCACTAGTCAGCTGCATGTGATTGTCATCTGAAAATTCTGTTATAGACCTGGAGGCCTCTGTACTTATCGGCTCCTCAACAATGGTGGAGTTGTATCCTGACACCTCATCGACCTGTGATACATTGCTATCATCAGATAACTCAGTCACAACCCTAGATACCCCATCAATGGATACCTCAATAATGGGTGGTGTCTCACCAGAAATTGTATGCTCAACTGTCTCCTTACCAACTATGTCCCCTTCAACTACGCTTTCATCTTCTTCCTTAATTCATCTCACCATCCCTGCATAATTACCACCGAATTCCCCCTGATTTGTGCATGTCTTTTAGTTCATGGAACTCCAAAAAAGAGAGGGTCGCTTGAGTGTCATGTCCCAATTATTGGTATCCCCCCCAATTTGCTACTAATAACTCCACATCAACTGCAATAATGTCTCGATTCACAATTATTGCATGAATCAGTTTATTCCTCGAATTAACGATCATTTTTTGAACCCTAATCACCTCATTCAAGTTTACTGTCATGGCGTCTAAGTTTGACCTTATTCTGGTCTCGTCATAGAATGAGGGTTTCCCACAAGCTAAGCCAATATTATGATCTGATACCACTGTAATATCCCAAATTGGGATTAACAGTAATAAAAGTGAAAATAGACAAAAAACTACGAAAACAGAAAATACTTCATCAAAACATGTAAACTGGAGCCAAAAACAATTGTTGAGCCATTATATTAAATTGAATGGAATGAGTACAATAGTGGTGCTGGAAAGCTTGCACTTGGGCCTGCTCAAAGTAGGCTGAAGGACAACTCAAACCAAAACAAAAACTCCTGCTAGAAACTGTTTTGCATGGCTCAATGAATATGATGCTCTACTCAGAAATGTTGATATTAGCTAACTTCAGACTATTGGTTGGCCTAGCTCCGGCACTCAGAAAATTCGAGGAATTTGGGAAGGTGATCCTTGCCCAAAACCTAGAAAAAACTAGAAATGGTTTCCTATAATTCCAACCTTCAAAATCTAGCCCTCTTCCCCCTAGTGCCTCTAGCTACTGGCTGAGTAGGGGCTTCATAAATGAGCTGATATTCTGCTTAGAAAATTATGGGATTTTAACCACGGACTCTACTCAAGAAACCCAAAAAAACCTAGAAAGGGTTCGTCCTAGTTTTGACATCGGAAAATTGGCCCTCTTGGGCTTGGCTCACCTAACTGTTGGGAAATTCGAAATCCTAGCTAGAACTTCTAGTATATGTCTCAAAAATGCAGCCAAAATCCTTGGTAATAGGAGGCTAGCCTACCCTCCAAATCCTTCGGCTGGACTCCTCTTCTCTCCCGCACTTTCAACACTTCCTCTCCACTATAATACATAATCACTGCACATTCTCTGCTGCCTCTACGCAGTCCTAAAGGGAATACCCTCTCTATTGCCTCTATGAAGTCCTGAAGGGACTAAAAAATCTTGTTGTTGTTGGTGTTTCAAACGTTCTTATAGTCCAAACTCCATAACATTAACTAAAGGTGCAAAATAAATATTTATTGATATATTCAGCAAGAGAAGTATCCTTAGCGAGCTCTGCTAAGGTTTCGGTAGCTCAGTCGTAACCTTATGTGTCGTCAGTCCTCTACTAAGCCCCCTCTGTGTGCTGCTTCTGCAGGGTTCTGAACCCTTCCAAGCTAGGGATGAAGCACCCATGTCAGGCCCCTCGCCGCGGCGAGAGGGGCCACAGTCCTACAGGGATGCAGTAAATCGGACCCCCTTTGTGCAAGGCCAGCCTCTCAATGGATCGAAAAAATCCTCCTCAGTCGTGTAAACCCTAGTTATGGGGGTGCAGTGGCAAGCAAAGGATGGTAGAAGTCATTGCCTTCCTAAGGCAACAATCAACCCCAAATTTGTCATTCCTAACAACCGCTTGGAAAAAACTCAATAGTATATGAAATATCATGCAATGATCTATAATTTTTTGGGGATCTAGCCTAGAGAGCAAGATATTTTGGCCTGGATCTAGAATAAGTGGTCCCTAAAGGGAAATATCAAGCTTAGAATAAGGGCTAAAGGGTTCTTTACTATGATCTTTGAAGATCTGGAAGACTGCAAGCAGATCTTTGAGAACAGACCGTATTTTATGGGAAGTGTGAGTCTCTTCATTCGCTATTGGGAGGAATGCTACAACTCGGACAAAGAGGAATTCACCACGGCTCCTATCCGGGTTCGACTCTACTCCCTCCCCAATGGTTTATGGGAGCCTGATATCCTGGAAGGAATCAGAAACTCAATAGGCACGTTTATTAAGATCTTAGAGATCACCAAACGCCAACGCCATGTGACCTATGCCCGGATATGTGTCCATATGAATATATCCCAACTGCTGTCAAAATCTATCAATATAGTCTACAACGACTCTACATGGACACAACCACTGGATTATCAACATGTTCCTTTCAAATGCTGCAGGTGCCATGAGTATGATCATCTTTTCCACGACTGCCTGTTAATAGTAGAAGAGTTTCGTTCAGCTGCGCTGGCTAAGGATGGTGATGGCTTTCAATAATTTCAAGGGTGTCAATCCAAGGCCATTCAGCCACAGCACTCAAATTTGCATTCCAATCCTCCTCATCATTTAGGCCCCCAATCACATGTCTTCCCCAGGCCCCATCCTCCTCCCCTCAGTCGGTGCCTCCCAAATCTAAAAAATGCTTTGAGACCATGGCCAACGAATCCCTGGTTGTCATCCCTTCCCCCCCTTCCCAATCCCTCTCTTCATCCCATGGTGCTCCTTAATCGATAGACATCAAAAAGCTACTCTCCACCCTCGAAGACAAGCTCTCCTCCAAGAGAAAGATCCCTTAGCACATTGAATCAAATCGATGCATCGAGGAGGTCCTAAGGCAAACGAGTAGGATCCTAGAGGCTGAGGAGTGACACAATAGGCTCAGAGCAGAGGAGAAAAATTTGTAGGAAATATTCAAAATCTCGAGCAAGACAGGCATCAAATATATCCTAGGTAATCAACTGAACCATTTTGGCACCCTTTTCAACCAATGGGTGACTCGTTCAGGACAAGTGGACTCAAGTCTCCACAATATGGGTATAGAGGGAAACCCCCTTAACATAACACTCCAAGACCTTGAGGGATATGAGAAGAGAAATAAGGGTCACAAATCTACCAAAGAGCTTATTCGCGAAGCCGGAGAAATTTTGTGAAACTCAAGGCAGATGGGACAATTGATGGATTTCTTTCCCAGATCTGTCACTCCTTCCTCATGAAGATCATGTCATGGAACATCAAGGGCTTCAGCAGCCTAGGGAAGATCTGATCCCTTAAAGACAAAATAGGAATTTACAAACCTAAGATAGTTATTCTGCAGGAGACGAAGGTGATTTCCAACAAAGTTAAGGAAAACAACCAGAGATGTTGGAGGAATAGCCAAGCCATGACGATAGAAGCCACTGGATCTATCGGGGGCATAGCAATTCTTTGGGACCCGAGACATGTTATCCTAGAAGACTGGGTCGGCACCAAATTCACGTTATCAGCCTTGATTTTCTTGATAGGCCAACACCAGTGGAGGAGCCTAACTACGGTCTACGGGCTGGCTATGCCTCGCAACAAATCGATGTTCCTCATGCATCTGAAAAGACTCAATAGGTTATGGGCCAAAGAAGATTGGATCCTAGGAGGGGATTTCCACTTGATTCGAAACCTGGAAGAAAAGCGCAGGGGAGTCCGTCACTTAGACCCATCCTCGCATGCCTTCAACAACATTATTAAGGATCTCTGCCTCGTTTATGTCATGCCCCGCCAAGGGCTTCATACCTAGAACAATCGATGAGGGGGAGAGAACCAAATCGCCTATAGGCTAGACAGGTTCCTCTTCTCAGATCACCTTATCATGACCGACCCTCGACTCTCCTCCGAGATCCTCCCCTTCTGTTGTAGCCCCTACAACACCCTCCAAAAAAAAAAAACCCACTTCAAATTTTTTGGAGCCCCTTGAACTTAGAGAAAAACCAAGTAAAGAATCCATACGGCCAAGTCGCAAAGTCGCAAAACTCATTTTTTATAAAATTGCAACCCTGCGACCTAAGGGCGCAAGGTCGCAAGGTCACTAAGTCACAAAGCTAAAATTTTAATGAAAACTGCGACCCCGCGACCCCCAGGTCGCTAGGTCGCAAGGTCGTGAAGTCGCAAAGCTCAACTTTTAATGAAAACTGCAACCCCGCGACCCCCAGGTCGCCAGGTCGCAAGGTCGCAGGGTCGTGGATCCTCAAAACCACTCAAATTGCGACTTTGCAACCTCATTAAGTGCCCGCACGTGCGACCCCTTTATATAAGCTAGGTCGCTAGGTCGCATTTTTCACATTCGGCGAATAGAAAGAAATGCCTCTGACAGGTCGACTGGCGCGATTTTCTCGGGCAACTTGCCATTTCTCTCCTGCTTTTTCCTTTGTGGGAATTTATTACCAAACCCATGTCTTCTTAGACCTTTAAATTTCCCTCTGCATGAGCTATTACGTTCTTTTCTGGTTTAGGGTTGTTTGTAATCCTGCTTTCACCACAACTGCCCAAGCTCACCACATTTCTTGTTCAGCTTCTCATGGCCTTGTCCCCTGCTCCCAAAGCCATCCCTCAACTCTGCCTGGACCCTTTTAGCATTATATTTTTCCAGTTAGAGGGAGAAAACCTTCACGTCGTGCTCACCCAAAACCCCCCGGCAAGCCCTAGCGCGACCTCCGACCCAGCGACCTAGTCGTGAGGTCGCAAGGTCGCATTCTCTTCGGTTTTTGGAATTTGCGACCCAACGACCTAGTCGCAAGGTCGCAAGGTCACATTTCCAAATTTTTCCGAGAGTTGTGACCCCGCAACCAAGCGACCTGGTCACGAGGTCGCAAGGTCGCATTTTCCTCTGTTTGCGTAATTTGCGACCCCGCTACCCTGCGACCAAGTCGCAAGCTCGCATCTGGGTCTCTTCTTGCAATCTGCAACCCTACGACCCAGTAAACCAGTGACCCAATTTTGCATGTGTCTCAGCTAAAATTCATTGATAAACTGTAATTGGCTTTATATCATCATGTCATTCTTATCTTGGGATTCCTTCATGAATTTGACAGGTGAACTTGAAGGAGACGCGAAGTGTATACCTGTTCTCTCAGATTCTAGCGACATGGCACCCCCAGTGTCCCGGAAGAAGGACAAGAAAGTGGTGGAAGAAGATATAGACACAGACATGAAAATGTCCCCACCGCCGATATACAGAGATACCCTTTTCACCTTTGCAAAAGGGGACAGCATGCGATGGTACCAAGTATATCATGAGTTCGCCATACCGGAAGTGGAATTTCCAGAAGATCTCCCGGACCGGGAAATATACATAAAATTTAAAAGGTCCAAACTGCATCTCGCAGGGACACATCCGGCCATACTCCCGTGTCTCGAAATGATAGACTGGATCATACAGAAAACAGACCCCACAAGGTTCGTGATCCGAGACAGCGAAGGCAAGGCTTTCTCAACGCTCGTAGGCTCGGACGCCCATGTGTATTACTCGTTGCCTCAACCGGAAGAAAACTTTACCCCAGGATGGGCCCTTGCCAATGCAATCCCTGTAGTTGATACTATCAGGCAATGGTGGGCAGAACCTGACAAATTCAAAGTCAAGAAGGACCAAGAATATCTGGTGGCCATCTTGAGAAAAGTATATAAATTAGTAGCCGCCATGCTCTGTAGATTGTACGGGTGCCCGGACACCACTACCTTCAACGGCACATGGGCTACTATCATGGAACATGTAACGGTGCATGGCACTCCTTTCAACTGGGCTAATATATTGATGACCTCAATATAGACAAACTTGTCTTCGGCATTGGCCCCAGAGGAAGGAATGTCTTCCAAGTTCTATATGGCCTCTTATCTGTTGGATGTCGTCTGTGCGCAGTTGCATTTTGAGGGATGGGCTCATAACTGGGATTCCACATAGACTCGTGCAATTCATCTGCAAACCAAGGTGTTCTGGGAATCTAGGTACAAACAGGACATAGAGCCAATCTCTCAGATATTCATCCCCGCTCTTTTCCGGAAATTATTTGGCCAGGACGCCCTTGCATGTCTTGGCGAGCTAGGGAGACGCTAGGTCAAGTGGCGCATTGGTTTCCGTTCACTGAATATGCTATCATCCGAGTCTCCGGCACGTTCAAGCCAGCACATGCTTTGCCTCGCTTTGTTATAGGCAAGGTGCTCATGCAAGAGATATGCTTCCAAATGACCTTGGGTTTCTCCAGTGTCCTGTCCAAAGGGAAGAAGAAGCCTTGGCCCGCTCTACCCCTTACTATCGGTGCCTATACGGTTAAAGACTTCAAAGACGTAGGGGCTGAAGGAGAAGAGATTAAAAGTTATCACCTAAGGACTTTGGAGTACCGAACATACAACCCAGTAAGGATAGTTCCCGAACACTGCAAGAAGGCCAAATTCAAATGGAACTACCAACATGTAGAACGCCTGAAAGAAGATGAGAGAAGGAACTGGTACAATGCCGATAGACAACTAGCTCCGGGGGCTGACTCTGGCCAGGAGGATCAGGATGACCAAAGCTTAGAGGACAGGAGCCGTAAGTTAGGAGGCACTTCTTCCTCTCTAGCTAAAAATCCCGGACCAGCACAGGGCCTGACACCTCTTCCAAACAGAGAGAAGCAGAGGCCAAAGCCCAGCAGGAGAAAGAAAAGAAGATAAAGGAGGACGAGGAGAAACGCAAGAAGAATTCAAAGGCATATAAGAAGAAGAAGCAGGCCGAGGAGGCCAGAAAGTAAAAGGAAGTGCAGGCTGTAGCAGAACGGGCACTCAACGAAGAATTTGACAAAGCTGGATCTGAACGCCAAAAGAAATCAAACCAAGTTGCCACAGCCGAACGAAAGAGGAAAGCCGAAATAGAAGCAGCGGTAGAAACGGAACGCAGGAGGAGGGAATAACATGACAAGGCAGAAACCGAGCGCCAACAAAGGGAAGAAGAAGAAAGGAAGAAGAGAGAAGAGGAGGAAAAGAAGAATAAAGATGAAGAGGATGAATTGATAGAAGATATTGACATATCTCCCCTAGAGGTTCCTCTAGACGGTAAAGGAAACATTCTCTCCGATGTTGATTCCCCCCAGGGGCAGGAAGAGGAGGTCTTCGACTTAACCAAGCTCACATTCGACCAATTCTCTTTCAAAATTTGGCAAGAGAAGAGAAAGTCCATGGCACAAAGTCCTTCCGTCGCATCCACGGTCGCAACTGAAAAAGACATAGTCCTTGATACCAGGACTAACCCCGTGATGATAGCATCGGCAGGCACTGCTTTCGCCGCGGCCACGGAAGAGAATGTCACCAGAATGAGTAGAGAAATCATTTCTCTACAAAACAGACTAAGAGAAGCGGAGCAGCAGGAGAAGAAGGCAGAACAGGAGAGGTCGGTGTTGGAAAAAGAGATGCAACAACTCCAAAACAAGGCTCCCCCAGTCAATGAAGTTCCACTCGCCATTATGAAGGAATGCGATGTATTAGAGATGACCATGAGGCAGGTGTATGGAGAAATGCTCACCATAAAGCAAACAGTCGCCCCATTGGTAAGAGCATGAGCAGAAACTAAGCAGAAGCATGAGCAACTCAAGGAAGCCTCGGTTGCTTTAGATAAGATGATGAACTGGACAGTGCAATACCCTCAAGTTCCCGAGCATTTGCCTAAGAAGGATTGGATTCATACACAAGATGCCAAAGTCCAAATCCAGATGAAGATGCAATCCAAGGACAAGTTATCCAAAGATTTGGACAAAGTAATGTCTTCATACGACCACCTGATTAGTGGCATAGAATCAATGCACACTCTTCACCACATTCCTTCGCTAGGGGCATTGGACGAAAGTAAGACCTGGGAACAAGTAGATCAAGAAATCCAGTCATTCTTGCAACCTATCAAGCAAGCTGCTGCTGCCCCGGAAGTCGCAGCATCACAAGAAAATATGGGTCAGTTGCTTGTTGCGCCAGTACGGAGTTACACCGAGCTCGCCTCCCTTTCAAACCAGATCTCCCAAAAGAAAGAAACTCTAATCCCGAATGCTCTGGAGTGTATGCATCGGTTGAAAGAGGAGGTCCCTCTAGTCTCTCCCATAGCAGCAGAATACCAGACCTGGCGAGACTTCCTCAAAGGAAAGCAGATTGATGTTCCTGATCTCTCTATTGCACGCCCACCTCCATGACTCAGTATCACTAGGTCGCAGGTCGCACTCCTCCCTAGGTCGCAGGTCGCACTCCTCCCTAGGTCGCAGGTCGCACTGCCAAACAGGTCGCAAGTCGCAGGTCGCATTTTTTTCCCAGGTCACAGGGCAACTCAACCGGCAGGCAGGCGAAGAGTCAGGGAGCCCAAAGGGCATTTTTTATCTATAAAAACCCCTCCGGGGAAATGTAAAGGGCTTTTTTCTTTTGGAAACTCAAGAGCTACATGGCATTGTATTGAAAGATTATACTCTTGTGCATATGAATACAGATACTTGTTAAAACACCCTATGGTTATGATGTGTTTTGATGTGCGAACACTATGTGTATTTTCTTATACAGTTTCAAACATCTTTTGATTAATGAAGCTGCACTCTTCATGTCATCATTTATGCGTCATGGCTATCTGTGTTGTATCAATGATGTTCAATTTATCATCTGCTCTCTTAATGAATGTTAATGAACTATTTTATTAGCATTTCGTTTTATCTTTCAGAAAGTAAAGGGATATCTCACCATAAAGAACTATTTCTTTTGTGGTCAGACTACCTTATAAGCATTACCCCAAAGATGTGTTGCTAACGACACCTCCTTAGGTGTACATGCTTTATTTATGATCTTGCTACGCATAGTGTTTTATTCGTGTTTAATGCATCAATCATGTATTCTGTATCATGTGAATAAGTGTGTGTCCGCAATTTCGATTAGGTTCTTTTGAGACTAAAGGGGAAGGTGACTTAAGAGGTAGCCGGACCCACACCCCGGACGGGATCCCTATTCCAAACGGTTCAAGGTCTAATTGGGACTTTCTACCGGGGAGATCCCCTACTGTTGGCTAGACAGATTTTCCCATCAACAGAATTGGCGCTAGAAGGAGGGCCTGATGGCAGCCTCCCAGCATACAACTAACTTTCCATCACAAACTCCCCACAGGGAGGTCATAAATGATGAACCTATCCCTCCTCCTCTGGAAGATATTCCAGGGGGGGAGACTCGATATTTCGAAATCACTAGAGCGCAGTTGAGAGCCTTGCGCCCAGCTGCCCGTAATCTCATCAGAGATTTACGATTTACCCCAATCATGGAATTCTTGGCCCACACTAGGACCCCTGCTGAGAACATCACTGGTAATGGTGCCCTGGTGAGTACCATACCCCAGCTCGTGAATCTCATGCTAGAAGACCTCGGCACTGTTGTTGAGGAAAACGACCCGATTCTCCAAGAGGGCGAGGAATTTGGCAACACCGAACCTTTCCCCGACTCCCAGCCTAACCAGACCCGGAAAAACAACAACCAGGCACACCCACCACCTGGGGAGGGTGAATAAGACAGAGGCCGAGGAAATGAAGGTGGGGGAAATAGAGCTCGCAGAAATGAAGGTGAAAGAAATAGAGCTCGCAGAAATGAAGGTGAAGGAAATAGAGGCCGTGGGGCTGGAGGTAGAGGAGATAGAGGCCGAGGCCAAGGAAACCATGCCAAAAACCATCACCCAAACCAAAATAGGCCTCCTGTCCACAACTGGGGATATCTTAGAGACTTTCCTTACCGTGAGAGACATCAAGACGAACACTCTCGCCATGATTCAGAAGCATCGGTCTCAGGTTCGGGAGGTGAATCTGAGCCTTAGTTTAGGCACCACCAGTAGGCTAGGAGGGTGCAACCACTAGCTTGGATGGCTCATTCCCCATTAAATCTTTTGGGCCCACTCCACGATCTTCCTAGGCATCCGGAGAAACACCTCCCCAAGTTTGATCCTGAGAAAGGCACCTTAGCTGAAGATCATATAAGCAGTTTCTATTTGTCTCTGCAAATCATGAGAGTTCAGTCTGATGATGTCGCATGTTTACTGTCTCCCCACACTCTTGAAAACAAATCGGCCACATGGTACCGCTCCCTCCCCAGTGCCTCTATTACTTCATGGGACCAATTCCGTCGCATGTTCCTGCAGAAGTTTTCATAAGATAAAACTCCTTCCATGCTCCTCACAGAATTGAGCACCATCAAGTGTCATAAAAAAGAGAAGGTTAAGGACTTCATCCAGCGCTTCACTACCATACTGCAGAAATTTCCCCCAAACCTGGCGTTGGATGACTCAATCACCATTGACTACTATACCAAGGCTCTCCCTAGGGACATCGCCGTTTTCGTCAAACGTGAAGCCCGCGCTACCCTTACGGCTAATTATGCGGCTGCTCTCACTGTGGAGAAAGACATACTTTCGATAGGAGCCATCGATCACGAAGGGAGATATGATCACAAGCCAATCACGAAAAAGGGTCAGTCCTCCACTCCTAAGACCACGGATAGGGATAAAGATGCGTTTGATATCGAAATCATGGCAAAAACCCTCAAGCTCTTAACGAATGAAGTCTCTGACCTAAGGAGAAAGGGCATAGAACCCACGACTAGCACTAAACCACCCAAACCCTTTTTCAGAAAGAGCAATCCCAACACTAACAGACCTCTGTCTAACCCGAATACTGCTCTCAATGTGGAAGAAATAGGGAAAGATAACTTCTGTTCTTTCCACCAAGCTTCCCACTCCGAAAAAATGTGCCCTTAATGGATTGGCAGCATGACAGCAGTAGTTAATCAGCTTTTAGATGACCAAACCCCGGGGGAGGTGACGGAGGATGATGTTTCCGATCACGATGAAGATCTGCCCCTGAACGAAGAACCAGGGTCCTCTGTCCTAGCTTTTGACATAATCCGAGGGGGGGACAGCCTTACATCCATTGATACCAACATGGCAGACAATCCCAAAGGCCAGCCCGTACGGAATTATAGTCTAAGGAGCAAAGGACCTGTTCCCGAGCAATCTTATGAAGACAAGAAAAGGGCTTTCCTAAGAAAAATTCTACCCCCAAGAAACGGAAAACAATCTGCCCCGGAGAAGCCCGCAAATAACATTACCCGAGCAAGTCAAAAGGGCAAGCTCCCGGCAGAATCCCCAAAAACCACTACCGAGCCTAGCCCTCAACCGGATTCTAGCTATAACATTGTTGAGGATATGAAAAAAACAAGAGCAAATATCTCTCTCTACGAGCTTGCCCGCATTACGAACCAAAGAGAACTCATTCTAAAAGCTTTCGCCAATACTTCAGCTACAAAGATTGTGAGCAACACGTCTACGCAGGCCGGTCTAGATGTCCAGTCTATAGTAAACGCCATCAATATGAACTCAAGTGGATCCACTCCTCCTTTCCTTTTGTTTTTCGAGATTTTTAACTTCAACATTCACAACTGTCTAGTCGACTCCGGTGCCTCTACAAACGTCATGCCTCTATCTGTCTGTAAGAAGCTGACCATTCGCCCGGAGAAAACTGACAGAAAGATCATACAACTCGACAGATTGCAGGTTCTAGCCATAGGAGAGTTGAATAATGTCATCATCCGCCTGTCGTCAGACTCTAGGGTCCATCAATGCATTGATATTGTGGTTGTTGATACCCCTGAAGCATACAGTCTATTTCTTAGCAGAGACTGGTCCAGCAAGTTGCAAGGATATTTCGCCACCGACTGGTCCCACTTGTGGCTTCCTTACAAGGGGCGGAATAAAAAAATCAGGGTTGAAAGTGAACCATATATGAAATACACCGTGACTGATTTGGATGCCGCTAATGAACCCATCAGCTTTGCCCAGGAGGAGCTTGGCATGTGTTTTCTGGAAGCCATATTCGGATGTTACCAACCCCCTCAGTCTTCAATAGGTCCCGAGGTCCAATCTGAACTAGCACTTGTCGCGGAGGAGCAAGCCACCCCTGTCCCACACCAAGCCGAAATCCCTCCACGGCCTACTACCCCGAAGGAGCCGGAAAATGACATGTGGACCTTGTACTATGACGGTTCCAAGACCCTTGAAGGAGCTGGTGCAGGCTGTATCTTGCTTGACCCTCAGAAGAAAAAATTCTTAATCTCATGTCAGCTAGAGTTCCAGTGCACCAACAACACTGCTGAATATAAGGCTTTAATCCTTGGACTTAAGAAGGCGCTGGATTTGAAGGTAAAATGCCTACAAGTCATTGGAGACTCTGAGATTATCTTTCGGCAGGTACGCAACACTATTTACTGATTGTCTCCACATTTAAAGACGTATCAACAAGAGGTATGGCGATTGATTTCTGCTTTTGATGCATTTGGAATTAAATCTGTTCTTAGAATGCACAATGCAGCAGCTGATACTCTGGCTAATGCTGCTGCTAGATTTACCCCTTTGAGGGATGATTTTTCTATTGAAGTTATATATAGACCCTCTGTGCCAAATAACATTACTAATCTACGCGTTTTTAACGATGATCAACAGATCTTGGACTTTATGCTCAATGCTGAAGTATTCAAGGACGTGGCGATAGACGAGGCGGAGCATGATCACGCTTTGCAGCAAGAGCATGATGAACGCAAAGAGAACCCCATGCCAAAGGGGGTGGTGTCATTAGAAAAGCTCTTTGATCTGCAAAGCCGGTTCCGCGGCCCCCAAAACACCAAAGTGCAAAGTTCCATATTGGCACATCGGCAAGTGAACTTGGGATCAGATGAGAACCCAAAGTTCGTTAACCTCGGCAAAGACTGTAGTGATGAGGAGGCACGGGCCTTCACCCAGTTATTCCGGAAGTATCGCGATGTATTTTCTTGGACATATGAAGATCTACGTACATATGATACCCGTATCATTCAGCATGTAATACCCGTGAGGGAAGGCGTTAAGCCCTTCCAACAGAAACTCAGAAAAGTGCATCCAGCTTTGGAGCCAATGATTCTAAAGGAACTTAAGAAGCTCTTGGATGCACGCATTATTTTCAAAGTTCGTCACTCCACGTGGGTGTCAAATTTGGTACCCGTACGAAAGAAGTCTGGCGAGATCCGCTTGTGCGTAGATTTCCGTAATCTGAATCGGGCCTCAAACAAAGACAACTACCCGGTGCCACCCATGGAACAGATATTGCAAGAAGTGTCTGGATCTGAATTTTTCTCCCTATTGGATGGCTTCTCTGGTTATAACCAGGTGCTAGTAGCTGAACCAGACAGATTGAAAACCACCTTCCGGACCAAATGGGGAACCTTTGCTTTCAGGCGCATGCCCTTTGGATTGATCAATGCAGGGGCAACTTTCGACCTAGCCATGGATATAGCTTTCCGTGGTTTGATAGGGCAGAGCATGGTGGTCTATTTGGACAACATCACTGTGTTTTCAAAACGCAGGGGCGATCATTTACGCCACCTCAAACAAATCTTCGAGAGGTGCAGAAGGTACGAGATTTCGCTCAACCCTAAAAAGAGTGTTTTCGCTGTGGCAGAAGGAAACTTGCTAGGCCACATTATAACAAAGCAAGGCATTGTAGTTGATCCAGAATGGGTGAAAGCCATTGCTCAGATTCCTCCCCCGAGCAGCAAGAAAGCAATGCAATCTTTCCTGGGGAAAATCAATTTTGTCCGTAAATTCATCTCGGATTTTGCCCAGATAGTCAGGCTGCTGCAGGGAATGATAAAAAAGAATGCGATGTTCCAATGGAATCTGCCAGAAAGGGAGTCCTTCGACAAAATCAAACAGGCTATAGCTGAAGCTCCTTCCCTCCAAAGTCCAGATTTTGGCAAAAGCTTTATCCTGTATACTTTTGCTTCAGATTCCTCACTTGCGGCTGTCCTTACGCAGAAAGATGGCAACAACGATGAACGGCCCATTTCTTTCATGAGCACCGGTCTACAAGGAGCGGAGTTGAACTATCCAGAAATCGAAAAGCAAGCCTATGCAGTCTACAAAGCGGTCAAGCATTTTAGGCCCTACATCTTGAAAAATCATGTCACGGTTTTTGTTCCACACCTAGTTGTCCGCTCACTTTTCGTGCAACAGGAACTAGGCGAAAGGCGAGGCAACTGGGTGGCGTGCTTACAAGAATATGATTTAGAATTTAAACCGGCACACACCGTCAAAGGACAAGGCTTATGCCAAATGGCCGCGGAAGCCGCAAGTTCCCATGAAATCGAAGAAGAATGTTGGGAACAAGAAATTGAAATGTATCAAAGCGACCATGTGCCTCAGCAAAGTAGCCCTTCTTGGTATTCTGACATTTCAAGGTATTTGGCCCAAGGCACCATGGACCTTACTCTTACTGCCCGGCAGAAACGCGCAATAAGACTCAAAGCTGCATCTCACCAATTGATCCAAGGTAAGTTGTTCAAGAAACATCACGATGGGAGCCTGTTACGCTGCTTGGAACACAACGAAGCGCAGAAAATCTTGACCGAACTGCATGACAAACCAGTTGGAGGTCATTTTGCCGGAGATACTACCGCCCATAAAATAATGCGCGCAGGATACTATTGGCCTACTCTTTTTAGAGATGCGCATGCATATGTTCGGAAATGCATTCAGTGCCAGAAGTTTGCAAACCGAGAAGCATGGCCATCCACTCCCTTACTCTCAGTAGCAGTGGAGGAGCCTTTCCAACAGTGGGGTTTGGATGTAATTGGTGAAATCACACCTCACTCTTCTAAACAACACCGGTATATCCTTACAGCTACTGATTATTTCACCAGGTGGGTCGAAGCAACACCTTTACGCCGAATCAATGATCAGGAGGTAATAGAATTCCTCACGCATTCCATCATCACCAGGTTTGGCGTTCCAACTTCTTTGGTTTTCGATAATGCGACTTACTTCTCATCTTTTAAATTATATGATTTTGCCGCTGGAAAACGGCATTGTTCTGAAACATTCCGAATTACTATCAGGTGGAAATGGATTAGCAGAGTCAAATAATAAGAATATTATTAGTATCATTAAGAAAGACCCTGCTCGTCCACAGTATACCCCAACTGGCACAATGCCCTTCACAATGCACTTTTGGCTGACCGTATCACTCTCAAGTCCTCCCTAGGCACCTCTCCATATTTTCTCGTGTATGGAAAAGAAAGATGTTCTTCCTCTCCATCTATCTCTCCCTACCCTGAACTTTGTCCCAAGAATGTCATGGTACCCCATGCCCTACCTTGCGGACCTCGAATCGACACCTTGCTGAAGTTGGAGGAAGAAAGGCAAAAAACGCGGGAAAAGTTCGCTATCCACCGGGCCAGAATCAAGAGATGGTTTGATAGAAAAATCGCGTGGAAATAAAAATTTTTGAGGTAGGAGACTTGGTCCTAAAGTGGGACAAAGCTCATGAGGAAAGGAAACATTCCAAGTTCCAAGCACTATGGACGGGCCCTTTCCAAATTAAGAAGAAGTTAGGATCCCACACATTTAGATTGCAAACCCTTGAGGGATGAGTCGAGGTCCTCCCTAACGTGCATGACCTCAAGCACTATTTCACTTAGCAGCCCTTATAGGGCTATCTTATCCTTGTACCATAGTTTCTTTTCTCGCCTTTGTTTAAAAATAATAATAATAATAATAATAAATAAATAAATAAATTTTAAAGGAAGGATCTCGTTAGAGCCACACAATTGGCACACACGCAATAGGTTCTATGCTCATGGAAGGCCTTTTTCCGATAGACTCGAAGGCGGCAAAAATCTTACTTGTTCTCCGCACCCGAAGGCGGCATATGACCTAGCTCAAGTCATCAAGCGGGAAGCCTACCTCGCCGATGCGAGAGGGTGTCTCGTAATAGAAAATACGATGTGGTGGTAACCGGTATCGAAGGGAAAAGAGGTACTCTATGCTACGACGGTAGTATCGGGAAAAACCAAAGTCCTCATACCGGGACCGGGGAACAACCTCTATGCAAGCAAAAATAAGTCGGGATCCCTCATCCGCCGAGGCTAAATTTCCATCTCAAATAATTGCCACGGGCACGTCTAAATAAGTGCCTCGGGCACATTCAAAATAAGTGCAATAGCACACTAATAAAGGAGTAAAGGATTGAGAAAGGCTTCACCGCACGGAGAGGTGATGTAACGACTCACGTACCGACGGTGCGTTCGAGCTCGGCGCGGTGGAGCAACGTTCACGATTCCTAGCGATGACTCCGCCGGGACCGAGAGGTTCGCCGCGCGCGAACAACACGATGAGGACAAAATAATCATCACGGACCACGCAGCCACGGAGTTCTCCAACCCTTCCGGGTCGGAGACCACGAAGGAATGAATTTTGGTTACGTGACACCCGAACGAGGGCCAGATTGAGAAACCCGGCCAAGGTGCCAAAAGGCTAGGCAATGTCGGCAGTAAGGTAAAATAAAAGCGACCCGGCAGAGACCCCTCCCTCGCTCGGACTACCATCGGCACGGACTACGAGTTCGTCCAGTCGAATCGCCATTTTTTGTAGCCCCTACAACACCCTCCAAAAACCACACTTCAAATTTTTTGGAGCCTTGAACAGAAAGAAACCAAGTAAAGAATCCATAAGGCCAAGTCGCAAAGTCGAAAAACTCCTTTTTTTAAGAAAATCGCGACTACTGCGACATACGGACCCTACGACCTAAAGGTCGCAAGGTCGCAAGAATGCAAAAAGTCGTAAGCTAAATTTTAATAGTCGCGACCCGGCGACCTTATGACCGCGACCCAGGTCGCGCGGTGCCCTAAGGTCGTAGGTCATGGTCCTCTCAAACCACTCAAATTGTGACCTTGCGACCTCATTAAATGTCCGCGCGGTGCGACCCCTTTATATAAGCTAGGTCGCTAGGTCGCATTTTTCAAATTCGGTGAATAGAAATAAACGGCTCGACGAGTCGAGTAGGCGCGATTTTCCCGGAGTAAGTTTCCCTTTTCCTCCTCACTTTTTCCTTTGGGCATTTCTTGCCAAACCCATGTCTTATTAGACCTTTAAATTGCCTCTCGCATGCAGGCTATTATGTTCTTTTTCGGGTTTAGGGTGGTTTGTTTAATCTTCCTTTCTGCAGCCACAGCTCACCACATTTCTTGTTCGAGCTTCTCATGGCCTTGTCTCGCTCCCAAAGCCATCCCTCAACTACTGCGCTCGGACCCTTTTTAGCATTATATTTTTTCTAGTTAGAGGAGAAAACCTTCACATCGCGCGCGCCCAAAAACCCCGCGACAAGCCTAGCGTGACCCAGCGACCTAGTCACGAGGTCGCGAGGTCGCATTCTCTTTGGTTTTTGGAATTTGCACTCGATGACCCGGCGACCTAGTCGCGAGGTCGCATTCTCGTCGGTTTTTGGAATTTGACGACCCAACGACCCGGCGACCTAGTCCCAAGGTCGCAAGGTCGCATTTTCCAAGTTTTCCGAGAGTTGCGACCGCGACCCGGCAACCTAATCGCGAGGACGCAAAGTCGCATTTTCCTCTATTTGTGTAATTTGCGACCCACGGCGACCCGTCGCAAGGTCGCAAGAGTCGCTATCTCGGTCTCTTCTTGCAGCCGGCGACCTGCGACCCGATGGCTCGTTGATCCAATTTTGCATGTGTCTCGACTAAAATTCATTGATAAAACCGTAATTGGCTTTATATCATCATGTCGTTCTTATCTTGGGATTCTTTCATGAACATGACGGGTGAACTTGAAGCGAACGGAGTGTATCTGGGTCCTCTGCGATTCTAGCGACATGGCACCCCAGAGTGTCCCGGGAAGAAGGACAAGCAAGTGGTGGGAAGAAGATTTAGACACGGAGACATGCAAATGTCCCCACAGCCGATATACGCGATACCCTTTGAACCTTTGCAAAAGGGGACAACATGCGATGGTACCAAGTATATCATGAGTTTGCCATACCGGAAGTGGAATTTCCAGGAAGATCTCCGGGGACCAGAAATATACATAAAATTTAAAAGATCAAACGTACGCATCTCCTAGTGCATCCCGACGATATTCCCGTGTCCCGAAGTGATAGGGCGGATCATACGGAAACGGATCCCAAAAGGTTCGTGATCGAGACAACGAAGGCAAGGCTTTCTCAACGCTCGTAGGCTCGGATGCCCATGTCTATTACTCGTTGCCTCAGCATAGAAGAGCTTTACGGGATGGGCTCTTGCCAATGCGGTCCGCGTAGTTGATACTATCGGGCAATGGTGGGCGGAACCCGACAAATTCAAAGTCAAGAAGGACCAAGAATATCCGTGACGCACTTGAGAAAAGTATATAAATTAGTAGCCACCATGCTCGCGTGTCGTAGGTGCCCGGACGCCACTACCTTCAACGGCACATGGGCTACTATCATGCAACATGTACCCGTGCATGGCACTCATTTCAGCGGGAAAAATATATGATGACCTCAATGCGGACAAACTTGTCTTCGACGGTGGCCCCGGATGAAGGAATGCCTTTCGAGTTCTATATGGCCTCTTATCCGTTGGATGCCATCCGTGCGCGGTTGCATTTTGAGGGATGGGCACATAAACGGGATTCCACGCAAAATCATGCAATTCATCCGCAAACCAAGGTACGCGGGAATCCGGGTACAAACAGGATATAGAGCCAATTTCCCGGATATTCATCCCCGGCTCTTTTCTAGGAAATTATTTGGCCGGGACGCCGCTTGCATGTCTTGGCGAGCCGGGAGACGCTGGGCGCAAGTGGGCGCATTGGTTTTCCGTTCGGCTGAATATACTATCATCCGAGTCTTTGGCACGTTCAAGCCACCACATGCTTTGCCTCGCTTTGTTACGGACAAAGTGCTTATGCAAGAGATATGCTTCCAAATGACCTCGGGTTTCTCCGGTAGTCTGTCCAAAGGGAAGAAGAAGCCTTGGCCCGCTCTACCCCTTACTATCGGTGCCTATACGGTTAAAGAATTCGCAGAGGTAGGGGTAGGAAGGAGAAGAGATCAAAATTTATCACCTAAGGACTTTGGAGCATCGAACATACGACCCGGCGAGGATAGTTCACGAACACCGCGAGAAGAGCCAAATTCAAATGGAGCTACCAACATGTAGAGCGCCGGAAGAAGATGAGAGAAGGAAACTGGTACAATGCCGATAGAAAAACTCGCTGCGGGGGGCTGATTCGGCCAAGAGGATCAAGATGACCAAAGCTTAGAGGACGAGAGGCCGTAAGTTAGGAGGGCTCTTCTCTCTAGCTAAAAAATCCCGCCCGGACCCGACACGCACGACACCTCTTCCCAACGAGAGAAGCAGAGGGCCAAAGCCCGGCGGGAGAAAGAAAAAGAAGATAAAGGAGGACGAGGAGAAATGCCAAGAAGAATTCAAAGGCGGATCGAGAAGAAGAAGTAGGGCGAGGAGGCCGGAGAAAGGAAAAAGGCTGAAAAGGAAGTGCGGTACGTAGCACAACGAGCACTCAAGGAAGAACTTAGAAAAAGCCGGAGCCGAACGCCAAAAGAAATCGACGGACCGCTCCGTGACCGAACGAAGAGGAAAGCCAAAATATAGCGACGGTAGAAACGAACGCGGGAGGAGGGAAGAACATGACAAGGCAGAAAACCGAGCACCAACAAAGGGAAGAAGAAGAAAGGAAGAAGAGAAGAAGAGGAGGAAAAAGAAGAAGAAAGATGAAGAGGATGAATTGATAGAATATATCGACATGTCTCCCCTAGAGGTTCCTATAGGCGGTGACAGGAAACATTCTCTCCGATGTTGATTCCCCGGAAGCGATAAGAGGAGGTCTTCGACTTAACCAAGCTCACATTTGACCAATTCTCTTTCAAAAATTCAGCAAGAGAAGAGAAGGTCCATGGCACAAAGTCCTTCCGTCACATCCATGGTCGCACCCGAAAAAAGACATAGTCCTTGATACTAGGACTAACCCGTGATGATAGCATTGGCAGAACGCGGTTTCGCCGCGGCCACGGAAGAGAATGTCACCGGAAATGAGTAGAGAAATCATTTCTCTACAAAATAGACTAAGAGCGACGGGACAGGGTGGGAGAAGAAGGCGAACGGAGAGGTCGGTGTTGGAAAAAAGAGATGAAAATCCAAAACAAGGCTCCCCCGGTCAATGAAGTTCCACTCAGCCATTATGAAAGAATGCGATGTATTAGAGAACGACCATGAGGCGGTGTATGGAGAAATGCTCACCATAAAGCGAAACGGTCGCCCCATTGGTAAGAGCACGAGAAGAAACTAGCGAAGCATGAGCGACTCAAGGAAGCCTCGGTTGCTTTAGATAAAATGATGGCCCCGGATAGTGCAATACCCTCAAGTTCCACGAGCATTTGCCTAAGAAGGATTGGATTCATACACAAGATGCCAAGGTCCAAATCCGGATGAAGATGCAATCCAAGGACAAGCTATCCAAAGATCTGGACAAAGTAATGTCTTCATACGACCACACGATCAACGGCATCAGACTCAATGCACACTCTTCACCACATTCCTTCGCTAGGGGCATTGGACGAAAGTAAGACACGGGAACAAGTAGATCAAGAAATCCGATCATTCACCGCAACCTATCAAGCAAGCTGCTACCGTCGGGAGTCGCGGCATCACAAGAAAATGCGGGTCGGTTGCTTGTCGCGCGCGTATGCATTTACACCAAGCTCGCCTCCCTTTCAAACCAAATCTCCCAAAAGAAAGAAACTCTACTCCCCGAATGCTCTAGAGTGTATGCATCGGTTGAAAAGAGGAGGTCCCTCTAGTCTCTCCCATAGCGACGGAATACCGGACACGGTGAGACTTCCTCAAAGGAAAGTAGGTTGATGCTCGATGTCTCTGCTGCACGCTCACCTCCATGACTCAATATCACTAGGTCGCAGTCGCCTTGTTCAACGAAGTCACGAGGTCGCACTCCTCGGGTCGCAAGGTCGCCTTGCCAAACAGTCGCAAGTCGCACTCATTGGCCAGGTCGCAGGTCGCATTTTCTCCGGTCGCGAGGGCAACTCAGCCGTGATGAGCGGGCGAAGAGTCGGGGAGCAGAAGGGCATTTTTGATCTATAAAAACCCCTCGCGGGGAAAATGTACGCAGGGGCTTTTTCTTTTGGAAACTCAAGAGATACATGGCATTGTATTGAAAGATTATACTCTTGTGCATATGAATACATATACTTGTCAAAACACCCTATGGTTATAATGTGTCTTGTTGTGTGAACACTATGTGTATTTCCTATACGAGTTTCAAACATCTTTTTGATTAATGAAGGTCGCACTCTTCATGTCATCATTTATGCGTCATGGCTATATCGTGTTGTATCAATGATGTTCAATTTATCATCTTCTCTCTTAATGAATGTTAATGAACTATTTTATTAGCATTTCATTTTAGCTTTCAAAGTAAAAGGGATATCTCACCATAAAGAACTATTTCTTTTGTGGTCGAGGGTCTTGCCTTATAAACATTATCCAAAGATGTGTTGCTAACGACACCTCCTTAGGTGTACATGCTTTATTTATGATCTTGCTACGCATAGTGTTTTATTCGTGTTTAATGCATCAATCATGTATTTTGTATCATGTGAATAAGTGTGTGTCACATGGAGTTCAATCAAGTTCTTTTGAGATTAAAGGGGAAGGTGACTTAAGCGGTAACTGACCCACACCTCGGACGAGATCCCTATTCCAAACGGTTCAAGGTCTAATTGGGACTTTCTGTCGGGGAGATCCCTACTATTGGCTAGGACGATTTTCCCGTCAACACCCTCCATCGTCTTGATCGATGTGGATCTATCCTTGTCTACCCCTCATGAGAGACGTTCATTCCGGTTCAGAGATTTTTTGGTTGCGACACTCGGGATTCGTGGATCAATTAGCTTCATGGAGGACGACCTTGGGTACACCACCGGTAACAAAATGCAATCTTTCCGGAAGAAGCCGCAAGGCCTCAAAGGCCATATCGAAAGCATGGACCCAGGAAACTTTTGAGGATATTCTTGAGGAAAAGAGGAAGTTGGAAGCCATGTTGGAGGAAGTAGAACAACGAAATTATCTAGGATGACCACATGGAAGAGTTGGCCAAAAAAAGGAAGATCTCTTGATCAAGGACCCGGAGGAACGAAATGAGTAAGAGGAAATACTATGGCGGAAGAAATCCAAAATTAAATGGTTGAGAGAAGGGCAACGAAACAAAAAAATTCTTCCACCAATCCATGATCCAACAACGGCAAAGAAATTGAATCGCCCACTGCAGGGCGACCTATGGCTCCTACCTAGACCGCCACGAAGACATTGCGACGAAACTACAAGCATTCTTTCGTTCCCCTGCTACAGGATGAAGGCTAGTGACAAATCAAAGGCTCTATGTAAAGTTACCCATCATATCCCCTCTTTGATCTCGCAAAACCAAAAATGAAGCTTTTCTAAGCCCAATCCCCCTTTTTGGAAGTAGAGGAAGTTGTGAAGGCCCACCTTCGAAATATGGCCCGGGGGACGAGACGGCTTTCTGCAGAATTTTTCAAGGCTAGATGGTCCTTCCTTAGTCACGACATATGGGAGTTGGTGGAGGAATCACGGTAGCTCGGACAGGTATGGTCGGCCTTAATGCCACCTTCATCACCCTCATCCCCAAATCGAAGGAGGCAACAAGACCGAGGGACTTCAGAGCCTATCTCCCTCTGCAATGTGATTTATAAGATATTTTCCACCATCATTGTCCATAGGCTCAAGCCACTACTTTCACTACATCATTAGTCATGAGAGGTTAGGGGTTTATGGAGGGATGAAAAATCCTAGATGGCATTGTCTCACACGCATGAGACCATCCACTCTATCAAAACGCATAAGCTTCGCTGAATGTTGCTGACTAGATCTCTCGAAAGCATATGATCGCCTCGAGCTGGGATTACCTTCTAGAGACCACTGCGAGGGCATTTGGTTTTGCAACTGAATGGATTCAATGGATTAAATCCATGATCTCCACTCTATTTTTCTCCATTCTCATAAACAATACACCATCAAAAACTTTCTACGGTCCTCAAGGGGTATTCGTCGAGGGGACCCGCTCTGCCCCTTCCTATTTATTATTGTTTCCAAAGGGTTAGGACGACTTGCTCAAGGGCGCTAAAACAATCCAATCAGATAACAGAGGCTTCATCTTCCCGGGATCAAACATGGACATGACTCGCCAACATTTTCGTGGACGATAACCTCCTCTTCGAGTGTTGCGACTGCGAAAGAAGCCTCCCGGCTCAACATCATCTTGGAGGACTTCCAAGAAGCCTCGGATATGCTCCTCAACAAGCTTAACTCCGATATATATTTCTTCCACACTCCCCACCCGAGTTCAAGCCTGTAGCAAAACCCAGGTTTCAATATTGGCTCTCTCCCCTCCAAGTACACGGGAGTTCCCCTCTTGTTCAATCCTCTGTGCATTTTCCCCCATAGAAACACCTTTGCGTGAAAATGTCTAGTAAGCTCTCTAACTTGGACTTTTTTGGGTGCTTAACCTTGCGGGATGCTCCACCCTCCTCAAATTTGTCTTGCAAGCAATGCCCCTCTACTAGTTGTCCGCTCTTCCCGACCCTCGAACTGCATTTACTCATGAACTCATTGCCTTATTCTAGCGATTCCTCTGAGGGAGGTAGTACGGATGATAGAAAGTGGCATCTAGTGGCTTGGCATAAGTTGTGTCTCCCAAAAGCTGATGGGGGGTTTGAGCTTGAGGGACCCGGCTTTTCTTAGTGCAAGCTGTGGGGGGCCAAACTCTGGTGGTGTTGGTTGAAAGGGGGATCGGAATCGTGGAAGAATATTTGGTCTCATAAGTATGGCCAAGGGAAAACTCAGCATGAAATCCTTCACACACCCCTCCATATTCAAAGGGTACTCGCCATTTGGAGCCTCGCCAACAATAATAGCGACCCTGATTCACACGCACTTCTTCTAAGAGGTGCACGACGGGAAAACCGGACGCTTTTGGGAGGACTCTTGGTAGCAATCCCCGTCGCCTCTCTCAGGGACCATTCTTTGGCAGATCTCATGCCCCTCTTCCATTCCCTGTGAGCCATGACAATAAAATATTATTGGCACAACCAACCGAGACAAGCATGGTTGGCGCCAATGGAAAACTACGAGAAGATTGGCCTATAGACCTACCCCGCCAAGGTCGGATCGGCTTGCCATTATCTCGCCCAGCGAAAAATCCATGCCTCCCTGGCCCTGGGACAAATTAAGATGGGGGCCTCTCGACCTCCGAGGTATTTTCAGTCATGGAAGCTTATCTCCTTTGTGCGGTGGTCCCGGTCATCCCCAACACTCGAGTGCGGAAGAGAATATGGACCGGTCATCTTCGGCCGAAAGTGGCCCACTTCCTCCAGTTAGAGGTTCACAAACGTATCTTGACATGGGATTGTCTCCTTAAATGGGACTTCATCGAGCCATCCATGTGCTTCCTTTGTCGATGGGCCAAAGAAACCCAACATCACATCTTCATGGATCGCCCTTAACCCAACATGTCTAGTCGCAAGCCTTTGATATTTTTGCTAGTTGATGACGCCCTCGCTACCACCAAAGCCACGCTTGAAGATTGGTCGACCCATAGATTCTCCAACCTAGTGGTCTCCAGAGCATGGTGGCTCCTCCTTGGTCTCCTACTCTAGAACACTTGGAAGGGGAGAAATCGTGCTATCTTTGAGAATCAAGCCCCTTACGCCCTCTCATCTAGTCTTTGACCCTCTCCAACATTAGGGAATCCATTCTTGTGGGACCCACGGGACCCCTGCGGATCGGGATGCGGGTCCATCCGATCTATCCATCCCTGCATCTTTTGAATCTCTCCTCCAACCTGGTCCACCCTCGCCCTCGACTCGGGGGACGCCCTTCTCCCCCCCACTCTTTGGGTTGTCTTCAACTCAATTTCGACGGAGCCTCCAAGGGTAACCCCCGGCCGGGAGCGGGGATATGGCGGAATCGTCGTGATGCCAAAGGAACACCCCAGGCGTGTGCAAGCTCCATCGGCACGTCGACAAATAATGTTGCGAACTAATCGGGCTCGGATTTCATGAGAAAGGTTTTTATTATAGGTCAAAAGACTTCTTCTTGATGTCTTTTAGGGATTTTTCATCTTGTCATAAATGTACTAATTAAGAATCATGTATATGAAGAGTCACGTCAATGAAGTATGCCTCAAGACCTTGTTATATAAGCATTGAAGACATGGCTCAATATGATGCTCAAGATCAGCGTTGAATATCTCATCAAAACAGCCTATGAGTAGTGGACAAGTCGGCTCACATACCCCTGATCAAGTCGACCTCATAACATAAGATACATGTCTGGACTTATTTACGGTCGAGAATCAACTATTTAAAGGAGCATGTGGATTTCGATTTGACACAAATTCTCGGTCAAGAGTTCGAGATTTAGTATGAGCTTCAAGGGCTGAAATACAAGTGCAATAAAGAGAGAAAAAGACTGCGGATTGAAGAATAGAAGGACGTTATATTAGCATAGAAAAGGATTATGGTTTGGATATAAAGATTCATGTGATTTAGTGCATAACTTTAGGTCTACAATAAATGAAAGTTTTAGGAATCGTGTTTATACGAAGGAGGGAGACAGAGTATCTTATATATATACGAAGATTATGACTTTGTTAAAGAGAAAAAATTGCGGAAGCTGTGTTTAGTGTGAAGTTGCATGATTATGGGAAGATTACAGAATTTGTACTAAGTGCAAAGTATAATCGGTATGCTCAGAAAAGTGAAGTAAAGGTGCGAGGTTAAGTAAAGGTGCAAGATGTGCACAAGTCCGTCCCATAACAAGGTGCTGATATCTCAACCCTTACACCCAAAATACCAAAGAAATGAAATTCACTTGGATATCAACACATCCGGTTTCATCATGGTTCAACATGGGAATACAAGATTTTAGTTTTGTTTGGGGCCTTGCAATACATATTTTGTGTGATAAATACCATGAAAAATCATTACCATCCTCCGGCTCTCGCATCTACATTATAAATGGAAAACTAGCTCAAGTCATCCATACAAATGTAGACATAAGCCCCTTGACTACTCATCCAGGCTCTCACGATTATGGCAAAAGTCCTCTTCCAATTCAAATGAGCAAATCCTATTTTGAAAAGAGCAGTTTTTAATCACTTGATCATGTCTCTATCTTAGCTAGATTGTTACTGGGTTTCCCATAGGTCTATTGTGTCTCAAATATCCTCCTTGTCTCTTAGTTTGATTATTACGACGTGTCCCACTTCCTTTGTCAAGGATGAAGGATTCAAGTCGCCTTGGTTTTTTAAATTCAACAATCATCTGCTGGAGGATTTTCTCTCTCTAGACATAGTGGATTTTACTATTTCAATTATAAATGTCCCCACGCTTGTTACTAGTCTTTCTCAAGGGCTTCCTCATAGATGATATCCGAAAATACTTATGTTTCTTTCTAACCAAACTTCCATAGGCGGCAACATGTTTCCAAAATTCTTTAAGCTGTGGGGATTGTGATATCATATGCAGTTTTGAAAGAGATCCGATAACAAGGTAGGAAATCTCCGGTTGAGGTCATGTTTCTCTCTAAAATGACTTGAAATACGATAGGGGGTACTCACACATAAGAGATTAGAGGCAAAGGGGGCATTAAGAAGGGCTAAGGAAGCATTTTTCCTCATGATATGATCTTGTGTTAGGTTGTTTTTTCGAGTGGATAGTTGTAATAAAGTCTTTGCTTTAGTCAAGTCCTCCTTCACCCAAACCTTCTTCTAGGTTTTGTTGAAGTTGCACCTTCTTTCATGACCTCTCTTTACCATGTACAATCCGAGTCTTGAAAGATCTCCATT
Source organism: Pinus albicaulis (assembly GCA_034641835.2). Classification (NCBI taxonomy): domain Eukaryota; kingdom Viridiplantae; phylum Streptophyta; class Pinopsida; order Pinales; family Pinaceae; genus Pinus; species Pinus albicaulis. The sequence goes on from CM076575.1 coordinate 1,434,938,220, forward strand.
TTCAGTCATCCTATCCCCCCTCGTTGGAATTTTGAAATTTATAGGATCTTTGTTGAGTGTTTTGTTGCATCTCTATTGATACGGGTTCTAAATTCCTCCAATATTTTCCTATGTCTCTCCTTAAAGGTGTCCATCTTGAGCTTCATACCTAAAGTTCCAAACACTAGATCCCAAGAGTTGTTGTAAGGGCCTCTCCGGACTTGCTAAATCTTCCATGCTAGAAAGCATTATCTTCAAGTTCCATGAGTTCTCACAAAATTAGCCTTGGATCCATCCTTGCTATCCCAAAAAATATAATACTTAATTATGTCCAGGGTTCTATCAAATGAAGCGCGAGATGAACAAGCGGGGCATTCGGGGGATATGGTGCATGTGTAGTTTTCCTTAAAGCTTGTTTTCTTCCTTGAAAATATGTTGGACCATCTTTTCCATTAAAGCCTTATTAATCCAATCCCCCCATAACATAGACCCAAGCCACTGCAAGCCTTATACACATTCTTCCAGGCCAACAAGATAATATTTTTTTGGTTTGTTATCGAACTACACTTTGCTTGATATTTTCAAAATTGGCCAATTGTAGAATAGACTTTTGACGGATTGTAGTTTGCAAACTAGAGAGTCATTTCCCTTTCCAAATTGTTCCTTTACTAGATAATCCTTTAATATATTTTTTGCCAAAAATGCACAGAGACACTACTGATTTTTTCATGACATAGACACTACTTTTGCAATCTCAAAGACACTTATCATCTATTACAAACACCATGAAATACTTAAAAAGTGTCGATTTCTTTGTAAATTGGATCCAAATTTTCAAAAGATTGTGGTTCAAACTTCTTTTCCTCTCGTCTCCTGTGGTTCAAAATTTTAATCAAAGTTGTCTTCATTCAATGTCACTTGGAAGTTGGCACATCAAAGATGCTTTCGTGACTTCTTTGTTGTGTGCACGAGCTTCCCGATATTACATCCACTCTTGTCAAGTTTCAAGGTCTACGGGATGAGTGGAAAATCTTTGCATTCATGTGTATATGTGATGGATGCTACTCCATTGGCCATAAATTCATTGATGATATTGATGTTACAAGAAACTCAACTGCCAATGTGGGGACTTATTAGCCCTCCACATCATGATATTTATTCCGTTGAAGATCTAGCATAACTTATTTATGATTTTAAGGAAATTATAGTGTAATGAATTTAAGGAAATTATAGAGTAATTCGGTCTTCAAAGATATTCCTCCTCCTTAAATCACCCAAGCCAAACCCAAGTCATCTTAAATGGCGAATGTAGGGACTTCAAGCGGGAATTCCGGCCTTCAAGGGGAATATATGGGTTTTGTACATGCTCTGAGTCTTTGAAAGAGAATAAATGGGTTTCCACATACAATATGTAATCTATGAAATATAAATGAAAACTCCATGCGGAGAGGCTTCTCCTCAAAGCGAGCCCACAAACCAAGTGTGAAATCTCCATGTCATGAATACCAACGCTCCTCGGGTTCCTCTAATTGAATTAGTAGAGCGAGACCCCCACAAAAGGTGGGCAATATTTCAAATTAGCTGAAAAAATAATTTGTAATACATCCAAAGCAAAGGTATACAAGTTGGCTTCCAAAAATGAACAGGGTTGGTCTATTCCAATTTTTGTAGGTTGGCTCATCAAAACGTTTTCCAATGTGGCACATGTACATATATTTACATATACACCCTAAGTCCCCCTTATCACCATAATTATGGATCGAAAGATGGGAGCATTCCTCTCTCTTTGAGGTCCGTGCTATTGAACAAGGGTTGTTTGGGATCCATTTTCCTTTGGATAATTCTCTCAAAAGTAATCGAAATACATCAACGAGTCTTCCACTTGACATGTGAAAAAATGTCCGTAAGATGCATTAGTTTCATCTTTTTAATCCTCAACATCTTTGAAATCTTATCCTTATTTCACACGAGTAAGATGAAGGCCTTTAAAAATTACTTGTTTTTACGGTAATCATATTCGACAATGCCAATCTTGCTTTGCCTAAGAGCCTCAATTCCAAAGTCTGCTATAGGTGAAAAATCGTTGCTTGTCCCGGAACATCAAGTATTATAATGATGCCACTATCTCCACTTAGAAGGAAATACTTAATGTGATCTAAGGTTTGTATTAAAATACCGTTGCCAAACACCACTCTTAATGCGAAGATTATCATGTAGAGTGCATCCGTGTACAAGTTTCTTGATTCAATGATGACAATCTATTTTCTCAACAAGGCTTTATTTTCCATATCATTGGATCAAACAAGGTATTTCACAAATCGAATAAGGAGGTCCCCCAAGTATAATCCTATCTCTAACTCTTGAAAGAAACGTTGCATCACTTTACAAATTGTAGCCTCATCATCAACTCCACTCTTTCCAATAATTCTTTAGACTTTCAAAATAGTTTTCTCCCCTTGGAGTTCTCACTTCCATGAAATATCCTCTCGAACACAATCAAATTCCTTCACAAGGGTTTTCCTATCATAAGCGAGGTGCATATTGCTGAAAAAACATCCTTTACCCTAATAGTTCCAGTGTTCTATTACAAGCCATACATATGAAAAGCATTTCGGATGACCCCCTGCACAACCCATACTTGCTAATACACATGCTTATTTCTCCTTCGCCGATTGCACAATCATATCTATGTCTAGTGGGAAAAAAAGATCACGGACTACCCATCAACAAGTATTCACTTGAAACTCAAGTTTGCTCCAAATAACACACATGTAAAGGCTACATAATCCACTCTTGGTGCTACAAACTTCATAGCTACGATCATCCTTAGGAAGCTGATTCGACATGTTATATTTCTACATTGTTTGTGGCCAAATATCTCAAGGAGGACTACTTGAGTGACAACGATATTTGTATGCAAAAATTCTTGAATACTTCTAACTAATTTTGTGTGCCCTTGGAGACGGGTGTAATATCCCTCCCGCCTTGTACACACTTTTGCAAAAGGATGAATTCTTCCGCACATTGAAGACTTGTTGTGCCTTCAATGATTGTTATCCTCTTTCAAATTTGAATTTGACTATTGTCTTCTATGATCTCATACTAAGGATTCAAAATAAACAATCACTATTATTTGTCACTGATTTTCTCCATTGTTGATGAATAGAGCTACCTTGTTTAACTCCATGGGATTAACCAACTCGTGAAAATACATAAAGTAGAACCCTTATTTCCTTCATTTTCATATTCGGATTTTTTTGTGCAAACCCCAATATAAACTAGTGGATAGCACACCTCACCCATGGGATTCAAAAATTGGAACCTAATGGCATGAAACTAGAAAAATGCCTAGTAAAAATTGGAAATGACTAGTTATGCCAACTCTTTGAGCTTGAAAAATGCAAAGAGGCATATTCAACCATGGAAAATAGCCTAGAAAGAGGTTGTGTCATCTATTCAAAAGCTATAACAATTTTATATCCTATCTTCTCCAATGAGGAAAGCAAGGAAAACTCTTAAGGCTAGTATAAATATGCATGTGTCCCCCGGGCCATTCATGTTGGAGCCTTCTCGGATGTCCATGAGAGCCACTTTTCCTAACCCAACCCGAGTGACCCCAACCGATTCAATGAGATTATCATGGGTAGCATGCCATCTAGATCCTCAAACACGAGTCATCATCGATTATCCGACTTGCTTCCATATCACGGCCCCCACCATGGACATTACTCATGGCTCCGTGGGAGAATACATGTAGATGAAGATGGCATTAAATCATATTGAAAAACTTAGAAATGTGAAGAATAAACAATGCGAATCAACATTAAAACAAAATGCCGGTCAAGGGGCTTATGTTGCATCCATACAGGGGTTTCGGAGATCTCATTAAACAAATTTCGTAAAATCGATGCTACGAGTTATGATGCCTTGCAAAATTTTTCAAGTTGATAAGAATCCAAGTAGCATGGGCATTGGCAAAGCCAAGGAAGGATTTTTGTTATTTGGCATGTTTAACAAGTGTGTCATTGCCATGGGATGATGTATTTTAAGGACTTGGTTCTTAAGGCCTATATTAGATCTCAACATTTTGAATGGGCATCTCGAACGCTATACCAATGCTCCACCATTGTGATGAAATGATGCAAGCCTTGCAAAACACTTTGAAATCTGTGAAATATATTCCACATCTACTTGATATTTCGGTGTCTAGGTTATTTTGTCAACATTGGATGATTGGACATCAATTTCAAAGATGTATGAGTTCCATTTTACATATAAGGAAAATTTTTTGAAATTGGGATTTCATAAAGACAACATGAGCATGCAGGGAATGATCAATTTGAATATTGTAAGACAAGATTTTACTTGCATTACAATTGAGATTGTCCATATCTATGAAGTTTGAACTTATAAATAGAGTCTTTGACTTTAATCAAATCAAATAGAAACAAATATGGAATGATGATTTCATCCAGGGATTTGTCTAGAGTTGGATGAATTGAAGGAAACATATGAGGGCTTGTTTGAGGAGATTTAAACACTTGAGCTAAAATGCCTCCCATGCCAAGCTAATAATACCAAACATGGTCCATTATGTATATACCTCAAATTGGTTATCAATTGTGCCTTTCTGGACTAAAACTCGACAATAGTGAATTGGAAAATCTTAAAGACACAGTAGTTTGCTTTTGTAGGTGAAATGGATCATCAGGGAACCATACTTTTATCGTACTTCAATGACAAAAAGAGTTGGATCTTATTCTAGGAAACGTCTATGATAAAATATTAGATATGGAAAGATCCATAATAAGAGATTTGGATTTGTAGCTTTAGCCTTTCTCAATGCATTTTGCATATAACATCAAAGTATGTTGAGTAGCTGGGACTGCATGCTCTCGTTGGCATTAATTTCACACCGGTACATGTATGCCGGGCCAGTGCTCACTCGGAGGATTCACTTGAGATAAAAAAAAGGAAATCACTCATTTTATGTAGGGAATAATGCCTTCTCCCTCTCAGAAACCCCACGCAAATCATTGACAACCCTACCTATACGTAATGTTGATGGCACTATTTTTCCCAGTGATCAAAAGGTAAATACATAAAAAAATTGGAGACTAAGGAATCTAATCTATCTGGACTAGTTATGTCTAGATTTCTTATAGCAGAAAATCATCATACAATGAAGAAGGGGATCCTATTAAGTCCAGACCTTGGGAGTATTAGCAAATAGAAAAGTGGTAACAAAGGAAGTGGAAGATGTCAAACAATATGTCACATAGGAAAATGTTAAACATAATGTCAGGGTACCAAAAGCACATGTCTGAATTAATGGCAACTTGGAGTTAATGATGATCATCCATATATATGCTCAATCAAATAAGCCTAGATTATTTATGCCCTGGTGGACTTTCATGTGATACAATAAAAAAATAGCTTTCTATCAAGAGTCAAGACAGTATCAACGCCTATATCTACTCAATCCTGAGAAGGGTCCTAGAAATCCACAATAAAAGAGGTTGTGACTCCAAAACTTGACATGTTTGGCTAAGTCCTCAAAATATATGTGGAGGATTTTGTAATATAAAAGTCGATTCGAACTTGTTCCCCGTAGTAAATCGGGCAATTGTATTTGTATTGTTTTCAAAAAAAATTGTTATTCCTACGATCCTATGTCGGACTAGTTACTTTGCAATGCATTTATAGCAGCTTTCCATTTACACATTAATTATTGCATCATGCCATTTCCCAGTTTCCTAGAAATTTGTAAACAACATTTTTTAAACATGTACCATTTCCCTAATAGCATATGCACTTCTTGGTTTCTGGTGGCAAGAATCACATTAAGTGGCAATGTTTTTGTTGATTTAATTATTTTTGTATGATGAAGTGCGGACCTTAAAAGTGTATATATGGTAAATATCCATTCTTCCCAACTCAAAATTTCCCCTGCAATGATATTGTACCACCAATTGATTCTATAAATAAGGTCAATCTAGTACCACAAAGATGACACCATAGTTCATGGTTTTACGACTCATATTCTAACCGAAATTATATCAAATGATAGAACACGATCATAGGTTGAAGTGACTTTTTTCCACTTAAAAAGCATTTGATACTAGCCAACATGATGGAAATTCACTAGTGAGGTCGATGGAATGTTAAGACACCACTGAGTGTTCTATTCTTTTAATGCTCTCAATAAATTCCTATCCGATTTGTTGGATAAGGGCCATTTCATAGGAAAGGGGCAAGAAAAATTTTAGGAAATATTATCAGACCATGTAGCACATATCCCGGTTTTCACTCTCAAAAAAAGGATTCCATCTTTTTTTGACTAGCATAATTTCCCATTACCTCGAAGGAAAACACTCTAATTAGTAAATGAGAGTTATAAAAATATCGAGACACATTAGAGGAAAAATCATACTTGAAAGACATTCACCTATAGAAGTTGGTTCTTTAAATAGAGAAAAAAGTTCCTTCCATGTTTTCGACAAATAATGTAACTTCCCACTACCTAGAGAGATAGTACTCTAATTACTAAATGGGAGTTACAAAACCGATTGGACACATTAGAGGATAAAACATATTAAAACACATGTCCCTTATGAAAGGAGATAGTAATGGGCCCAAAAAATTCTTATAATCTAGATTAAAACACCCATGATCTTCTCCCTACTCGGTGAAATTGTCTCAAACTTTTGAAAAAACAATTTTCACCATATTTACAAACCATCAAAAGTCATAGAACAATCTAAATCCCCTTTTGATGCAATTGGATTGATATGAGATAGTAGAGACACCTTCTTTCCAAATTATGAATTGGCCTTTATTTGTTGTTGAAGGAGAACAATGATATCTTGCTAGTGGTCTTGGGTCGTTCTATTGAAGAGGAGATGTCATCCATATAAGTTATTGCATGATTAGTAAAAAATACTAACTATATTTCATCTTTTGGATAGTTGGTCAAAACAATTTATAATTGTAAATATTTCAACATGCACAATTTCTAAACTATTTCAATTTCATCTAAAAGGGAGGTAACAAAATCACCTACTTGTATAGTTTATTTTAAGGAGAAAAAGTAGAATAGATGGAGGAGGCTTTCTAGTTGTACAAGTATTCACAGAATCATAACTCCACCACTTTTATCTCCAATCTCAAACTATTCTCTCATTGATACTCCCGAGCTTTAGAAGAAAGCTGGTTTTAATTGACCTCAATAATCCCTTTGCTCTTCTAGAAACCATGTAGTAAAGATTTTTCTAGCTTTTTGATATGCGAGCGTTTGAACATGTATAGTTAAAATTTTCAAGATTGTTTTGTCCTCTTTGACGTAATATGGAAATTTTTTGACCCTAGGGGGCCATGGGAGCTCACATCAAGATAATCATATGTTGGCCACCTCATAGACTGAAACAATACCTCTTCTCACTTGAATAAGAATGTAAACCTACTAGTCTTCTGCATAGCTCTAAGAACCATACGAAAAGTTCAATGAAACTATCATCCAAAACAACAAAAAGTATCTAGAAAATGTTGAAATTGCATATTGATGTTTCTTTGAATTTGGTCTTATAGATATTTGAGAAGAAAACACATCAAAGCGATATCTCACTAGACCCAAGTAGACTGATCCATCTTTGTTGAGCCTTTAGAGACTACTCCTAAGTACAAGGAAAGGCATGAATAGCTTGAATGTGAGTTTCAATATGAAAAAAGGAAAATTTTCAAATATTCAATACAATCATTGGACACATTATTAATATCCATGATAAGGGAGGAGTCCCCCTAACATAATAATCTTGACAATGTTTGTTGGTGTTTGTCAAGACCCACAAGGAGTACAAGATAACAACAAACAGTTGAAAAGAAAGCATACAAATCCTTTCTGCAATAGAAATTTTCTAAGCCCGGACATATACTAGCAACAAAGGAACCAATCTTCAAGTTTTGATGCCAAACCAAATATGAGCTTTGAGTGAGAGCATGACTAGAAACATATCTTGCTAAAGATAACCACCAAGGTTTAGCAAGATGATGTTGGTGGCATTGATTGTTGAACTTCGTTGATGTTGGTGGTATTGATTGTTGAACTCGTCTACCATGGCCCTAACAAAAAATGTATCCTTCACTCAAAGGAAAACAATTGGTTAGGAATGCTAAGATTTTTTCTACCACATTATAAGGTTGAGGGGATGAACCCTTCACTCAAACCAAAATTCATTGGTTAGGCATATTAAAAGGTTGAGCAATCCAAGTCTGAAGACTTTGAGCTAGATGATGTTTATATGTCTCTTTTTTATGATCCCATTTCTATTAGTGTTGAATAAATGATGAGTTTCACGAGTGGTCATGTAGATCAGTGATTTGTATTTTGATGTCTAGTTTTGCTACTACTACTACTAATACTATTGAGGTTGCAGAGGAATCTTGGGAGTCCTCAAACTCTAAGCCAGATTATTTATGTAGCCCATGTTGATGCTCCCATGTCTAGTAGTGGTGATGAGTTTGATCATGATGGGGAGTGATCATTTGATCACTAATATGTAGACTTGTAGTAGATAAGTGGCCCCATAGCTTGTAGCATTGTTTTGGACTCTAAAGTCCATTTAGAGCCTCACTGATTATGTTTTTTTATTGTTGATATGTATTGCACTCGGTTCCATTTTGATATATTCACCTTTTCATGGTATATAGATGAAAACAAATTGCATATTTTATCTCTATTGGTTTGGAATCATGGTTTTAAATCTTAAAAATAGTTTTTTCATTAAAAAGTAATTATTTCATGTATTTTTTAAAGCCCGGTTCATTGAGGTCTATTAAAATTGGAAACTAAGGCCAAATTCCACCATTGGATAGCTCATTTGTTGGAGATTATTATTGCATTTAACTCCTCGTTTCCAGAGGACCAAAATTGACCTAAAAATCATCAAATTTGGACAAGCAGAAGTGTTTTTTTGAATGTATTCCCACTCATGTTCTAATTTTCAAGGTTGGCCTCATCATCAAAAAGCCCAACGGTCATGTCTTTTGACCTTCAACAATTTGTATATAGAGGGGACTTCAACCTCATTTGATACATCGAAGGGATCCAATTTATATCTAAGGTAGTCAAGCTCCTTAGGAGGACAAAGGGTTGTCTATTTTGGGTTTCTTTTTAAACAACTAGGGCTGAGATTCATCAAATAAACAGCTGAATGACTTGATGAAATTTTAGGGTAACTTGTATGGGTAATACTACCATTACAGGTCTGAAATCAACCTCAGAAATTTAGGTCATGTTTGGGTATTGACTTCAAGCCGACCTATGATCAATTTAAGGAAGAATTTCTCCCTTTTTGTGTCCACACTTCAGAGCCATTACTCCAGGTAGGTCCGCAGGCATGCACAATGTTAGATAGAGGGGCTGAGAAACCTATCTTGGGTTCAGATCAGTTCTAAGGGCCAGCGATGGACAACCTCTTGCTTGCCAAGGAAAGACGCGATTGAAAGGAGGGTTTCTTGATTAATTGAATGGAACGATAGTGGAATGTAAGAAACCCTAGCCATATCTTAGCTGACTACTGTTAACAACATGAAGATATTGTAGTTTTCGGCTATTTAATTTTCTAAGGGCAGTCATATTGGATATTCAAATTGGCAAGTCATTTTTACTTTAAATTATAGTACTCCCTCTCTTTGTTGAACATTTGATATTAATAATAAGATGAATTGATCAAGGTTTTTCCACATCTTGGGGTTTTTCCCTAGCTTGTGCCATATCCTTGTGTACTCTTATCTTGGCTTGTCTTTTTCATCTTTCATATATGTTCTTTCTTCAGTTATTGCCATTATAATGATGTCTTATGTGATTGCTAATGGAAAATCGGGCTAATATGGATCTTTCCAGTAACTGTCCTACGCAAAGAATGTGTTAACCTAAAATTAACATGGTATAAGAGCTTAGGTGAGGATGAGCCCAAGCAAGAGAAAATGCAATCACTAAGATGGCTTCATCACATCAAAAGATAGAAGAACTCCCGGGACTGAGCTCCTTGTGGCATTAAATTTTGGGCATAATCACTATGATCTCTATAACTAAGCAGAAAACCTAATGAAAGAGTTCATTAAAATCGTCGTGTGCTTATTTTGGAGGACAAATTCACTCTATTTTTAACTGAGTTTGGAGTCTCCTCTATGCATTTACTTGTGGAAGGATATTTTGTCTTAAAAGACGAAATATTCTATGATTTCTGAACCACTGTGGTGCCTTGTTTGAAGTGTCATAATACTTGTTTTTGAGGACCAAAACATCAGGCATATATCTAGAGTACGACCGTGTTTTCCCAAAAGAATAGTCCAGGAGATATCTCCCTCTAAGGTCCTCGCATTGGTCTGAGAGACTTTATTGACAGGTATTGGATCTGAGATTTTCAACTAAGCCTTTCCCTCTGCAATTTTTCATGGATCTCATCTACACACAAGTATCACTATTCCTACATGTCAAAGGTCCTGATTTCACTCAGCATTTATGTCTCGGGCCAATATCCATGTTTATATGGCATCTTACAGTTGGCACGGTCCCTCTATAAATAGTATCGCTCAATCTCATTTAGCACAGTACCTTTTGTATATATCATCATACAGGTAACCTAATCTTGTATATGACTTCGTGCTATTGGCTCGATCCTATAGCTTACATTTCAGATATATGGTTTGGTGCATCCTATCACTATTAGGCACCTCACATGGTTATGAATCCATCATACCTCTTTTGGCTCATCGCATTTGTACTTTTGCATTCTCAACACATTGGCACATAAAATATGTCTCCAATAATATATTTAAAGAGCAGGAAATTTTTTGGTATGAAAAAACCATATAGAAATCAGTGTATGGTTTCAGATATGATTATTGCATATGGTATGGATGTCTTCTTAGCTGTGTAAAATTATCCACATTGTATGCATAAAATAGATACTCTAATTATAAGAAGACATTATGGTATTGCGTATATATATTGACATGGTTTCTGGAGTATGTGCATGACATCATATTTGTAGGCAGAGCAATATTGGCATCAACAATCAACATATATACATACATTCAGTCAATATTGGTATATGCATGGCATTCTTGCAAGCCCTGAAAAAATTATGGTATTTTAAAAAGCTATTAATGTATGGAAATTCTAATCAAAGTTATGATTAATCATAGCCTTGGGTAGTATGTTGACATTTGTTTCTTATATCTCTTTGTTGAAATTATGAGTTTCTCTTCCTCTCATAGCCTAGAAAAGAAGAACCTTAGTTTACTATTGTTCTAGACACAACTACAACTCAACTCATTAAGAAAAAGAAGCCAAGGCCCCTATTTTGATGGATCATTAGTAAGGCTCCAGAGCATTAATGCATATGTACATCATACAGTGATAAATGATGAATGTGAACCAAGTCCTACACACTCTACAATGACGTGATCTATACTTCTTATATCTGTTGAGCCGATTTTTGGAGATTTTCTAACTCACATAGCTATAGGCATCAAGCGATGAAAGCATTCGATATTTATAACACAGTTAACCATCTTTTAGTTTTTCTATACTAAGCCTTAAGTAGCAGAGAAGAGCTTTTGTTGAAGACATGTTTGTAAGCAAAGATCTTGGATCATTCGAAAGGAATCATGCTCCTGGAAGTTTGAAGACCTGAAGCTATCATAGAACCCTGTAAAGTGAATATTGTTGGTTACCTCACAATGATATATGGCACAGTTCTACCATGTGTAACACTTCTCTACAGCTCGACATCATATATGATCTCTTTTCAAGTCCAATATTATGCATGATATTACTACAATCAAGTAGCCATAATGATATATTGTAGCCCCAGTAAATTGATGACTGTATTATAGCCTTGTTCACAATCGAAGTTGTGAACAATACATATAGAAACATTGGATAGCTTATCTTTTGAAGAAGCTACAAGGATCTTCTTGTAAAAGGATTTGCAGCACCTTAGATTTTGAAAAGGGGTGCAACACCCTTGAAACCCTTTTTTTTTTAAGAACAACTAAGTGAAGAAGTGCATGGGACTTTGGAGCATATCTCTATAACAATGCTTATCAACATGAAAACTGAGGTTCCTTGAAGAAAGTGCATGGAAAATTCTATACGAGCACAATAAGCAGATGAGATGTTGATTTTGACATTTGTCACCTAGCGATGGAGGATGATTCAGATATTTTGAAATAATATCATGGGATGATTCTTCTAAATTTTCCTCTTTGACCTTGAGCTTCCTTGAAGTTTATTATTGCAGTTGCCTCATGAAAAGTCTCATCCCTTGCCTGAGAAGCTCATAATTGAAAGCTAGATGATCACATGAAACAAGTCTTAAGAGGGAGCTATATAATCCTTAGCAGTATGACCTGATGACTCTTCTTGCCAAATTTTTATTGATAAGGGAGATAACTCAAATATATCCCTATTATTTGAAAGTCTGCATGGAAGTTGCATGATCATGACTTTGGTTATATTTTGGCAAGGTCACTTTTCTATATATATCCAGAGTAAGTTACAGTTGAGCCATAAAGGTGTAGATATTGATGATATATGATTGATGACCCTCTCAAAGTAAGAGGGATCTGACCTAACCTTGATAATCTATTTCATGCACTTAAGATCCGATGAAGAAGTTGCAAGTCTGCATATGCATATCTTGTGGGATCCTTGGTGTCCTAGATAAATGCCTCGCTATGAAGACTCTATCTATATATTGATAGTTGCTTAGTAAGATATCTCAGCGACTCTATTGTATATAATTTGAGGTACAAAAATGAAATCCAATATTCCATGAATATTCTGATGTTGGATCAGTTGGCAGTATGATGGGTGGAAAGAGTACATCTAGTACTATATCTCTTGATTCGGTTGCTTTGAAAGCACTATTGAGGTTGATTGTATGAAGCAACAAGCATGTATTATTATAAATCTATTTTGGTTGAAGAATTTCTTCAGTGAGCCATTTGAGCACATGCTATATTGTGATATTCTTCAGAGAATTTGTACTCCACATAAATTGGGTACCGCTTTATGATACATTGGAAAGCTACCTAGATTCATCATTGTTGAATTATCAGATTACTTTCTTCAGAGAGATGCTGGGAGTTGTGGATAGACCTTGTTAGGAGGTTCATGGTTGAACATTGAGCTTTGGGAGCTCCTAGGGACCTAGGGTACTTCTTGAGAGCTATGAGCGACCATATGGTGAGTGGTTCACCTTCCCCTATTGGTGCGCTATGTATAGGGTGAGTGGTTCACCTTCCCCTATGATACCCCATGATGGTTGACATGTGTGTAGGGTGAGTGGTTCACCTTCCCCTATGATTGATGAGATATGCATAGGATGAGAGGTTCACCTTCTCCTATGGCATAAGAGTAGGATGAGTGGTTCACCTTCTCCTGTGGATACCTAGTGAGAGATGCATTCAAGAATTTGCTTTTGAACATGTCGGTAATACATGGTTCATCCTTTCCCCACATGTAGGATGCTCATTCCCTATGATTGATGTTGACATGTCGGTGAGACGTGGTTCACCCTTTCCCCACATGTAGGAACTTTCTTATGATTATTGATTGGCATGCATGTAGGATGTGGTTTATCCTTTCCCTACTCTTGGTTTGCATGTGTGTAGAATGTGGTTTATCCTTTCCCTATGTATGGTTATAACATGTGTTTGTATGATGTGGCTTCTCCTTCCCTACGTATGGTTGTGACATGTGTTTGTAGGATGTGGTTTCTCCTTTCCCTACATATGGTTGTGAACTGTGTTTGTAGGATGTGGATTCTTCTTTCCCTATGTGTGGTTGTGAGTAGAATGTGATATATTATTTTCCTGCTAGTGTTCCTGCATCATCCTACCCATGTAGTCTAGGACACATGGGAAGTACCTCTCATCTAGCCAATGAGTTGGGAAAAGTGGTTGGGACCATAACACTATTGATGGACCCATCGTGTACTGTCGCACTCCCTATGTCTAGGATGAATGATGTTCAACAAAATTGATCACTTGGGATTAAGTCTGATTACAGTTTTACATCTGGTTATATTGAGTTTGGACTGACTTTTGTTAGTGGAGAGCGGTAAGGTCTTGTGACTCACTCTCGATCGATTCTTCTTCATTATTCTTATCAGTGTTCAGTAGAGTAGAGAATAGATAATATACAGAGATGGCACATGATGTCAAGATATTTCATGATGACCAAATGGCATGATAAACTATCAAGTGGAATTCTCCCTAGTTGAGAGGGAGTGTTAAAATTAGAAACTAGGGCAAAATTCCACCATTGGATAGCCTATTTGTTGGAGATGATTATTGAATTGAACTCCTCTTTTCGAGAGGACCAAAATCAACCTAAAGATCATCAAATTTGGACAAAAAGTGTGTTTTTGAATTTACGCCCACTCGTGTGCAAATTGTCAAGGTCAGCCTCATCATCATATGTCCCAACAGTCGTGTATTTTTTCCCTTAAAAATTGTATATATAGAGTTGCCTTCAACCTCATTTAATACATGAAAAAGCTCAAAATTATATCTAAGGTAGCCAAGATCTTGAAGAGGACGAAGGGTTGTCTGTTTTGGGTTTCTTCTTCAACAACTAGGGTTGTGATTCCTTAGATAAACAACCACAAGACTTGATGAAATTTCAGGGCAACTTGTATGGGTAATCCTGTCATTACAGGTCCTAATTCAACCCCAGAAAGTCGGTTCATGTTTGGGTATTGACTTCGAGCTTATCTATGGTAAATTTAATAAGAATTTCTCCCTTTCCGTGTCTGCACTTCAGATCCATTACTCCAGATAGGTCCGCAGGCATGCACCAGGTTAGATAGAGGGGTCGAGAATCCTATCTTGGGTTCAGATCAATTCTAAGGGCTAGTGATGGACAAGCTATTGCTTGCTAATGAAAGTCGCAGTTGAAAGGAGGGTTTCTTGATCAATTGAATGGAAAAATAGTGGACTATAAGAAACCCTAACGATATCTTAGCTGACTATTGTTGACATAATGATGATATTGCAGTTTTGGGCTATTCACTTGTCTAAGGGCAGTCATATTAGATCTTCAAATTAGCAAGTCATTTTGAATTTAAATTATTGTACTTTCTCTCTCTATTGAACATTTGATATTAATAATAAGATGAATTGATCAAGGGTTTTCCACATCTTGGGGTTTTTCCCTGGCTTGTGCCATATCCTTGTGTACTCTTGTCCTGGCTCGTCTACTACATATTTCGTCTATGTTCTTTCTTCAGTTACTGTCATTATAACGATGTCTTATGTGATTGCTAATGGAAAATCAGGCTAATATGGATCCCTGAAGTAACTTCCCTAAGAAAATAACATGTTAACCTAAAATTAACAAGATCTAACCAATCCTGGTTTGACCAGTTCTGGTTTGAAACCCAGTTTGATATGTGGACTATCTGGTCACCGGTTCCAGTTTTGAATACTATGCTCTAGAGAATGTAATAAACTAATAGTGCCAAATAGAAATAGTTTGAAATAATCTAGATCCATTACCTGTCTTTATGTGTTGGAAAGTTTCAAGATTGAGAATCTGTAGTGTTTCTTTTGTCACAGCATAGTGGAGCGACACAAGGTCACTTGTCGAAAGAAAACCATTAAAAGTATCCATCTAACTTTTCCCTTCACACAAAGGGAAGTTTAAAATCACACTCATGTCCCCAAGAATAGGAAAATAATTATGTAAATGTTATACACATTAAGATGACGTTAGTCGCGATATAATTCCTATGAGTGCAATGTTTCTAGATCCATCATTCTAAAGCCAAATAAACCCTCCATGGCTTGAACTGTTTGGTTAAGGCCCGTCCTTCGAAAAAAAATCATGGAAGGTCATTGAAAATTACCCTTGGGTAGTGTTTATTTAAACATAATGTTTTTTAGGGAATTTTCATAAATGTACAGAGATCCAACATTCAACATTCAAATGCCAAAAAAAAATTGATGTTCTAGAACGTTTTTTTGGGTTCATTAATTCTCAAGTGCCACTAGAGAGTTGAATTGCAAAATATTTTATTCAGAGGAAAGTGTTCTAAAAAATACAAAAGAGGTATCAATAACACATACCTCTTCGAAATCCTAATAGAGGATTGTCATCTTGGATGCCAAGATCTTTGTGGTAAGAGCGTAGGCTGAGGCTTGTCAGCTAGTGATCCCGAGCACGAGACCATGGCGGTGGGTAACTTGGCACTAGAGCTGGAGCGATCCAAGCCAACTGGAGCTGGAAAAGCTGTTTCAACAATAAGCACGTGTACAAAAATGCCATGGAAATATCAACCACCTCCTCGGCTCTGGTTGTGTGGACATGGAGGAGATAAAACCCTAAATCCATGGTGAGGGTGGAATTGACAGCCTTGTCAGACAAGCCGAGGCAGAGGATCAACTGCCATGGTTGAAGCCTCCTCTGGGCATCTCGGGGAGATAAGCAAGGGAATGAAGGAGCATAATCATGGCTAATTCTATGCGCCCACATACTAGACGAAGGAAATGCCACTGAGGATTTCTTCGTCGATTCTGCTATCATTAAGGAAATTCATCGTGATCACCAGAGGAAAACCACCATCGGATCCCTATCCACGTCCTTTCCATTGTTGTTCATGGCCTCCATATTCATCATCTTTTCCGAGGCCGTTGTGGAATATTAGTGGATATCAAAGGATTTCATTGGAGACATACTATTAGGGTCCAGTTTATCCAAGTCCATGAGGGTTTAGATGATTTCATTGATGTAAAGTCATGGACTGAGATTATGGAGGGAAATTTGAATATGAACAGAAATTATTTATAGTGAGTGTGTTTGTGATTATATTTATTTTTTGGTTGGTTATTTTTTTTATTATAAAATTTGGAGAGCTTTTTATTATTTTATTTATTTATAATTATTACAGTTCGTAAGTGGTTGATGGATTAAAAATTGGTTTATTTAAATTTAAAATGTTATAATATATATATATATATATATATATATATATATATATATATATATATATATATATATATATATATATATATATATATAATATATATATATATTGTGAGTGTAAATTATAATGAAATGTTGGGTGTAAAAATCTAGTTTAACCAAAAAAAGAATTAAGTGGTTCTTGATATGGGTTCCATGCTTTTCTAGGAGTAAAGTCGTTTTTTATTTTGTTTAGAATACAAAATTTTGTGTGTGTTTTTAATTGCTTATCATGTGTTCTGTTTGAAGTGGATTTGTAACCATGATTATTGTTGTTGATGTAAATACTAATCTAGGTTGCATTATTTTGGTATCAAAGTAGGTTTAAGGCTCACAAATAAATTGTAGAACAATGTCATCAAAAACAATTTGTTTGGTGGATCTATAAAAAGGAGAATTGCAAAAGAGCACATAAGGGAATTAGGAATACAAGCATAGGGTAGAGGGAAACATAACTACAAATAAAATCACTTAGATGTTGAGGTCCATGTTAACTATAATGGATCCCGTGAATGAAGCTAAGAAAATAGGGGTTGTTGTAGATATTTATGATGTGAGTAATGAAGAGTGAAAAGTAGAGGCCCCATGGGAGATAAGACTATATGATTTATTAGATTGGGATATGGAGAAATCCCTCGAGTTTGAGAAATTGAGGACCCCGAGAGAGTGAAGCATATATTCACAAAGTTGAAAGGGCATGCATCTCTTTGGTGGGACAATGTGTTTTGACAAACAAATAAGAAGGAAATATAAAATTAAGACTTGGGAGGAGATAATTTCCAAACTAAATGGCATTCCACAATTTATAGTTGTTGGCTTGAAAACAATTATCCACCACAATTAAAAATTACTAACATAAATGACTAATAAATATACTTGTTGTTCTTTTTATTTGGTCATATTTTTATTTTTGGACTATAATAGTCGTTTATGTTAATCATTATTAATTTTGTCACTTATTATCTAGTCATATATTTCATTTAAGTTAGTCATTTTTAGTTTAGTCACTTATTATCTAGTCGTATATTTTATCTCTAGACTAAATTAGTTGTTAAAGTTAGTCATTTATATTTCGATCACTTAAAATTGCTTAAATTCAGTTGTAATTCACTTGAAATAATTGTGGTGACTAAATTTTTTAGTCACCTAGTCACCAATTTCAGGATTTTATACTAGTGATTCCTCACCAAAAGGGTGGAACTCCTCTCCTGGGCAGGCACTTGAAGTCCCCCAAGGATGAGGTTGGGATCTCTGCTCAGAGACACCTATGTGCTAAACAACACTACAGAATTGGTTAAATATCTCAAGCGTGTTGTAGTCAAAATGAAAAGAAGAAATTTTCGAATGAATGAATGACCTCTATGGCTGCCCTCATTCCCTTTTTATTCTTGTGAAACCCTGACATCCTTGGGTCCACTCATTAACTACACTGCTACTTGGCCCATTAGCTTTCACACTTGTTGAACTACCCTCTTGGCCTCTTGGTCCCACAAGGGATGCACTATCCACATTAGATCTAGAAAAGTGGTTTTATTCTAACTGTTGGGTTTATGGGTCCCTTCACCCCTTTATTCTCCTACTGAAATTTAGAAAAGCAAAATTGGAAAACTTAATATTCTAATTAGATGCCTGCTAATTAGGAATATTACAATAATGCTAACATGATGTGATTGACTAGTCAAAGAAAATGGAAATTTAACATTTTTCAAGTTCAATATATTTATTTCTATATTCCTTTTCCAAGTTATATGTTTTATCCAGGAAATATTTTTAATATTAATTTCTATTTGGTTTTCCTTTGAGTGGACCTTGGGCATATGTTGGGAAAATAGTGAAAATATTAGTCAATCAAATACTTGATAATGGCTACTTGGTGACTGTGGTGGCAAGCACAGAAAATAAATGTTTTTTATATGATGTTCCTACAGTGAGCACTCTTCAACAATATGCAGTGGTTTGATCCATCTAAATATATACGAACAAGTCTAGATATGTCTCAAATGAGGTTTGATCTCCCTCTACATAACTTTTCATGCCAATCTTGATGCAACTTATATGTACATCCTATCTAGTCAAATGTCAAATTAGAAAGTTATCTTCGTTGTACACATAAGGTTGGTTTCTTAATCTGAAAGCTTTTTCTATACACATATATTTTTTCTGGATTTCTTATATATCATGGTGTGTTAAATACATGTAATATTATACATCATATGTTTGGAGAAGAGTTTTGAGGGAAGGGAGTTGTGTGTCGTGAGCCTGCCTACTTGTGTGCATGTCTTGTGTGACATATTTGGGAAAATCTTAGATAAGATAATTTCATTAATGTCCAACAAATGATCACATAGGTCAATGGGAATGCAAGTGCATTGGTCCCAATATATTGTGGGAGTTCAAGGGCCACTCCTATATAAAAAAGACAAAAGGCAAATCTAATCTAAGAAAGCTACAAAAGAAGTGTTGCTAGATTACTAAGTGCCAAAAAGAGTTCATTGGAGGGCTATTTTAGAAGAAGGTAAAGGAAGAAGGGATGATTCCTCAATGCCCCATGGTCTTGTCAGTTGAAGTGGAGAAAACATTGCTCTCCTGTGGTTTATTTCTACCATTAGAGGATGAAAATAAAAAGTTGTAATGGAAGATTGTCTTAAGTTTTGGAAGAAGAGTTGGTCCATGGAGAATTTCTCTATCTCAAGGGAGTGGCCTACTGGTACCATCTGGGAGTGGTGGATTGTCGGCTCGAAAGGAGAGCCTTGTCCTGATAAAATGTTACTTGTTCAAGTGACACATTTGAGAAGATCTTAGAGAAGAGTTGAAGACTTGTTTCTGAAGACATTGGAAATGAATATCTCATTCAATACAACTCCCCTAGGAGAGCCTTCCTGATTGGTATTATGGTATTTCAACTTCTATTCCAACTAAATTAGTCATGCATAACTAGTCATTTCTAAATTTTGCACTATCTTTACTATCAAGGTTTCCTATTTAAATTTAAAAATTTTCAATGTCGCACATGTTTAACAGAATAGACTGAAGGAATTTATATTGATAACTTAAAAATTTACATGATAAATATTGGTAAGATTATGAGTATAAACTCAGATGCTGATATGATATTGATAGAAAAGATATGGTAGAAAGATTAAAGAGCTTTGTGCAACTAATATAGCTTTAAAAAAGAAGGTAATTGACATATGCATGGATTGAAAAGTCTATTGTATATTGTATAATTTTGTTTCTGTTTCCAGCAGGAAATTTTGCATATAGAAAATGGTTTTCTTTTTCTTTTTGTAAGATTTCTCTTCAATTTTTTTGAGCATGAAACTACTTTTCTTTTATGGATTACAAGAAATTCTTGCACTACTCAAAGTTGGGCCACCACCTTTACATGCATTAGCTCTCAATCGATGTGATCTAACTGAGTTGTCTATAAATGAATTGACAAAAGCTTGTCAAATATTGAGGTATGTTATCAGTTTTCTACAATTCAATCAATCATAATAAACTCTCTTAGCATTACTTGTATTTTTCATAGAAGCATAGCTGATGTTTGGGATATTTTTTATTAATGAGATATCTTCTATGTGCTTGAGGTAGGCTATTGATTTGCATGGTGATTTCCAGGTTCTTAAAGATCAAGGTCTTCATTCTGGTGTTCCTCTTGATTCATAAGGTTGGTATTGTATATTTTCAAAGTTAAAGATGATTTTTTTTTCCAATACATCTATATTGTCAATTCATTTCATGATCTCACTGATTTTTTGCCTCGTGGATGTCTTAACATCTCTTTTAGTTGCAACATTTGGTGTTATTGATGATCTTGAAGAATTCCAATTTGCAGCTTGGATCTACAAGAATTTATGATTGGAATCTAGGGAACCTCTTGTTCTCAAGCATCTTGAGAATTTGCAGTGTTCACACCCTCAATTGGAAAGCCTTCACCTGATTTGGAACAGTTATAGCCGACCAAGGGAAGTACAAATTTATCCCTTTACACATGAAGGCATCATGGACTATTCTAGATATGTTTTTGTATAGATGTTGCATGGTAAAGGGGTTGAATTATTATGTGAAATGGGAATTTTAAATCAATGTCAATATGGACTATGTTAGATCTATTTTTGTATAGCTACTTCATTGTAAATGGGTTGAAATTCAGGTTGCAATTATTATGTAAGATGGGAAATTTAAATCAATATCCTGGGTGATTACGAAAATTCATTCACCTGTAGCATATAGTATGTTGGAAATATGGAAACAAGGTTGCTAGAAAGTTTTGTGGATGCTTGATATTATTGGTCCTTTCATGTTCAAATTCATTCTTGTGCTGATAATATAACATTGTAGCAATACATCGAATGGACTCCACAAGCTGTGTGGGTCATGTTGTATGGTGTGATATTCATGTAACTCTCTTGAGTTATTTTAGCAAGTTAAAAATAGGGTATGCATCATTAAAATTTTTATAAAGATTATAGATCATGTGTCAAACAAATTTTTTTTTAAATCAATGCCTATATATGTAATTTAAAGTACTATCATAACTCTTCACATAATTCTTTAAAGTGTTCTAGCTCAATGGAAAAGAATCTTCCTTACAAGCAAGAGGTTGGTGGTTCAATTCCACTGTGCGCTAACATGAATTAATCAACAATTTTATCATTTATTTTTAATTAAATATCTTTTATATCATTTTATTTCAATGGTGAGATATTTTTGGACTCATGGAAACACATTTTGCCCTTATTTTACATTTAAGATTGTAATTTTCTATGTTTTTTCAACTTCAACTCCACTAAACTCATATTTTCAATGTAAATTATGCTTTGACATAGAAACAATATTTTTAGAGATTTGTTGTACCTCCATACTCATATTTAAAAAAATATATATTGACATGTAGAGGGGTAAACTTGTTGTTTACTAACTGCATATACTAGAAATTTTTAGTCAAACATAAATAGTCACTTTTTGAACCCTAACGTTTTTTAGTGAAGGTTATTCATTTTTTGGAAATTAACAATATCATCATAATATACATAGATTTCACTAGTGCAATGACTATTTTTCAGTAATTTTCAGATTAAGTCACTATTTTTTATTATTTTTTAAAATGGACGAAGACAAACAAACAGTGATGTTTTAGTACATTTTATGAGCCCTAG
The DNA here is from genome assembly GCA_034641835.2 of Pinus albicaulis. Classification (NCBI taxonomy): domain Eukaryota; kingdom Viridiplantae; phylum Streptophyta; class Pinopsida; order Pinales; family Pinaceae; genus Pinus; species Pinus albicaulis. Next base: position 1,434,960,396 of record CM076575.1, read on the forward strand.
ATTTTCTTTTCAATGTGATTGTAAATAAGAAAAATGAGAATACCCTTTTGAAGAAGACGGGGAGAGGAAGTGAAATATGATTTTTCTGATTTTTTTGGTGTTTCCATTATAAAGTTATTGAATTTTCATTCACTGCAATTTTCAAAGCAATGAAATTCCACAGTGACACAGTTTAGTATAAAATTAATAACAAATTGAAATTTTTAATGAAACTCCACAAATATTACATCATTAGAAACTAGATTGAGAGATGAATCTAATGGTACCAGATCTGAAAGATAACATTTTGTTTTTGTAGGTGTTCCACCTCTCCAAAGTTATAGGTTCCTGAAAACTGCAAAATTTTCTGGGTTTTTCGTTGACCAGAAACTCTCGGACAAGATAATTTCTCGAGAGAGACATTTATTAAACTCTCGTCTAAGAAATTTTAAACTCTCAACCGAGATTTTAAACCACCACAGGTTAAATTTAACCATGCGGCTAAACTCTTATCTGAAAGTTGTACAAACTCTCGGCCGAGAGTTTGTGCTCGAGAGTTTACCCAAGGCAGACTCTCGGACGAGAGTTTAATAAACTCTCAGACGAGATTTTAATAAACTCTCGGACGAGAGTCTAATAAACTCTCAAACGAGATTTTATTACACTTTAATCGAAACATTTCATTTTCGATTGATGGAATCATGTGAATATTCATCGTATCGTCGCAATGTTTCTGGCGAGAGTTCTATATAGATACTCCCATTTGAAATATTAATTCCACACACCATTCTGAACTAGCGAAAGTGCGAAGGTGCGAGGGTCCAAATTTTTTTCCTATGAAGGTGTGAATTTTTTCTGGGTGCAAAATTCTTTTTGGTGAATTTTTTTTTAAAGTTTTTTTTGGGTGTGAAATGTTTTTGGCGAAATTTTTTTTGGAAGTTTTTCATGGTGCAAAATTTTTTTTGGTGAATTTTTTTTTGAAGTTTTTTTGGGTGCATGAAGGCATGAAGTATTTTTGCAAAATGTCTCTATGAAGGCATGAAGTATTTTTGAAAAAGGTCTCTATGAAGGCATGAAGTATTTCTGCAAAAATGTCTTTATGAATTTAATTATTTATTTAATTTTCTCTCTTATTGAAAGCATGAAGTACTTATTTTGAAGTCTTTATGTTTTTTTGGGTATTTGGTCCAAATAGAATTGGATATTAGGTCTCCAATTTTGTGAACATGGGAAACAAAAGGAATTTCCTATCAAGGAACGGTCGAAAAAGAACTGATTCAACAGAAAAGAATGAGAGATTACAAAAAAAAGGCAAGAGGAAAGAAAAATATTAAGCCATGAAATAAATGTAGAGGTAGAGCATCCTGAAAGAGATGTAGAGGTGCATGACAATGATGAGGAAATGAGCAATGTTGAGGAACTTGTAAATGAGAATATTGAAAACACAAATGTCGAAGAGAATGTTGAGGAACTTCTCAACAAGAATATTGAAAACACAAATGTCCAAGAGAATATTGATATTGATCTCACTGGTGAGTCAATAGTTTCTTCAATTTGAATTTTGTATTTTTTTTAAAAAACATTGTAGTTCAAGATATTTTTAAAATTAAAAATATGTATATGTCAATTTCAAATTACAAGTTAATATTTCTTTTTATGCAGGGACAAAATCAGAACCACAAGAAGACACTACCACACCTCGAATTTCACTGCAATTAATTGGAAGTTCCAAAAACGTTGTATACGACTACAACTTTCTAGATAATTTGGATCCAACTAAAATTGAAGAATTGGGACCACCAATGCCTAAAAGGACAGTTCGAGATAAAATAAATTGGGGGATGAAACATCTTTTTGAAGGTAAAACTATCATAGCACAAGCTCATATGTTACGTAGAATTTTAAAGAACAAATATCTCAGAAATGCTGTGGAATTATTGGGCATTAAAAGTGAGAAAGAGGTTTTAGCAAATGAAATGGTATTAGAAAATGTGACATCGGCGCTTGCCACACTAGCCAAAAAGCGATCTCAAGTTGAAAAGAATGCTTGTAGAGCACTTTTAATAGGTGTACTTGCGAAACAGACTACATCAAGTCGGTTGATGTCAGCAAATTCAAAATTCTTTACTAACATCAAGAAAAAGTTTATGGAGGCATACAAAATTTAGAATTCAATTAGATGAGAATGATGAACTTTTGCATAGTGTGACATGTTACAACTTTTACTTTCACTCTCTAAAACCCATACGCTACTTTCCTTTAGTAAACCCGCGTATATACGCGGATATCCTTCATGCAACTCGCGTATTAGCAGAGATCTAAATATGCGGATATTTATTAACTTAGTTCTTTGTGCTATTCAATCATCTGATGTTAAGTTAACAGTAAACATGTGTAGTCACAACAGAATAAACCATCACACAAAGCATCACACATGAACACCAGGATTTTTAGGTGGAAACCCAAGTCGGGAGAAAACCACCGCTGCAGTTGCTAAGCCTTCAATATTTTATTATAGAGAAAACATCTTACAACATATGTGCTGGTGCAGACTCTACCAGCACGCAGGCACCCACCTGCGCTCGTTTACCAGCCTCTCCTGGAAGGGAGCTCCAACCCCCTGACTCGTTTACCAGCCTCTCCTGGAAGGGAGCTACGGCCCCCTGATCTCGTTTACCAGCCTCACCTGGAAGGGAGCTACAACCCCCTGACTGAAGGCTACAACCCTCAGCACCTCTATGGACCACGTTTCATCAATTTTCACACTGGATCCAAAGCTTCCTTTAGGACACAACTTGCAGGCCACGTTTCATCATATTTCAGACTGGACCCACTCCATACTTTTAAGCTCGATCATACATCAAGCAAAACTTATCGATTCGAGACAACCCTTAACTATAGAATACATCATTCCACAGGATAACGTGGCATTGAGATCGGACATTTCCATGCCCCGCCGCCCAGCAAACCTAGTTCACTCACAGCGCTTTCCTTTCACCGATGTCGCGTATATACGCGGTTCCGTTCACATAAACCAACGTATACTTAGCATATTACGGAAGCTCATTCATTGCCTCCTTTCTCTTCGACGCATATATACGCGCTCTGCGCCGAACTAGCATATAGATCTTCAACCATTATAGAGCCGCATACTTCTTTAGATCAGATATTCAGTTCAGATTTACCCTTTTACTTCAGACAGATGTTCGCCTCATCTAACATCTAAGCCTTCCATAAGGATCTAAGATACAAATACATTCAGGATCAGATTCCCTTCTTCATCATTTCTTCATTGGGGCATCATAGATTCGAGATCTATCATCAAACCTTTACCCTTTCCATACGAGATATACTTCACGAGAGAAGTATTCATTCAACTCGGACAACCACACTCATGATTTACCTGATGAATTTCTTCTCCTTATATAGGTTTACCCTTTTTCAATACCATGAGCCAAAACCACATTACTTCGATGCGGTATTCCTGGACAGGGTCATTTAGGCGGATCATTACCCAATGGGTCAATACCATGGTGGACCCCTGGTTTGCACTTTATGAGTTTGAGCACTTTTGCCCATACGCGACTTGGCACGTACTTTACCGCGTGCATACGCGACTTCTCCTAGGCAAATCCGCGTATGCCTTGAGACATACTCTTTTCATCATAGATCTAGCGCATATTGAATTCCTTTCTTCATTACCTTCTGTACTCTCTGTAGATACATCAGATTTTCATCTTTAAACAGGTTCATCAAGACATATTCTATCAAGCACAACTTCATCAAGTAAGTTGCCATCATCTTCATCAGGTGGGTTGCCATTCAAGAACAACTCTCTACATCATATTCTCAACAAACATCATATCACATCAGATTTACATAATTTACCAAGTCCATCAAGTCAAGAATAACTCCATCAGGTGTATTGCCATCAAGGACAACACATGCCAACAATCTCATGTCTTCATCTTCATTCAGTGGGTTGCCATCAAGGACAACACTCTGCATCATATTGCCAACAATCTTCCCCTTTGGACTTGATGGCAACCACGATGGTGTTTGATCACCACAACAGATAGGTACATTAAGAATACAATGACACCATGTCACTCTCCCCATTCTTTGACACCATTCTTTCTCTCCATTTCAAACACCATGTCACTCTCCCCCTTTGACATCAAGGGCAAAGGGCGGATCAAAACCAACACACTCTCCCCATGTTCTCCTCATGTAGAAGAAGCGTTCTCCTGAAGTGACCAAGCTCCCCCTGAGTTCATGCTGAATCTTCAAACATATTTTTCAATGAAGTACATGACTCTATGAACTTCCTATCACCAAAGACTCATACTTACATCAAATATCCAACCAAGTGGATTTACATATGAGACTCAAATGCCCAACCAAGTGGGTTTACATATCTCAACTCAACTACCAAACCAAGTGGGTTTACAATTTTGACTCAGCTACCCAACCAAGTGGGTTTACAAAATTTTACTCAGCTACCCAGCCAAGTGGGTTTACAAATTTGTCAAGTCCTTGCATGACTGAATATTACAATTTTCATCATGGGTCTCAACAAGACCTTTTCATCAAATTACACATATGACCATTTATGACCAATACCAGAAAGACTTCAAAGAACATATTTCAGAATCATCATAATGCCAACAATGCATTATACTTAGCAAAGCTAATGCTCCCCCTGAATCTGTGCATCCAAGCATCCTTTTCATATGACTAAGGCTCCCCCTTAGTTTGTGCATCCTGAACACTTTCACCAAAAAATCATCAAGGCATCTTTATCAAAACATTTAGAAATAGAATTATGAGAACTGGAACACCACCAGAGATACCAAACAGCACTGCAGCTGTGCTGAAGAAAGCTTAATCAAACAAAAATTTCCAGAAACCAATCATACGCGTATTTATGTGTTTCAACTCGCGTATATACGCGACTGTATGTCAGGAAACCCGCGTATCCAATTCAATCTTATGAATTTAAGTAAATTTGTTCTTCTAACAGACAGAGACAACTCCAGCTTCAGTTTGTGAAATTCAAATGCTTCCCTGGAACATGTGAGGGAAAACAGATAGGACAATGTAGTTGTGTCTTCAAGAGTCATCCAATGGTTGTAGCATAATAGTGACCAAGTCTTTAAACTCTTTGCAGCATCAACAAAAACTTTCCAAGAGAGATTATCATACCATAACAACATCTTCAAATATGTGTCAAGCAATCATCCATGTGGTCCAATATCATCAAGATCTTCAAAATTTAACATGAAGTAACATATGTAGGCAAAAGATCTCAACCATAGTAACAAACTCTGCATGATCTATTCTTATTTCTGACATCTAACTCATCCATGTGTGAGCATAAAAGATACTTATAAGCAACCAAGACTCAAGATCTCATCATAATAAACCATGTAGCAAGTCATCATCATTTGAGCATGAGTATCACAAAAACCACAGAATAAGTAGCCATATTGCCAACAAAGCAATCATTAGTATTCAACCTGCTGCTCCCCCTGAACCAGTGCTCCTTCTTAACTTGTGCAACCTGAATACGTTCATCAGTAAATCATCAGCAACAATATCTGCATGAACTGCCCTTATCTCCGAATTATAAGACTTTCATCTCAACAATGAATACTCTTCATCAAAAAGCAAACAGGACTCATCCACAATCTTCAACATAAGAAACCATGTATCATATCATCATTATTTAGAACTGAGAAACTAAGCTGATATTGAATCAATAATACAGTTATTAACAGTCAGACTGATGCTCCCCCTGAACCTCTGCTCCAGATCTTCAGCTATCATATAAATTCTCTTATCATCAATGCATACGCGACTGTGTCTGCTGGAACTCACGTGTATACGCGACTTTTGTTAATAGAACCCGCGTATGGAAAGTGAAGCATAGAAATTTTTCACATTCCTTCATCTCCCCCTGAACTTGTACTTCCTGTACCTGTCTTCTTCATATCAGATGCTCTGTCAGAAATACATATAACCAGAATAATAAAAATCAACCATGAGAATGACGATACATTACTAAATCTCATAATTTATCCCACATCATTCCTGCAGCCAATAAGAGAAGTAAGCTTCAGAAGCGGATGACTGCAAAAGGGTCTGAATTCCCTACGTTTCTGATCGGTCCTCCTTCTTCTTCCAGATTTGTTTGAACTTTCTATTTGTGTGCTGGAAGTTTTCCACTTTCTCAGATCTGTTCAACCTGCATTCTTTTTCTACATGTCCATACTTGTTATAGGCATAACATCTCATGTGGCCAGAGAAATAAGTATAAGAATCATAATGAGCTTCTCTATTCTTCCTTCTATTGCAATCGACAGCTTTATGTCCATACTTGTTACATGAAAAACAATATCCCTTGAAGAAACCAAAGTACCTATTTGTGTAGTATCTGCTTGTTTGTGACTGAAAAAATCTACTCCTGCAATTGGCTGCAACATGTCCAAAATTATGACATCTAAAGCATTCAACATTATTGAATGATTTCCTTTGAGAATTCATGACTGTTGGTTGACCTTTTGTTTCTTTCAACACTTCAGATTTTGCATTGACTTCCTTTGAATCATTAGCATTCCCTTGTGAACTAGATTCTCGTTTGACCGTTTCATGAAAACCAAGACCAAGTTTAATAGAAGGAGACCTTTGATTACTAAGAATGTTGTCCAAAATTTTTGAACTATCTTGGAACCTCAACAATTTATCTTTTTCTTCTAGTTTACCTTTGAGAATATTTACCTCAACCTCCAAGACTTGGCATTGCGTCTTCATGCTTTCGTCTTTCCTTCTTCCATCTTCTAATTGATGATTCAAATTTAGAATCTCTTCTTTCAACCCCTTTTCTTGTTCTTCAAATGCTTGTAGAAGTTCTTCATGTTCCTTGTATATGACAGAGATGATTTTTGCTCCAAGTTCTTCATTTTTCTTATTTGATTTTTCCAGATTTATTTTGAGAGCGAGGTTTTCTTTTTCAAGCCTTCTCTGTAGATTTTCATGCATTTCTATCTGTTCCTTCATTCTAGAGATCATCTCTTTTTCGATAGAGCCTTTCTCTTTAATTTCTCTTTGTTGTTCTTCAACTTTGATCTTGAGAACTTCTTCTAGATCCATAACATTTCTTTCACTATATTCATCATTGCATGCACAAGAAAGAGAGTCATCAGAACAATTATCAATACCTGTTTTATCTTTTCCATTTTCTGCTGCACATGTTTTCTGAGATATCTCCTTTTCAGTGGCCTTCTTCTTTTGCTTCTTTCCCATTACGACGGATCTCCTTCAAGCGATCAAGCTTCTGCAGAAGGACCTACTCTGATACCAATTGTTGGGAAAAATACTGAGAGGGGGGGGGGGGGGTGAATCAGTATTTACTGCATATTCAAAACTTTTACTTTTTCTTGCTTCTAAAACCCATACGCTACTTTCCTGAAACAGACTCGCGTATATACGCGGATACCCTTTATGAAACTCGCGTATACACAGATATCTAATTATGTCATTAGATCTTCACTTAAATCATTCCATCATTCATTCATCAGATGTTTAATAAACAGTAAACATGAACAGTAAGAACAGAGTAGACCATCACACAATGCATCACACATGAACACCAGGATTTTTAGGTGGAAAACCAAGTCGGGACAAAACCACCGCCAGCTGTTACCTTCTAATATTTCATTATAGAGAAAACATCTTACAACATATGTGGCCGAAAGTACCTCACTGTGTAGACAGTAGCACCACTGCCACTTTCTGTCTTCCTCTGGAAGGGAGCTCCAACCCCCTGACTCGTTTACCAGCCTCTCCTGGAAGGGAGCTACAACCCCCTGACTGAAGGCTACAACCCTCAGCACCAATATGGACCACGTTTCATCAATTTTCACACTGGATCCAAAAAATTCAAAAGAGCGCAACTTGTAGGCCACGTTTCATCATATTTTTAGACTGGACCCTCTCCATACTTTTAAGCACAGTCAACCATGAAACAGATACATATAATTCACTGACAGATATCAAAAATCCAGCAGAACAAAACAGACATTTCTTACCACAGTCTTCAACAAACCCTAGTTTTCATACGCGCTTTCCTTTCACTGATGTCGCGTATATACGCGCTTCCGTCCACATAAACCAACGTATACTTCAGTACAAATTACATTGCGCATACGCGCTTTCTCTTCATCGAAGCCGCGTATATACGCGCTTCCCCTTCGGCGAACTAGCATATAGATCTTCAAGCAGCATATCTCTTCAGATCAGATATTCAGTTCAGATTTACCCTTTTACTTCAGACAGATGTTCGCCTCATCTTAGATCTAAGTCTTCCATAAACAGATCTAGCAGATACAAGTACAATTCAGATCTAGGTCCCCTTCTTCATCATTGGTGCATCATACATTCAAATCTATCATTCAAACCATTACCCTTTCCATACAGATATACTTCACAAAGAAGTATTCATTCAAGCTCAGACATCTTGCTCCCACTCTCATAATTTGCACAATGAATTTCTTCTCCTTATATAGGTTTATCCTTTTTCAATACCACGGGCTCCCTTTTTCAATACCATGACAAAGTCATACCAGAGCCTTCAATACGGGCCTTTTTTCAATACCATGAGCCAAACAATACCATGAGCCTAAAGCTACATTACTTCCGATGGTATTCCTGGACGGGGTCATTTAGACAAACCATTAACCAATACAATGGGTTAATACCATGGTGGTTACCCCTGGTTTTGCACTTTATGAGCGCTTTTGCCCATATGCGACTTGGAACGTTGTTTCCCGTGTGCATACGCGACTTCCGCTAGACAGATCCGCGTATGCCTTGAGACATACTCTTTTCACGATAGATTTAGCACATGCTGAATTCCTTTCTTCATTGCCTTCTGTACTCACTGTAGATACATCAGATTTACTTCATCAAGAACATATTCTATCAATCATAACTTCATCAAGTAAGTTTCCATCATCTTCATCAAGTGGGTTGCCATTCAAGGACAACACTCAGCATCATATTGCTAACAAACATCATTTCACATCAGATTTACATCATTTACCAAGTCCATCAAGTCAAGAATAACTTCATCAGGTGTATTGCCATCAAGGACAACACATGCCAACAATCTCATGTCTTCATCTTCATTCAGTGGGTTGCCATCAAGGACAACACTCTGCATCATATTGCCAACAATTCTAAAGGATATTTATGGTGACTTTGGGAAGTTACTTGAAGTGGCAGAACAGAAGGGATGCCAATTTTTTTGTCTTGTATTTTTGTTGAAGTCGAGTTGGATAAAGGTCTCATGGAGGCCATTCCTCTATAGTTGGATGAGATGATATTCCTCCAAGAATTGTATTACTATCAACTACCTTTCAAGTGTAATATTTGCCACAAATTAGGGCATATTTTTAGAATATCTAGCAGGATTCTCATTCTGCTCCTAATCAATCTTAGGGGAACAAGGAACAAAGCAATGAAGAGGATCAACCTCAATTTAGGCTATTGATGATTAAGAAGAAAATACAATTTGTACAATCAAAGAATCAAAAGCTCCCATGATTGATACGTCTATGTCCAGTTGTTTTGATGTTGTAGGAGTCTGAAATATGTAAGAAGAAAACCAATTTGTTCAATCAAAGAATCAAAAAGCTCCTAATATTGATCCATCTAGCTACACTTTATTTCGTGCTCTAGGAGTCTCAAAGACATACGAAGGAAAACAGTTTGTACAATCAAAAAATAAAAAATATCCCAAGATTGACCTGTGTACCTCCAAATGATTTCATGCTCTAGGAGTCCAAAGGTGTTCAAGACGACTAAGGAAGGAGGGGATTCATTTCCTCAAATGGGCACACCCCAAGCACAAAGGCACATTGATTCCAAATGTAGTGTAAACCTCCAAGCAGGGTCCCCTATAGCAGAGGTGGAAAAAAGTCGAACAGTAATATGAACAATAGATATTTAGACTACCCAAGCCGAATAGTAATCTGAACAACACCTCATTCATATTGTCACAGAAGAAGAGAGAAGAATGGAAAGAAAACGAGAAAGGGTTCATGCTTTAGTTGTCATCTTGGTGACTAGTTTTATTCCTGTGTGTGTGGATACATGTTTTGCACTTCTTTCTGGGATCACTTGTAATGCCCCTCACTAGTTTATTGTTACTAGTTACCATTGGGTTAAAAATTTTGTTTTTGCTGCTTCTCTGCATGCTTGGATCTAGAGGTAGGGGTAGCAAGCTTTTTAGAAATGATTAATGTTTAAAAGTTTCTAGGATCTATGTTTCCCTAGTTTTTGTAAATTAGATGTCTGCAATGGCCCTTCCTCTAAAATATACAGGTCCATAAATTTTCTCCATACACAGGTGGGGATTGTGGTTTGTTTTCCATTAAGTTTAGATAAAGACAGTATAATGGAAAATACCTTTCCAAAACCTCATTGCTACAGGTTCTATAGCAACGCAGGGAGTAGATGCTCTCTCAAAGAGTACAAATAATTAGAGTAATTTTAGAGCTTAGCATGTAAATTTATGATATCATTGTAAATTTATAGTCAAGGGAACAATTGTGCATTCATCTTTGGGTCAAAATTTATACAAACTATACTCTATTCAGATGATAATATTACTTGTATGTATTGTTCTATTACTTTTGTGCATTGTTTTTTTTCTTTTTGTATATTATATATTTCTTTCAAACTATTTGAGATTATTTGAATTGAAGCTGCAGTTATGGAGATTGGGATCCTAGTTTGTAGATTGCACATATTTAGAATATTCTTAGGGATAACATTCATTTATCAGTTAAATTTTGGACCTCAAATCGGCTATTTAAGTTAGCCAATAATTGAGAGTGTTACAACACTTTATAAATATTCTGTTAGGAGTTGCATTGTGCATTTGTGTGTGTCAAAATTTTCAATTAGAATCTCATCACTAGTGAATGTATAAATGCTTGCAGTGGATGTGTTTTTGATAATATTGAATTACTTAGCATTTATACTATGCTATTTTCTAATTTGTTATTGAAATATGGAAAACTCAATAAATTATTTTCCCTGAGAGTTGATATAGATGTTTATGCATAAAACCTTCACAAGGGTCATCATGCTCTGACCCTGTCTGTAGAGAAGATGTTTGTGTTTGTAGGATGAGAAGCTACTTGTGTTGGGAATTATGATATGCACAACTATACAGAGTTAATTGTGGAAATATTACATTTCTTTCTGATCTAGCACCTCAAATTATATGACATAGTTGTGCATTGTGTTGTTATTTTTGTAGGCTAATGCCCCAAGAATTAAGATCAACCTGCACTAGGAAGTGATCTCCTTGTATAATGGCATTTTGTATTCAAACTGCACCATGTGGTTAATGAAAATGTAATGAAAATTTCCAGTGAGAGGTGGAGTGAAAATTTGTCAAGGAGGTTGTAGATTCAGAAGTGTCCTTAGACACATAACTTTATTAATCATGGAAAAAGATTACATAGAAAATTACAGGAGTTTACAAACGTAAACTCTCACTCTCACATTACACATTACAATGAAATTAGGAAACTAACCTATTTATAAGCTCTATGTTCTAACTTAATCTAGTTATGGATCACTTGGAAAACCAACAAGTGTCCACTTACAATAAATGACCTTCTAACCATTCTACTAACTTTATTCCTATTTTAGAGCCTAGGAAACGACTCTATTCTAGAGTCCTTTTTTTACTAACAAAATACTATTTCTAAGTATCTCTAATATTTATTAAATATTCTAATTTAATAAATATATTTATCCTAACTTTACATTATTTAATTTATGTATTTTTGGATTTATAATTTCCTTTATGAAAGAGGCTAACATTCCCCCATTCAACGATAAATCCAAAATAAGAACGAGGAACCATCTTCCAAGTTCTCAAGTTGATGCTGAAAAAATCTTCAATCTCAAGAGACCATGAGTCAGTTGTATGTCTGATTCATCTCTGAATGTTTCTTGACAACTCCATCACGTGCCAAGTTGCAAAAGGACCCATCTGTCCTATGCATGAAATCAACATCAAATTTTTTTCAAATCCCACTAGCTGATGATGTCAAAAACAACTCACTATTTCTTTTGCTGTGCTGAAAACTGTTCACTGCTTCTTTGCTGTCGATTGCCCACTGGAAAATTTGTTGATGCCCACTGGAAAATTTGTTGATGATGCCCACTGGTTTCTTTTTCTAGTTTTGTCGATACTTTCATTTTGAAAACCACTGTCAATCTCATTGAAATTCCCCCCCCTTTGTCAGCTGAAAGGAGAGACACTTTTCTTGGAAATTATTCTTGAACTTCCCCCCCTTTAGGTGTAGGAGTTTTACATTGGTGTACTCCCCCATTGAACTGCATGAGAGTACCATCATATTTTCACTATTGGCTGCACTATGTGTGATTGTATGCGATTGTAGAACTAAGAAAATCTGTTGATTGTGGATGACCATTTCCAGGGGTCGAACCATTCATAATGTATCTGCAATCTGGCTGATGTTTGTTGTTGGTTGCGACATTTTGCTGAGGAATGATTGGGCTTGCCACACCGACGACAAGGATGGCGATCAAAACATTGATCTTCCATATGACCGGTTCTTTGACAATGAGAACATTTTGGTTGGACTTCAACTTCAGGTTGCGTGCAATTCTTTTTGTCTACAACTTTGGGTGGCATGCATTTATGGTTGTATGCAACTTTCTCAAAACTTGTTGAGGTGAGTGGTGCAAGAAATCCTGCACTGACGAACTTAATTGGATTGGAATAATCTGGGATATCCAAGTTTATGTCATCATTGACATATCCTAACCCTTGTCGATTCTTGTTATTGTGAATTTCTTCCCATGGCTTGATGACGGGTTTGGAAGAAATTGGAACTGGAACAACTTCGACACTTGAAGTTGTTTGAATAAATGACTTATCATCTGGATGGTTCAAAGACTTGAAAGTATCACTCTTTTCTTGCAATTAAATCCTTTAAAGTTGCAACTCTAGTTGAAGAAACTCAATGGTTTCATGTGTTTGTTGTAGATGCCGTGAAAGATCAGCAAGAGTTTCTTTGCTGATGTGCACCATGTCTTCATCACTGGAGGTGATCAAACTGTGAAGAATGTTTAACAACTGAATATGTTGGCCATTTTAACTTTTGCTCTTGAAATCAGGCTCTCTTGTTGTAGATGTCGTACTTTGAACTATTTTTCTTGAATGACAGGCTCGCTTGAATGTGGCTTGAATGGCATGCTCGCTTGATTGGTTGCTTATTGCACTTGCTGGGAACACTTGCTAGAGTTGTAGAACTTTCTCGCTTAAACTATGGAATTCACGCTCGCTTGATGATCGCATTTTTTTAAGCGCTCACTTGACTTACTTGATGAATTCACGCTCACTTGAATGAATAGCTACGCTCGCTTGCTCTGATACCACATGTAGATTCAGAAGTGTCCTCAGACACATAACTTTAGTAATCATGGAAAATGATTACATAGCAAATTACAGGAGTTTACAAACGTAAACTCTCACTCTCACATTACACATTACAATGAAATTAGGAAACTAACCTATTTATAAGCTCTATGTTCTAACTTAATATAGTTATGGATCACTTGGAAAACCAACAAGTGTCCATTTACAATAAATGACCTTCTAACCATTCTACTAACTTTATTCCTATTTTAGAGCCTAGGAAACGACTCTATTCTAGAGTCCTGTTTTTACTAACAAAATACTATTTCTAAGTATCTCTAATATTTATTAAATATTCGAATTTAATAAATATATTTATCCTAACTTTACATTATTTAATTTATGTATTTTTGGATTTATAATTGCCTTTATGAAAGAGGCTAACAAAGGTTTTTTAAATGACCGTCAACAATGTATCATGGCGAGGCTTATGCAACAATAGGGCTGCTAAGTAGTGAACCCCCTGAGATACTACTTTCTGATTATCAAAGATAGCCAAGTGGTGACACTGAAAATCCTTCGGACCTTCTTAAGGGTACACAAGCCTCGTGATTGCTTTTCAGGTTAATTTTTCCCTCATTGAAAATACTTTTATTGCATTTTAAATTCTTTCATATGCATGTATATTCATTTAAGAGTGCAAAGGGAAATTTTAAAAAGCTCCTAATAAATTCCAATTCTTTTAGGCTGTTTCATTGCCCTCTGGAAACACACACATATTTACATATACAGTGTGTGTGTGTGTGTGTTTAAAGAGGAGAGAGAGATTTATATTTAAAAGAACCCACATCTTCTCCCACTCAAGGGTTCTGACCTTGGGTCTTACCAATGATACAAGTGTGATTATTGTACTAGTTGTTATAAGTAACAAATTTCTTTGTTTTTAAAGTTGCAATTCATGGGTTTTCTTATTATTTTGTTTGTTTTTACCTAGTATGGTGCGAAAAATATTTATTGACATTCTTGAGTCCACGTTACTACATAAATTGATTATATATTGATGAAATCTACCTTGTGATCACAAATAAAGTATATTAGGTGTTTTTATTGTTAGTTCTAGCATGATGAAAGTTCTTATGATTTATAGATATGGGGTTGCAAGAAATTTTCTTTCTTTTATCCAATTTGTATTATATGGGATTTGGAATGTAGTATTTTGCAAGCATTTAGCCTTAAATGCGTAGCTCCTGAAATTTTCCTTATGTTTGCATCCAAATTGGGCAAATATGACAAATAAATTGTGTACTTGTCCGTTAGATAAAGAAAAAATTCAAGAAATAAAAAAAAAATTATGTTGATGGATTCTTTTATGTTTGAGATGTTTGGATATCTATCATATCTTGTTAATGATGCAATATTTGATATAACCAATTTTTCATTGTTGGTGCAATCTCATGGCATCCATAGACGAAAATATCAATCTGATTGTGAGTGCCATGCATGAAAAATTTCAAAAAATATCCAAAAATATAAAAAATGTTTATAAGTGATGAGAATTTGGAAGGGGATTCTACATTTTGTTGGAAATCTCTAAACTTTCCATGCAAGTCCATCTCAATAATGGAGTAAAAAATTAAAATGTACAAATCAAGCTACAGGTATGGAAAAATTGTCTCATCCAAATAGAGGTCTTACTGTCATGTAATATGACAATGTAATATTCCCATTTAGCCCAAGATAATGGGAATATCCTATTTTGCCTTGTTTTATTTTTCATTTCATATTAATGAATAAAATGTGAAGGAGGACATGTAAAACTCCTGAAAACCATGAATAAATCAATGCCTATGTAAACAGAGACATATCTGGGCCATGTAAATAAACTCTTGCGGGTGTGAATGGGTTTGAATCACAAGATTGGGTCAACCTTGACCAAGTCAATAGTGCAGTCTAGGTGCAATGAACCTCAAGGATACACAACACAATTCTAGATGGAGGCTCCACATGTGAAAGGGGCTAACTCCTTGAGGTGGTTTAGCATTTGACGGGGCTTTCATCCTATAAAAGAAGGAGGAGGACAGCAAGAAAAGGTTGTTGAGGATATTATTTTATGAAGGTATTTTTTGTTCAGACACTCCTCTCTGGGTTTTCCTGTTTAGGATTCCCACCTCCTTCCTTGAGCAGCTCTTAGAGGATTCTTGTTTTTCTAGTCCACTATCCGGCATTTGGCCAAGCCACATATTGCATCTACAGTGCAGTCCTTCTTAGGATTGGGTTGTCCATGTGAGCTGCAACAAGTGGAACACTAGATTTGTTTAGATCTAGCTTGTACTGGTGCCTCTTCTCAGTGAGTGTGTCTTTTAACCTCCTGGAAGAGTGCACTAGTGGGTTGAGCTTTAGATACACACATTGACAGCAGGCCAAAGAATTCTTAGGGCCTATAGTGCAGTCCCTCTTCCATGACTACGTTATTTGCAATAGCAGAGTTGTAGGGTGACTTGGCATCATTCTAGAGGGGAGATCTCTAGTGATTGGATCCTTCCTTTCACTGTGGTGATCTGTGGATTGGCCAACAAATCCATGTTAGTTCAGATCTAATCTGATGCATATGTTATGATTCATAATTTTTTGAATACTTCTGCAGATCTGTGACTTAGATCTCAGATCTACTCACTGTTGTTCATGTTTTGCTGAGATCCCCAAGGGGAGTGTATAAAAGAGCCTATCTTGTACACAGATCTGAAATAGATATATCATTTTGAGTACATATCTGATCTAGATCTGAGTTGTAATATACTGCATGATTTAGCAATGAAAATAACGCTATCAAGCTTATTTCTCATTTCATGTTGTTGTAGCAGCTCATTTTGAGGATTTTGTCTTGTATATTCATTCTATTTTTGTTATACATTGTATAAGTTGCATTGTAGATCTATTTTGCTATTGTAGAGCTGAAATATGGACCTCCATGTTGGTCTCATGCTTATAAATTGATAAACTGCATTATTTCTAAAGAAGTCCTTTGTATATAGCTACAGCCCCTCTCTTTGGGTGTTTTTCAGCTAGACTAGGTTGTGGGAGATTTTTTTAACCCACCTAGTTTGATTTGTTTTTTCTCTCCTTTTGGATTTAGATCTTATATAAGTTGATATAAGGGATCCAAGAGCTTCAAACTCATTTCAGTGCACTAAATTCTCAGGAGTGCGTTATTTCAGTAGGCTTGTTGTGCAATCCCTATTTTGGGATATTATAGTGGTATCAGAGCAACTTTCTTGGCATAACCTGTGCATTATTTGAGCCAATATGTCTTCAGAGGGAGGAGAACCTCTCACTGACAGAGAGAATAGGTATCATAGAAGAATACAGAAGGAAAATTATTACACCATTGAAACCCCTTTGTATGGAAGAATAAAAGGAGTAGAGTTCTCTAACATTCTTTCTCAATATTTGCATGAGCTAAAGGAAGAAATCAGGGGAGTGATGAGTGAAATACCAGCAGATCTCTTAAATAGGTTTGCACATGGAGGAAGCCCCACTACTTCATTTGATGTGTGTGAGCATGCAGCCACACAATCTGATCTACAACGTTGCAGTATGTCTGCATTCCTGGCAAGAGAAGAAGAAGATGGAGAGACACCAGAGAAGGAGACTCTTGGTGACTACCTCCGAGAATATGAATCTCAGTCTAAAAGATTCAAATAGCATCTAGGCTTCCCAAAGTTTTGTCAACTCAAATAAGAAAGAAGATCCATGAAGATAACTCCATTTCAGAACATTGTTGGAAGGGTTAAAGATCTGCTACATGATTTTCCAAGGGCAAAGGCCTTACTTCAACAAGATCATTCTTCTCAAGAAGAAGACATGAGTGTCCTTTCCTCAATGAAAGATTAAGAAAAAGGATCTCTTATTTATGGGGCATACTCCATTGATGAGGAGGAGAAAGAAGTAGAACTGAAAGGTTCCTCCAACGCTGTGACAACGAGAGGGAATCTATTTTTATTAAGAGATAGAGTTGAAGCTATTGCTTCCACTATGAGGGCTCTTGTATCTTGGTAAGAAGGCCCCAGAGATACTATACATGGAGAGGATGAGAAGTATATATCTATGATGATAGACAAAGAGATAAAACAGTGGAGGAGATGTGTTCCAACACTACATCCAAATCTTGGAACACACACTATGATGGATCAGTCCTTTTTGATCAAGACTCTTGACACCAAGGAGGTGATGGGTGTTCATGAGTTAACTGCATCAAGAGGGAGCACCTTAGGTTGTGAGATCTTGCAGAAGGTGGGTGATGAAGAAGAAGATGGGGGAGTTGCTCCAACTTCTCCTTATCATGATACTTCCACATAGCAATTAGAGATGGATTTGCATAGTGGAAGTAGTCATATTATGTTTCCATCTATAGTTCACATGGGAATGAGCCATGAGACATTTTTATCTTATGGTGTACCCCCTGGGAGACCACCTGATTCAGATTTTATTGGAGATGTTTCATGCATTGATGCTCCTTCCATAGATCCAAGAAGGAAGGGAGCATTAGAAGGCCATGCTACAGTGCTGAGAGTATGTGGCAGGTACAAATAAAGGGAGAGCATTTTTCCTTTGACTTCACTATCTATCCTCACCTCTCAAATTGTGTTGAGAAGATATGCTGCAAGAAGGTAAAATGACACCATCATAAAGCATGGGAGGCAAGACTTGAATCAGAAGACAAACTTGTTTGAAGAACACTCTTCCCTGCTGGAAGAGATATGGTGGTCTCACATGCATGCTTTGGCCAAAATAGAAAGGCCTTGGACAGATGATAGCCTCCCATGGGAGACTAAATTCCAAGAGCTTCCTTCTTCTTTGAATAATGTGCATGAGTAAGGAGGGCAGCAAGGAAGGTTTGGAAAATTTCCACTTTGTACCTTTGGCATGGGAGATGTCAAAGGGGAGGAAAACAACATGGCAGATACTTTAGATGACATCCTACCAGCGCTGTCATTGTTGGGCACCTTAGATCCCTATTAGAAATCCCAACTGTTGGTGGAATATTCCAAGTATCTTCATATTTGCATGATTCTTGATGACTGGTTGCATGAAGGAAGCTATTCAGTCCTTGATGGAGTAATCTATAATCATGGTAGGATCTTCTTATGTAGAGCCTCCAAGTTCAAGGAGAAGTTACTACAATGGGCCTATGAGGAGTTCTGTTTCAGCCAAGAGTATTCTATGAAGCTCAACAACATCATCTTAAGGAGCTACTATTGGAGGGGCTTTGAAGGAGAACTATATCAAAATTGTCAAATATGCATGAAATTTGTGGATATGGGGACGCAACATAACTCTGTTAGAGAGTTAATTCAGCCTTATCTTTTCCCTCTTGAGGGAGAATATAGATCTATGCACCACTCCAATTTTATGAGGAGGACTATTGGTGGAAAATATTCTCCTGTAAAACAAGTTTATTTTTATGATTGTATGCATTCTTTCACCATGTTTATGCAAGCCATGACTCCAAGGAGGAGTGTTATATCTTGTCAATCTCAGGGAAAATATGGGGCCACAACAATTTTTGTACTTGGCCACTCCCTTGGTGGACAAAGGGAGGTCTTGTTTCATGATAGGTGCTTTCCTAAAGCACCAAACATATCTCACACATTAAACTACAGTGAGATAGCATGGGCTGCAAGTAAGTGGTGGGAAAACCACTTACCACATCTTGGGTTGATGCAGGTAGGATATGCATTACATTGGTTCCACATGTGGGACTATGACCCACCTCCATATGTACACCTTTTTGTTTGTTTGTACAGTATTTTTCCCCCATATATTGATGACATGCTTGTACTTTTTATGGGAATCTATGGAGGGAGGATAGGAGGTATGCATGTGCCTAATGGGCTGAAAATTCTCCATGTGCCTTATGTTATATATTCCACAGGGAACATTAGGCAAACCATGGGGTTTTCACAAGAGATCTTGTTTCCTTGTGGGATGGATTTTTCACATCTCATATTGACTTTGAGGAAACAATTCATGGGGGTTTAGATTGGGGAGCATCTAGCTTATGATGGGAGCTTGATCTTTGATGATGTCACCAATGGAGAAGAATTTTTGTAGCACTCACCTTATCACTTGCTTGAGGACAAGTAACATTTTGGAGGGGAGGACTATAATATTCCCATTTAGCCCAAGCTAATGGGAATATCCTATTTTGCCTTGTTTTATTTTTCATTTCATATTAATGAGTAAAATATGAAGGAGGACATGTAAAAATCCTGAAAACCATGAATAAATCAATGCCTATGTAAACAGAGGCATATCTGGGCCATGTAAATAAACTCTTGCAGGTGTGAATGGGTTTGAATCACAAGATTGGGTCAACCTTGACCAAGTCAACAATGCAGTCTAGGTGCAATAAACCTCATGGATACACAACGCAGTTCTAGATGGAGGCTCCACATGTGAAAGGGGCTAACTCATTGATGTGGTTTGGGGTTTGACAGGGCTTTCATCCTATAAAATAAGGAGGATTCCCACCTCCTTCCTTGAGCAGCTCTTGGAGGAGTCTTGTTGGTCTAGTCCACTATCCAGCATTTGGCCAAGCCACATCTTGCATCTACAGCATAGTCTACTTAGGATTGGGTTGTCCATGTGAGCTACAACAAGTGGAACACTAGATCTGTTTAGATCTAGCTTGTATTGGTGCCTCTTCTTAGTGAGTGTGTCTTTTAACCTCTTGGAAGAGTGCATTAGTGGGTTGAGCTTCAGATCCACACATTGGTAGTAGGCCAAAGAATTCTCAGGGCCTACAGTGTAGTACCTCTTCCATGACTGCGTTATTTGCAAGAGCAGAGTTGCAGGGTGACTTGGCATCATTCTAGAGGGGAGATATCTAGTGATTGGATCCTTCCTTTCATTGTGGTTATCCGTGGATTGGCCAACCAATCCATGTTAGTTCATATTTGATCTACTGCATATGTTATGATTCATAATTTTCTGAATAATTCTGGAGATCTGTGACTTAGATCTCAGATCTACTCATTGTTTTTCATGTTTTGATGAGATCCCCAAGGGGAGTGTATAAAAGAGCCTATCTTGTACACAGATCTGAAATAGATCTATCATTTTTTAATACATATTTTCTCTAGATCTGAGTTGTAATATAATACATGCTTCAGCAATAAAAATATTTTTTTCAACCTTATTCTGCCATTTCATGTTGTTGTAGCAACTCATTTTGAGGCTTTTATCTTGTATTATCATTCTATTTCTGTTATACACTATATAAGCTGCATTGTAGATATATTTTTCTATTGTATAGCTGAAATATGGACCTCCATGTTGGTATTATGCTTATAAATTGATAAACTGCTTTATTTTTGAAGCAGTCCTTTTCATATAGTTGCAGCCCCTCTCTTTGGGTATTTTTCAGCTAGACTAGGTTGTGGGAGATCTGTTTAACCCACTTAGTTTCATTTTTTTTTGCTCTCCTTTTGTATTTAGGTCTTAGATAAGCTGATATAAGGGATACAGGAGCTGTAAACTCATTTCAGTGCACTGAATTCTCAGGAGTGCATTATTTGAGCAGGCTTGCTGTGCAATCCCTATTTTTGGATATTACAGACAACCTTACTAGATATTAACAGTGATATTTTGTAATGTATGGACTTCTATAGATTTTAAAGAAATTTATGGGTTCACCCATGTGTATATTGTGGCTACTTCAGTGTTTGAAAGGTTTTTAGTTTCATTAAGCCATTTATTTGGCAACATGCATTATGAACTAGCTTAGTGTGTTGACATGGGATTTTTAAAACCAATGAATATTCATTCTTCCCTATAGGTAATTTCATTGAAATTGGCCTTCCATATTTCATTTTTATCTATAGATTTACTAGTTATGGGAATATGGTTATTTTATAATGACATACATTGGATTTTGTGTATGCAGGATTTTCATTTAAAAAATAACATCTTGCAGTTTTCAGGTTATGTATGGGGGGAAAATGAGGTATTCCCTTTCAGCTTCTGCATAGTTAGTGAATTCCAGTACATTTCGCTGTGTTTTGATTTTAAGATTTATTTGTTAGCATGGAAGTTCGAGTACATGTTTTTATATTTCCTGCCTGGACAGAATGTTTGTGTAGAATGGGTTTTTTTCGAACTTGTGAATTGTAACTGAGCTAGATGCTAGTTTTGTACCATTACATACTATTTTTTGCACCAGTTGAGGACATTTCTTGCATAATGTGCAAGATTATACATCTCAGTATAAGTGTGAAGAGTGTTATTTAGTGACATGTGGGGTTCTTTAATTGTGCCTGAAGTTATATTGCCTAGGCTCAATAGTGACTTTAGTCCTGCTGCATTTGAACTACAATTATTTAGTCCTCTTTAAAAATATTGTTCCCTAAATCAGGATCAGTTGGTCACAATATTTCCAACAATTTTTTATTGCAAAACATAAGCACAATGTTTTAGAAGATCTGCAAGAAACACTATCAGTTTACCCATATAGTTTCTTTTTCTAAGACAAAAAAAAGAAGCTGGTATGTCATAACTGATAATACTGAATATGTTGGAACCAAAAAAAAAGTAAATTTTTTGAGTAGCTACTAAAAGGCATCAAGAAAATGGTACAGAAGTTCGAATACTCAGTTTGAAAGATTTCCATGGAGAATCCAACTGAATCCTTCCTTTATCGTAAGGTGGTAGCAATCACATAAGGTTGGAAGATTGTCAAGATGGATTTGGTGGAATTATACTTGCAAAATGAGGAAGATCCAGATTTGGGGATGAATATAAGCCAAGATACAATGCATAACCAGGTTAACATCCTAGAGAACCAGCAAGCATTGCAGCTGTCAAAGTGCCTTCGGGGATAGTGCTAGACCGATATGTGATCTTTAAATTTGGTATTACTTATCTGTAGAACCATCAAGTTATAACATTTAAAATTTTGCATTTGTTAGGGGTGGGGGGGATCTGATTTATTATTTATGTTAGGAGGGTTTACTAGAGTGTATTAACACTTCAACTTATTTTATTAGTCAAGAATCTAATTTATTTCAGTTAGTCTCCAAAGTCTGCTCCAAAATATACAAGATCCGCTACAGATCATATCCCACATTCTGTCTCAGATTTTCATAGGTCAGGTTTCTCATCATCAAGGTATTTATCATAGATACATTTTACTGCTCCAAAAAGGGTTATCAAGATCTATTACCAAGAGGCTAATTCAATGGATTTCAATTCTTCTTAAATGAGGCTTCTTCAACAAGGCTTCAAATATTCAACAAGATCTTCATCAATGCTTTAAACAAGGTCTTCTATGAATTCTCCAAGAATGTCTACTCATATAACAATATATTTCACCCCTCAAATCACTTAGTATCCAATCTCCAATTTAGCAGCTCTTAAATTCCTTCGTTGAACTAGCTCTTCACTCTGTCCCCTACCTTGCACTCATGTTCGTAAACTCAGATTCAAAAATCTTTGGGAACATATAACACTAGTGCACATTAATGAGGCTCTACCGCCCTAACAAAAAGAGTAAATAAAACTAGTAGTCCTTTCTTAATATGGTGACAATATTAAGAAAACAAAGAATGTAGGATCCTCTTCCATAAGTGATGCCAACCTATGTATCTAGTACTGGTAGCCAACCTATGTATCTTGGAGCCAACCTGTACATTACTGAAGTGTTATAATTGCGACTCTAAGATAAACCATGTTTTGCCCTGCCTTAAAGTGTCGCTCTTGGGACGCCTATGTGTCGCAAGAGAGACATTTTTACCATTGGAAATTGGGCCAAATGTGCTAGTGTAAATTTTATCACAATCAAAATTCCTTGTGTGAATAATAGTTGATTAACCACTAACACAAGTACTCTAAATGAGATATGGAATGAGTGCTTAGCCGATCAGTTCAACTTATCCAATAATCTCAACGACGTTGAAGTGTTGGAAACATTTTGGAAAGAGGTTCATGACTATTTTGAACCTGAGATACTCCTTACCACAGTAATTACCCAAAAGTGGTCCTAAAGTTACTCAAGAGTGCCCAAATATGAAATGTATCACTTTATGAAAATCGTTATGCTTGAAACTAATAAGCTCTGAGCATTAAGTTGAGAAATGTTACCACTATTATGTACTGAAACAACAACAAATTAATGGAAAAATAGAACAGGGAATCAGTTTTCATTTCTTTTAAGTGCGAACAATGAATCACATCCCAAAGCTCAAATATGTTGGAAAATTTATGACTGGTATATTAGATTCCAGTTCGAAGAAATCACTCCAATATATTGGTAGATTTTCAGTTATAAGAAATTACTCAAATTTATTGGAAGATTTAGGAAGCCAAATAATACTAAGTAGGATACCTAGAATTGGGGACTTGTTTATATTTTTGCACACAAGTGATGTTGCATCATAGAAAAAATAATTAGATCTGGAAATGAAATGTTTGTAAAAACTCTCACATGACTTGGAATTAAAATGTCTCACAATCCCTCATTGGATCTGGAGTTTACATGAACTGTAAAATCGTTCAACTTAGACATATTTTCAGAATTTAATATTTTTTGTTTATATTTTTGCACACGAGTGATGTTTCATCATAAAAATAATAATTAGATCTGGAAATGAAATGTTTGTAACAACACTCACATGACTTGGAATTAAAATGTTTCATAATCCCTCATTGGATCTGGAGTTTACATGAACTGTAAAATCATTCAACTTAGACATATTTTCAGAATTTAAGATTTGTTGATCATTAACTTATGTTACTCAACAGTTTTATGTCAAAGAGAAATAGGAAGTTCTCACGGTACAATATCATTGGATATCATTGAGATGCTCGGTAACATTGGATGTATTCCATCACAGTACCCGTTTTTTTTCCATATCCATTTTTTCCCGTCGGTATTCTGATGCTTTTTCTCCACTTACAGCTGTCATACTTGCGACCAAGTCTGCACGACATCGGAATTCTAATAAATTCAGAAAGACGTCGGTAGAGCGTTGAAAATCCACTAACGTCGGAATAAAGACGACCGTTGGATAAATAGAGAATCGTCGGACTTGCGACAAAGACTGCAAGACAATTATGCAATTTATTTTCGTCGGAAGAGCGATGGTAGAGTGATGGTATGGACCGTCAGTAGAGTGAAAATTATGCAATTTATTTTCGTCGAAAGAGCGACAGTATGGACCATCACTAGCGACAGTTATGCAATTTATTTTCTTTGAAAAAGAAATGGTAGAGCGATGGTATGGAGTGTCGGTAGAGCGATAGTTATGCAATTTATTTTCATTGGAAGAGCGACGGTATGGACTGTTGGTAGAGTGAAAGTTATGAAACTTCGGTAGAGTGACGCTTTTTTAACGTCGGAAGAGTGACAGTTATAGAATTTCGGTAGAGTGACGCTTTTGCTAACGTCGCAATAGCAACAGTTTGGCTAACATCGGAAGAGTGACGGCTGTCTGGAAACGTTAGAAAATGTGTCGCTCTTCTGACACTTTATTGAAGTGTCAGAATTGCAACTCGAAGGCAAACCACGTTTTGCCCTGCCTCAAAATGTCGCTCTTGGGATGCTCATGTGTTGCAAGAGAGACATTTTGGTCATCGGAAATTGGGCCAAATGTGCTAGAGAGGGAATGGCATGGATCATTTTTTAGTGATGGATGCTCTTTTGACCATCACTAATGAGCTTATGGTGACATTTTTCGACCCTCACCAAAATATTAAATGGTGACGGTCAACGAATTCCACCATATATACGCGTCAATAGTGATGACCATGAAAGGTCTGTCACCATAAATCATTTTCATTGATAGGAAATGGTGAGGGTAAATTTTTTTCATTATAGGCATTATTCATGATGGAACTTGATGTCACCAATGAGCTTACCATGACATTTTTTTACCCTCACCAAAACTGAAATGGTGACTGTCAATTAAAGTCACCATATATATGCACCAATAGTGACGGCCATGAAAGGTCCATCACAAAAAATCGTTGTTGTTCATATGAAATGGTGACGGTCACTATCCCTCATTATAATCAATATTCGTGATGGACCTTGAATGTCACCACAACACATACTTTCGGCGACGCCACCTTTGGTGACATTCAATTTTTTGGTGACAGAGGCTATTGTCCGTCATCATTGCTCATATGAAATGGTGACGGTCACTATCCATCATTATAAATCATTATGGTGATGCACCTTGAATGTCACCTCAACACCTATACTTTCAACGACGCCACCTTTGGCGACGTTCAATTTTTGGTGACGAAGGCTCTTTTGAACCTCACCAATGAGCTTATGGTGATATTTTTTTCCCCTCACCAATATAATTTTTTCTTGTAGTGTACCATCCTCTTGCTTCCTCTCCCCACAACTCCCTCTACTCCCCTTGTGCTTCCAACTTCCCCACTCCCTCCGCAGCCCCTCACTCCTATCTCCTCCCACTCCCCGTCAGCACTCCTCCCTTTCGACCTCTCATCACTCCCCTGATAGCCTTTCACCTCCCTGTAACCCACTAACTCCCTCCGCGTGATTTCCACAGAGGATTGTGCAGGGTTTATATAGATGTATTAATCCTATATCCTTCCACCAATTGTGGCAATTAAAAAAAGAAAATAAAAAAAGTTATGTATCTAAAAAGTAATTTCATGGAAAGTTGATATTTTGTTCGGTAAGCAGCACATGGGGATTTCACACTTATGTGCCTTCATTTTTTCCACTTGCACATGGTATGTACATGATATATCTATTCAGTAATTGTCCACATTGATGTAGAGCGAGAATTATCAGGTGAGCCACTAGAAAGGGAACACACATTTTATATCATATGCCAATATTGTGGTAGCACCATAACTCCTTTAACATATTTAGAATGGTAGCATCTCTTAATGGTAGGAGTCTTTACCATGGAAACCAAACAAGGTGACACGTCGGCCCATGTGTTGCAAGTTTTTTGTATAATCTAATTGTATTGACATTGTGAGTGGGTATGGATTCTTAGTTCATAGTTGCAGTCAGTGTTTGAAGTGTAACTTTGACTGGTTGAGAAAAATGGATAAAATCAATGATGCATTAGAATTTTTAAATAACCTCATTCACTCCACTGTTCAGGATATGGTAAAAATGAGCAAGAATGCTCTCTAATGTTCAAATTTGTTTGCAAGATGCACAAGACAAAATTGATTTCTTGTAGCTTAAGTCACAATTACAAAAATTTGATCTACAACAACTTAGTCATCATTCTGAACTTGTTAAAGGTCAGAACATTGAAACAAACTCCCATAAGCAGCGAGTTGATTCAGATCCAGTGCCCAATGAAGCAGCAGAGTTACATGCAGATGCAAAAGTTCATTCTGCACTTCCCAAGCATGTCATTAGAACTTGGGAAGATATTGTCCATAACAAGCACATAATAGGGCTAGGATATGACAAGGAGTTTTCCTTTCATATTCTGAACTATTTCAAGCACATAAAATTTTAGAGTGCTAGATTTCTTCATGATAGCTCACCTGCAGCTGTTCTAGATCTTACTTCTCTTCCATAGCAGCAACAATAAATTGTGAAATTCCAACACTGTGATCGAGTTGGCCATATGAAAGATCATTGTTTTGATCTTCACCCATGCAATCATTATGGTCAGCACACTCATTCTTCAAACAAATGCTTTAGAAAAAAGCCTCCTGCAAGAACAAAGATTCATCTTGGATGGATCACTTCTTGGAAATGGGCATCAACAACCAAGAAGATGTTTAAGTCGCATGTCTAGAAATTTTTCTAGAATATTGAACAATCTTGCAGTTCATTTTTTGTCATCATCTCACCTTGAACCTAACAAGGGGGAAAATGGTGGTCATATACAAGCTTCGAAGCCACATTAAGTGAGCCTGAGCCACAACTTATCATTCCATATTCAGAGTTGTAGCCAGAGACACAGATTCCCATGAACATGCCTTTGGTTGGTGGACATCCTTAAACCATCTATGCAAGGTTTATATTCTTCCTCTTCAAATAATTCGTGACAATTCCTCTAGCAGAAGACTTCAACTTCTTGCCAGTTTTGGAAGAGTTCCAGGAAATGCATCAATCATTCTAGAGTTGATGGTCATCCTTAAACCATTGTAGATTGTAGACCTCCCTTCTTCTAGGTTGAAGGTATCCCTCTTCAAATTATAAGGGACACTTCCTCTAGTAAAAGACCTTAGTTTCTTTATAGATTTGGAAGAGTTACGAGAACTGCACTAAGTGTTCCAGTGTTGGTGGTCATCCTTAAACCACCTCATTATGCCAACATTTCAGAGAGCTCATTCAGCCTAAGTGCTACCATGGATACTTTGTAGATTTGTATTACATCTCTCTTCTTGGAATCACACATACCCCTTTGGATTAAGGGGGGGAATGTCGGACACCTAATCCTCTATGGGTAGGTGTGGAATTCAAATGGAAAAAAGGAGTCCAAGTGACTTTGGAATGTGGAATCCAAGAGTCACATCAATGTAATATAAATGTACATCTATGAGTAATAGAAACACATCTTAGGTTTATATTTCTCCTTGTGTGTGTTTACCATGCATGTGTTTAAAAATTTCTAAGAATATTGCTGATCCAGGTGGATATCGGTGGCCACCCACCTATTCCATTTGGACTAGCACCATCAATTCTTGCAGCTTTTCACGTTCAGCACAACTTACTATTTTTAGCAGGTTTTTGGGTCCTCCACTCCCGAAACCGTTTTGGGGCCTTAATGATACAGGTGGATATTGGTTTCCACCCACCTATTCCATTTGAACCCCCACCACCAGTTCTTTCAGTTTTCAAGTTGCAACAAAACTTACTATTTTTAGCAGTTTTTCGGGTCCTGAACTTCTGGAGACGTTTTGAGGCCTTAAACGACGTTTTTTTGGGAAAAAATAGAGTAACATGGGTCCATGGACCAATTCTTCTCATTCAAAAATTGTACTCCTCGGATATATCTTTCTAACGAGCTATTGAGCGCATCAAACGGAGATCGGATGCCAAAGTTACACCCCCGGGAAGTTGAACCACCAATTTACCCAAACGGGTGCCCGCAGTTTTGGCGCCTCATCTCCTACGGTTAGATTTTTGGACGTTTCAGATTCTACATTGTTTTTCAACAATAAATAGGCCCTCGAGCCTCATTGTAACATAGTTCAGAGGTCTGTAGCCATCACATCTCTTGTCAAATATTCGCTACCAGCACCCTAGCTATTTTATTTCCATTATGCTTGTAAGCATATTTATGTTATTTGATATTAATGAAATGAAGCATTATTTCCGCTGCATCTCTATGTTCATGGTTATTTCTGTATTCTGTTGCATTCCTACATAAATTCGGATCAGTGGTATCAGAGCGGGTCTGCTCTTTCTTTGTTTTTCTTTGCATGTCCCCAACGCGGTCAGGGTATAAGGAGTTAGGGCTCGATCTGGTTGAACCCTTGCAAGATCAGCCTCGCAAACCCCAACGACCTCCCATGGTGGAAGAAAAGAAAGACAAGGGAGCAGGATATCCTATCAAAATACTACTCGAGGAGGCCCTCAAGAAACAAAGGAACGTGATGATTGATAACTTTGCTCAAATCCTTCAACGATTGCCCACATATGGCGCATCTGCATCCAACAGCCACTTTGGAGGCGCCACTCCCTTCAAGGTACAGGTAAACTTTGAAATTCCTATATTTGAAGGAAAAATAGATGCAGACACTGTAGACAAATGGTAAATTTGCTGGAAGGGTATTCTCGGTCCATGACTTCTCTGACCAAGAAAAGATTATTTTTTCACTCCTCAAAGCTGCCCCCCATGTCAAAGACTGGTGGGAAACCTACCGTGAGCAAGAGGGCGAAGGGGAACCCTCTCTGTTCTCGGCCACACCCAATTGGAATTCATTTTGAGATGGCATCAAGGAACAATATTACCCCATGGGGAGCTATGAGGACACATACATCCAATGGACCACGCTGCGGCAACAAAAGGATCAAGATGTGCACGAATTGACGAATCTATTCCATGCCCTGCGCACAAAGTTGGGTATTAAAGATTCAGAGAGACATTTGGTGCTCAAGTACCGTGGCTATCTACACAAACACATTCAAGAGGAAATGGAGTTCCTTGACATTACATCGCTTGGCACAGCATATCGCTATGCCGCCAAGATTGAGCAAAACTTTAAGCAGAAGAACCGAGACTTTGGATCTACGAATCCGAAAGGTGCCCCCGAACCGAAGAAAAAGGGGAAAGGCCAAAGAAATGCGACTCAAAACAACACCAAAAATCCAAATAAGGACACAGGGAAGTGGTGTGAATTTCATAACAGCCCCACTTGTTGGGCAATTTATTTGAACAAATTGCTGCATTAAATTATCGACCAGGGAAACTCGTGAGCTTGTGATGGTGCCAGCAATATATATGCAAGAGTAGGCAACTAACTCTATGTCTAACTAAATTATTTATGATTCAATATAATATGCAAGGGAAGAGGCTCCTAACTAAGGAGGTCCTGGTTGTCCTTCCCTACGGTATCATAGAGAAATCATTCATAAAACCGAGAAACTTGAAATAAAGACAAGAGAATGAACTTTAATTGTTGTTGGATTCAAAGAGAGAGAAAGACTAACTTAGTCTTTTGATTGTCCTCTCATGTACTAATCCAAACTAAACTAAAGTTCATTCACAAGCATAAGAAATGAAATGACTTGAAACATAAAAACAAAAGAATGAATTTCAATTATCATGCAAATCAAATGAAGAGAGCCTAACTTAGACCCTTGGATATCCTCTCACATGTTGATAAGATTCTAATTAAAAACTCATTATTAATCCTGAAACAAATCCTTAAACATCTAAGCAATGAAATGAAACAAAATCTAATATGAAATAAATGTTTCTCTCATCCTTTTAGAGTGAGCTCAATTCTCTTAAGAACAAGACAAATTATTCCATATACTACATTAAGGAAACTTATCTAAAACTACATAAATTCCATAAATTCATATTCTACATTAACACAATTTACATCTAAAAACTACATAATGGAAATATATGAAAAATGAAGCTTTATTCTATTCCATCATTAATTGGATACAATGCTCTAAAAGTCCTCATGGAATGGAGGAGGTACTCCCTGTTATACAATGAGATGAGATAACAAACTCATAATGATGATCCACCTAATCTCTCTTTTAGTTCCATACATTTCTCAACCATCTTAGACACATAACCCTATCCTCCATGATCTCCTCCATGATCTTTTCCATGAGGCTTATCTTATCAAATTCGAATTTGATCATTCGAGCCACATAAAGATGCCTGGAAGCTCCTTTGAGCCTACACATGTCAGCAAACTCATGCTAATTGTTAGGTATAAGTATAAGCATATTATTTTCTAAGTTTTAGCCATAAATTCACTTTAAAATGTTAAGAATTAATAAACTTTGGAAAAACATAGTTATGACCCAATAATGAGGTGAATGTAATGATATGGAGTGGAATGGAGGTGACATGAAGGTAAAATGTGAAGATATTGATGAATAATGGAGTGAAAATAGAGACTATTTTGAGGCCAACATACCCCCAAGAAAGCAGAGTGTGCATGTCCTCATAAGTCTATTACAATACTTTTTATTGCCAGACTTTGGCTTAAACTGCGCATGAATCATTTACTTAACTTTTGCAAAGCGTTATTTTGATGATCTACAACTTGAACAGTTCTTGTGTTTCAACCATATTTTGTTTGTTGCGTTCATTGTATGATCTTTGCATAATGATAATGTGCTTTTTATGGCGGTATTTTTGTTGGAATGCATCATGGTTGGTTCTTGTGTAACAACCATGATTCTATTGGCATCCAATTAACTTTTAAATACTTTAGACAAAGCCATTTGTATGCTCATGTAATAGTAAATATATTTTTGAAGGTAAGTGGGTTTAGAATGTGATATATAGCTTGTGGATATGAATGTGACAAAGCATGTATGTAAATGTATCCTTCCCATTAAACGGATGGCTTTGGCAATGAAAGGAAAGGAAGTGAAGTTTTTTCCAAAAAATTATTATTCTAACATTTCAAGAATTTAATGGTTAAAAGTTAGAAAATAGCATGCCTTAACACCCTTCCAAAAATAGGTGAGTCGTGCATGTGTGATTGCAAGCTGTTGTGAAAATGGTGGATGAAAGATGGATACTGTATTGTCGTATCGGTACGTAGGATCATTTGCTACTAGATGAAAAATACGAAAGTGTAGCTGAACATGGCTGAAAGTTGTGTCTGTTTTGCTGGATGATGAATCCGATGAGTTTGCTGAATGTGGCTGAAAATCTATAAGGCTTGGAAGGTATACAAAATATAGAAGTTACATTTTTTCACTCCCAGCCTTGTTGTCGGCTTGT
Source organism: Pinus albicaulis (assembly GCA_034641835.2). Lineage (NCBI taxonomy): Eukaryota > Viridiplantae > Streptophyta > Pinopsida > Pinales > Pinaceae > Pinus > Pinus albicaulis. The sequence goes on from CM076575.1 coordinate 1,434,992,277, forward strand.
CCTCAAGTGAAATACAATGAATACCATGAATGGAAATACAATGAATGAAGTGTGGCTTCATCTCACTTTGCCAAAATATGGTCTTCAGTCTTCAACGCTCGATGGCACAAATCTTTATGTGATTAAATGTGTCGATGTAGAACATAGCAAGAAGTTGTTGACTTGGTGGCGGTTAATGAATGCCCCTAGCCAACACAAGAGCTCCCACCATTGATTCCAATGGGAGTCGGGGATGCCTAACATCTTTGTAGGTACGAATAAATTTGTCGTGGTCGAGTCACCTGCAGGTCAACGAACAAGGATATTAATGTACTCCCATTATTCATTGGCAGGTACTTGCCATTAAGGCATGCGAGCCTCTGGGTGTTTTTCAATGATACTTAGACTCTAGGACTTTGACTCAAGCGGTTTTATTGGCGGAAATGAAGGGTCTCGTGATGACAAGGAAAATGGAAATATGCTTGTAAAGATGTAAGGAAATGCATGATGTATGAACAAGAACTCTTGCTGTGAAAAATGGATATGGAAATGTCATGCGTTATAGATGTACAATTGATGGGATTCAAAATATTTTTAGAAAGGGAGGTGGAAGGTAATGGTTGTGGAGATGGATTTGTCTTGAGAATTTTTCATAATTTAGTCTTTGGAAGACTAATTGTCGTGCAATGTAGTCTCCGTAATGATGGCACCTTAGTCCACCTAATGACTTTGTAAAAAACTTGGCGAGAAAGAAACATAAGTGTGTTCAAGAAGGAATGCGCATTTTCCTTCATGATTCTTACGCAAAAATTTTATACCAAATAAAACCGATTAAGGGACAATCGAAGTGTTGAAATTAACCAATCATGATATTAAAATCAATCCATTCTTAAAAATAACCATGAAAAATAATACTCCTCGTCGAGATAACTCATGAAATGTGCTTCGCAATTCTGTTTTGTAAAGCATATAAGAACCATGTGATGAGTTTATGTCATCTTGATGCTATCGAAAGAGAATTGAATCCTCCAATTGATTTTTAAAATTTGTTTCCAAGTATGCCATTATTTAATTTCAAACCTGCGTGAATTTTGTGAAAAGTGTGTTTGTTTGTTTTAATTTTTCCTTATATACCAACGTGGCTAACGATTTCATCCGGTTCCATTATTCTCTCGGTATACATATCACCAAAGTATGCCAATATGTGTATGCCAATATTCACCCTTTAAATCCTTCATAACAACACAACATTTTTTAAAATGATAACGGACATAACAATGATTTTTAATATAAAACGTTATATTAATACAATAACATAACAAATTACAAACCTAACAACAATTATATACAACAAATTACAAATAATAACAAACTACAACTATAACAATTAACACAATTATATAAATATATTAATATGTTAATACAATTAATATATTAATATATTAATACAAAAATAACAAACTTAAAAATTAAATAACATAACAAACATTAAATAACAAACATAATTAAAAATATAACAAATAATAACAAATTACATAAGAAACATAATAACAAATTACAACTAAATATATATAATAAAACAAATTAAAACTAAATATAGAACAAAAATACAATAACAAAAATAAATACAAATCTTCAATTATATAAATATACAAACATTAAATAACAAACATAATTAAAAAATATATATATATATATAACAAATAATAACAAATTACATAACAAACATAATAACAAATTATAACTAAAAATATATAACTAAATCAAAACAAATCAAATATATAACAAAAATAAATAAATACAAAACAAATTAAAACTAAAAATACACATAACAAACCAAAACAAATACAAGCAGGCCTTTACAATAGAAGGAAAAATATGTGAAATAGCGGCATATGGAGGTTTTTTCATAAAGATAGAAGAATTTACTATTGGAAGAATGCTTGTGCCGATTTTTGTTGATGATTCAACAAACTGTGACTCTTGTTTCTATTAAGATCCGAAATTTATCTTAGGGCATGCTTTTTTTCTCCGGTGTGACCCCATGCGACGACCGGTTGATGCTGTAAGTCCAACAATGAATGAAACAATAGATTTATTGTGTTCCCATTTGTCACCGAAATACCGTGACATCACTCTGCGGTTTCTCCAATTCTCTATCATAACGGTGCCTTCTGTCTAGGGATTTTCACAAAGTGCTTCAAGCAATCGACAAAATTTGTCCTATTGAAGGATCACCATCAATTTCCGGACGCTGGCTGCTCAGGTCACTTAACTTCGAGTTGTTTGAAGAAGCTACATATGTAAGAGTACGGATACGGATACAATCCTAACACGGCTTGATCTTGTGGATATATCCGGGCACTTAAATACCAATTTTGCACTAAACGAGGCTTAATAATTCGAGGGGACAATTTTGGACCAATAAGTCGAGTCTTGTTTGTTTGTTTAAAGTTTTCATATGCAAAGCAAGTGTGCGAAAATGTGTGCCCTTGAGAAATTCTTCAGCAGGCTTGACTTTTATCCCGAACGACTTCTTCGGTCTGTCCCATTCAGGGGTACAACAGTTGGACTGTAGCCCCTTATCTGTCTACTTGAAACAGCTTTAATATGTTTAGCGAGGGGGATGGAGAAGGGAAATAAAAGAATGACTTTTAAGCGAATAGGATGAAATCGGATTCCAAAGCAGATGGTAAACAGCGGTGAAACAAGGGGATTTGTTGTGTGAATATGGTACTACATTCAGTTGTTATAATGGGGATATATATACTGTGTCTTTTTCTTTTTGGGTGAAGTTTTATTGTTTTGTTGTGCGTTATTTAAAATTTCATTTGTTGTGTTTTATTATTTTTATTGTTTTATTATAATTTTTAAATTGTTTTATTTGTTTTTCTTCTCTAATGTTGATTTATTGTGAATAAATCTAAAAAAATGAAATCTAACTTATCTAAAAACTATTTTTTTTCAATTTTTTTCAAATAAGAATATATATATAAGATATATATTATTATTATATGGTATAATAATAATATATATACTTAATTATGCATATTTATTGTTATTTTATTGAAAATTTTTTTAATTTTTATTTTTTAAACTAAAATTAAAAGAAAACTAAATTTTTATCCTGGGGTCTTTATTGTCATATCCATGATTAATTTTCTAGCAGAGTATTTTTTATTTGAACAAAATCCATGATTTTCTGATGTTCTGATACGCCACGGCCATGAGGAAGAGCATACTCATACTTGATTTGTTTTTATTGTGCGTGTTTTTGAAATGACGAAATTTAAAGCTAGCTAGGCTTGTTAAAACATCAGAAAATTCAAACTTAAACTCCTTTGTGAAGATCCTAACGTACGGGGGTTAAAATTATTTTGTCTAAAGAAAAATGCTAGTACTAAATTAAATTTCTAATGCCTAATCCCACCTTAGCACCATCCAAACAGCGAGCGCCAAAATATTGGGCAATTTATTTGAACAAATTGCGCATTAAATTATCGACCGAAACTCGTGAGCTGGCCAGTGGTATGACAATATACTTAACTTTGAAGTAGGCAATAACTCTATGTCTAACTAAATTATTTTATGATTCAATATAATATGCGAGGAAGAGGCTCCTAACTAAGGAGGTCTAGTTTATCGCCTACGATGTCATAGAGGAAATCATTCATAAAAACCGGAAACTTGGAAATAAAGACAAGAGAATGAACTTTAATTGTTGTTCGATTCAAAGAGAAAGACTAACTTAGTCTTTTGATTGTCCTCTCATATACTAATCCAAACTAAACTAATATTCATTCATAAGCATAAGAAATGAAATGACTTGAAACATAAAAAGCAAAGAATGAATTTCAATTATATTTAAATCAAATAGAGAGAGAGCTAACAGACCCTTGGATATCTCCTCTACATGTTGATAAGATTCTAATTAAAAACTCATTCATCAATCACAAACAAATCATAAACATCTAAGCAATGAAATGAAACAAAATCTAATATGAAATAAAATGTTTCTCTCATCCTTTTAGAGTGACTCAAAGTTCTCTTAAGAACAAGACAAATTATTATTCCATATACTACATTAAGGAAACTTATATCTAAAACTACACAAATTCCATAAATTCATATTCTACATTAACACAATTTACATCTAAAAAAACTACATAATGGAAATATATGAAAAATGAAGCTTTATTCTATTCCATCATTAATTGGATACAATGCTCTAAGTCCTCACCCAGAATGGAGGTACTCCTATTTATACAATGAGATGAGATAACAAACTCATAATGATGATCCACTAATCTCTCTTTTAGTTCCATACGTTTCTCAACCATCTTAGACACATAACCCTATCCTCCATGATCTCCTCCATGATCTTTCCATGAGGCTTATCTTATCAAATTCGAATTTGATCATTGAGAGCCACATAAAGATGCCACCAGGGAAGCTTTCCTTTGACCCTACACATGTCAACACACTCATGCTAATTGTTAGGTATAAGTATAAGCATATTATTTTCTAAGTTTTAGCCATAAATTCACTTTAAAATGTTAAGAATTAATAAACTTTGAAAAACATAGTTATGACCCAATATTAGGGTGAATGTAAGGCAATGTGGAGGTGGAATGGAGGTGACATGAGGGTAAAATGTGAAGATATTGATGAATAATGGGTGAAAAATAGAGACTATTTTGAGGCCCAACACCACTCACGGCTGGCGAAGGTGTCGGGCAAACGGTCTTTGGTGGCCGAACTAAAGGCACCGAATCGGTGCATTTTTGATCACAATTAGAAGACCGAGACAAAGGCAATGACAAAGGGAAACGAGATCATTGATGCGGATCTCAATGCCATTGTTGCCACCATCAAGATCGAGAGGAGGATCCGGAAGGATCCGGAAGGAGGGAGCGCCTCTTCGATCGCGAGATGTCGGTGAAGGGTTCTCGGCCCGCAGTTTCTCGTCGATAGCGGAAGCCAAAGAACCTCATCTCAACGGAGGGTCATGAAGTGGATTGACCTACCAACCATAGCACACACCAGCCATGTATACCATCGGGTCGCTCCCACCCGGGGAGATATCTCGCATCGTAACGATGTCTCGCCTTCCATGCAGTGTCAAGCCATTCACGGATGAGGTGTTGTGTGATGTTGCTCCTCTTGATGTGGGCGGTGATGTATTATTGGGCCAACCATACTTGTGGAGCGACATGTTCGCTATGAGTCTAGGCCTCGTGCTATTATTATTACTTTGGGAAATAACTTGTACGGGATACCGAGAGGGTAGTACCACCTCTTGTCATCTCTTTGACTACGCAAAACAATGCGATGTAAGATTGTTTCCCAAACCGGGGAAATTAATTTTCACTTACAAATCACTCACGGGGGAAAGAAGAATATTGTGGCCACAACCTCGAAACGAGCTCCCTTGCATGGTGCCGGCCAGAGATGGACAAAGTCATGGAGGAATACGAGAAGTTTTCCCCTCACTCATAGAGCTCCTCCCACTATCGGGGACAAGCACTCCATTGATCGACTCCCAACGCACCACGCTTGATGTTGCCATACATCCTGTAACTACACTCTGAAATCCAAACATGTACTATAAGGGAGCTAATAAAAAGCAAATTTACTAAATGCATCCGGCCATGTCACCGCCAGGTCCTTGACATCTTCAACACATCTACTACTCGAGTTCAAAGAATTTGCCTCATCTCATGGAGGATCTCAACGCAATGGGGACCATTGCTTCCCTGGGAAGGGAGAATGATCAGGGTGGATATTGGGCGGCCACCTGTTCCATTTGGACTAGCACCATCAATTCTTGCGACTTTTTCACGTTCGGCCACAACTTGGTATTTTTAGCGATTTTCGGGTCCTCCACTCCCGAAGCCGTTTTGAACCTTAATGATATGGAAATTGGATATTGGTTTCCACCCACCTATTCCATTGAACCCCCACTGCATGTTCTTTTAGTTTTCCAAGTTGCAACAAAACTTACTGTTTTTTTAGCGAGTTTTCGGGTCACGAACTTAGGGCCGTTTTTGAGGCCCTAAATGACGTTTTTTGGGAAAAAAAGAGCAACTTAAGTCCATGGACCAATTTCAAAAATTTTACTCCTCAGATAGATCTTTCTATTGAGAGCTGTTGAGCGCATCCAAACGGAGATCGGATGCAAAGTTGTATGCCCGAGAGGTTGAACCACCAATTTACCCAAACGGTGCCGCCGAGTTTTGGCGCCTCATCTCCTACGGTTGGGTTTTCGACGTTTCGGATTCTACATTGTTTCTCTAACAATAAATAGGCCCTCGGCATCATTGTAACACGGTTCGGTGCAGCAACCATCACATTTCTTCTAGGATATTCGCTACCGGCACCTAGCTATTTTATTTCCATTGTGCTTGTAAGCATGTTTACATTGTTGATAATGTGAAATGAAAGCATTATTTCCATTGCATCTCTATGTTCATAGGTTATTTCTATATTCTGTTGCGTTCCTGCATAAATCCGGATCAATTGTAGCTATATCAAAAAATAATTCTGCGTGAAACAATACATTTCATCAATCATACCAAATTTTGAGATTTATATGACTTGTTATTTAAGAATTGGTTTTCATCTCAACATTATTTGATTTTTCTTCACATTGGAAAACGGTGCACAAACTTTATACAATTCTTTTCTTGCAAATTACTTTATAGAAATTAAATCACCCAGATAGAACATGTTGATGAGTACAAAGAGAAATCTATCAATTATTGAAAATTATACATAATTAATGCCATTCTTGTATAATATAGATGGTAAAATAGGAAGATGTCATTATGTAATCAAATGGTTATATGTAAACTACTTTTTTTTATCAATTTATATGTTTGGAGTGTTGAATTTTAAAATTGTTAACATCAATTTTTTTTAATCTCCATTTCTTTAGTAATATATATTCTTTGGTTTCTACGTAGGTTCTTCACATGCATATTTCCAACCAACGTATTTATCCATCTATAATTTATGTTATACCAAATGATGGCTAAATATGTTCTTAAGCCTTTAAGAAGCAATCTTCTTGGAAAAGCTGCTAAGTTATTGAAGCCTTCTTGGTGTCTTTTATCTTAAAAATCATCTTCTTTGTTGTTTCCACAAGAAATCCTTCAAAGAAGCCTATTTATTTGAAAAAGAAAACTTCCTTCAAAACCCTTAATTTCCAACATTTTCACCTCTATTTTATTCCCCCATTTACCATTCTTATCCTTGTTTTTATCGGAGTCCATTTCCTACGAAAATATCCCCATTTCCCTTTATCAACTCCGTTTCCTCTGAAAAACCCCTTAAACCATTATAAACACTCTTATTTGGTTTAAAAATAAATTTATAACCTATCGAAAGCGCAAAACATTATCTTTGGCTTATTCTCTTTGCCTATTTAAAAAATTAAGTTTTAATCCCCTTTGACAACCTCTGCTCCTTCTCCGCCATATGGCCTAGAATTGCTATGACCAAGCGCCAAGCCTTTAACCCCTTTTCCCCTAGCTCCCGGTCCCCTTAATTTTCCATGGGACCGTGCCCCAGCACCTACCCTTAGCTCCCATCGGCACATTGGCAAATCATGATTTTCCTCATTCCACTTTCCCTTTCCTCCGCCGATGATTCAACCATCGATATGATCTGCACCATTGATATACCAGGATAAAAGACTGTTGGCACTCCCTTCCTTTATCCATATCCCATCTATCCCCTTTCCCTTTGCCCTTCTGACACATCTTGACTTTTGACTCCCATCATCCAACGGCCCCCATTTCTTTAAACCGTTTAACCCCGCATATAAACCCTTTCTCGCTCCTTTCCTTCTAGCCCCTTTTTCCTTCATAAACTCCCCGCTCTGACAATTATGTCCCAATACAATCCCCACCATTGATCAGACAGATCTAATGGTTTTCAAACTCCCGTGACTCCTCTCCTCCCTCATTCATCCTCCCCACATCCCAATCTACTCTGGGCGATCTCGCCGATCACCCTGGGTTCGCTGACTATCATCCAACCCTGCACATATACCCCATTCTCGCTACTTGACGCATTAGCCGATGTCACGAACCATGGCCAACCATCCATTACCATCACCCACCGTGCATCTCTCTGCCATCACATTGATCCTGGACCATCGATCTGGCTCCCCCAGATCTGATGGTCCTCGTACCGTTTCACGCACGATTTTTCATAACGGGTTAATGACCCAAATCAAAGATAAACTAGTGGTTTCATGAGGGATGTGTGGCAAACATTGTATGGTATCACGTTCATTGGCACCCAAACCACTTACCGCCAATCAATCGCGCAAAAACCATTGGTGGTTTTGCAAAACCACCTTTCTCATTTTTCGTGCCAAATTAAAATTTCACCACTTTCCTCCTATTCCGACTATAAAAACCTCTCCTCTGCGCATTCTCCTTCTCTGGTGCTCCATAACCACTCCTCGCCTCTTGTCGCGGTTTCCCCCAACGCGGGGAAACAAAGAGGAGTTGGAAGTGGAGCTGGTTTAAGTGAGAAAAAAATCAAGACATAACTTTCCATAGGAGGAACAAGGAAAGTATATCCCTTCACATGATCCAATAGGGAAGTTTTCATGGAAACTACCTAGTGGAGTCACTAAAACTTAAATGACATCAATTCCGTGAAGAAAAAAGGGATGCATGTTAGGTCTCTATATTACAAGTATAGTCCCTTATTGTTATTAGTGTAACCCCCTTATTGTTATTATTGTACTCTTGTAACCCCCATTTTGTTATTATTGTTCCCTTAAATTATTATTGTTAGGCTAGGATTACATTGTGACACTAGGATTACATTATGGCCACATGGACTCCTATATATAGAAAAGGAGGTTTTGTAAATTGTATCATCCAGGGTGTTCATTTATGTAATGTATTGGAGGTTTCCCCCTCGAAGTGGCTTATTTCTGAGCGTTAATATCTCTTTTCTTCTATTTTTGGGTGGTTACATAACATTTGGTATCGAGCTTTGGATTCTGAAAGGGTTTCGTTGTCCAAAACGGACCATCATGGAATTTTGCTATAAAAATTTTCTTCTCTGACGTTTCGAAGCTGAAATTTTTAGGGTCTTGACTGAAATCCTGAGAAGACAATTAAAATTTTTCGAGCTTGGTTCGCAATATTTTCGGAGAATATGATCTATGGAAGTTAGGTCTTTTTTCGAGGCTCCTAAACGGTCATTGTGGAATTTAGCTATACCTACGAAGGTTTAGAATCTGAAATTGTTAGGGTGTGAACACGAAATATTAGAAGCACAAATGCAAAATTTTAGTGCGGATTGCCCAACATTTTTGGAGATATGATGTTTGTGGAAGGTAGTGCTTTTTCCAAGCTCTTGAATTTCATCTCCAAAGGGTGATCGTGGGAAAATTTCAATAACTCTCTCTTACGAGGCATTAGATTGGGGTGACGTAAAAAGTGGCCACAAGTACATGGACTTTATTTTCTTGGCTATCAATTTGAGGCGAAGAACGAAATAGTGACACGTGGAAAGTCGTACAAGTTTGCTCTGCGAACCTGAGTCCATTATTAGGTCATTGTGGGAGATTGGACATAACTTTGTCTTGGAGAATCCAAATCGGGTCAGACTGTGGCATTCAAAAGAGAATTCAGAGGGCTACTTCAGTGCTAAATTTAATATATTGAAGAGCTGCAATCACAGATATAATCCAATTTCAATATCAAGCTCCTCAAAAGCAAGAAAAAGGTGTGTATTTTTTTCCAAATTGCATAAGTCTTGTTTGAAAAATCAATTTGAATGGATTACAGGGAATATCGTAGAATAGATATTGAGTGTTGGGTTCTAAACAAGTACATATTAAAAATAATTCAACACCCATTAAGCCTTCGGAAAGGCTCTAGTATGACTCATGAAGATGAAGAACACTTGCAGTCTATCAAATTACAAGAGCAAGTGCACCAAATTTCTCTCTTGCAAAATGTGAAAAAAATGAAATGGAAGTTTTGAAGAAAAGCACGATCTAAAATAGATGGCATGGAGAGCCTGGCATGGAATATAAGATGGATGACATGAGCTAAAATGGAAAACATGAAGAATGATCTAAAAGAAGACATAGAAGGTTTGACAAAGTTGATACAAGAAATGTTTCCTAATGGTGAAAAGATAGTGAAGCTCACCAGTAGAGAACAAATAAATGTTAATTGTGATTTCATTAACTCTAATGTTGGCGGGAAGAACCACCATATTCCAAAAATGGGTACTGAAGAAGTTTGATGGAAAGGATCTTGTAACATGGATACTACGAGGATGGAGCAATATTTTGATCTCCATAGTAGTACAAAACACACAAAATCGCATTGCAACTTTACATTTAGAACAAAATACATTTGTATGGTATCGATGGCTTTGCTCCCGTAAAAAAATTGTCACTTGGTCAGCATTTTACGGAGGAAATGATAACTTTTCGTATGAGGATACAAAGAGCAACACCTTCTTTAGCCAATTGATAAATCTAAAACAAAAAGGTTTTAGTGGGGGAGCACATTGAGGACTTCCAAAAATTGAATATAAGGGTAGCGATATTCCAAAGGAACACGGATTGATCTCTTCATAGGCACTTTAAAGGATAATATCCAACATAAAGTTCACATTTGGAGACACGATTAATTGAAGCATTCGGGTTGGCAAGAAAAATTCTATAAAGAAGGAAGTGTTTCTACGCCTAGATTTTCACAACCTACAAGGTTGAAACCACACAACAATTGGAAGAAAAAAGAGAAAAAAGAGGCTTTGCTATAGTTGTGATAGAAAATACACTAAAGGTCATAGAGGTGTCTTTGAGAAGAAATTATTTTACATAGTTGTGAAGAGGAAAAAGAAAATGAACAAGAGGATATACACCGGGGAACCAACCCTAGAAGAGGAAGAAATGAATCCGACCATATCGTTTAATGTGGCAGCGAAATTACCACTCCTCAAACTCTCAAGATAGAAGGACATATCGAAGAAAAAAGGTAATAGTGTTGATTGATTTAGGTAGCACCCATAATTTTATTCATTGTAAGGTAGCCAAGGAATTAAATTGTTTCCTATACCAACACGGAATGTCAAGTGATGTTTGCAAATGGAGGAACTATAAATTTCTTTGGAAAATGCCAACAATATCAAGCTAACCATGGGGGAATATGTATTGACTAGTCAATGCTTTCCATTCCTATGGGGTACCGATGTTGTACTAGGAGTACAATGGTTACAATCTTTGGGGACGGTAGCTTTTTAATTTCAGAAATTTTCTTGAAATTTTTTTTCGAAGGAAAGGGAAGTCGAATTACGGGGTATTGCGGGAAGTCGGGAAAGATAAGCTCTAATGTCATGACAAAAGCTTCTAAAAAAATAACAACGGTGTAATTACAATTGTGCTCACTAGAAGTTCCAACATCAAAATCATCTGTTGCGGATCTCCAGCAGAGTCTTGGACAATCATTCCAAGGTGTTTGAAACTCCCAATGGACTCCCACTATATTCGTGATCATGATCATGCTATTCATTTGATTCCAAAAATTTTTTCCTCCAAACATCGGGCTTGTATAGATATCCTTACGTCCAAAGAGCGAAATTGAACGTATGATTGCGAGAAATATTAGAGGTGGGTATAATTCAACCTAGTCAAAGTTATTTCTCTTGTTCTATAGTATTGGTACACAAGAGGATGGATCATGGTGAATATGCAGATTATAGGGAGCTCAATAAGCTCACCATTAAAGATAAATTTCCCATTCTGTGATTGATGAATTATTGGATGAATTACATGGAGCAAATTATTTTACCAAGTTGGATCTTCGTTTGGGATATCATCAGAATTAGAATGAGAAGCTGAAGATATTCCAAAAACAACATTTCGAACTCATGAGGGTCATCATGAATTTTTGTTCATTCCTTTTGGCCTTACCCGTGCCTTCTACATTTCAAGGGTTGATGAATTCCATTTTCAAACCCTTCCTTAGAAAATTTATGCTGGTATTTGCCGATGATATACTAATCTATAGTAGGTCTTGGAAGGATCGTGTTGAACATGTTGGCTTCGGGGGTACTCAAACTATTGCGGGAAAACAATTCCATATGCAAAAAACATCCAAATGTTCTTTGGAGTACAGAGTGGAATATACGGGTCATATTGTATCTCACGAGGGTGTTAAAGTAGACCCTAACAAAATTAAAGCCATTAAGGAATGGAAATTCCCCACAACCATAAATAAGTTGCGAGGATTTCTCGAGTTATGGGTATTATCTCAAGTTTGTTAGAATTATGGGAGAATAAGTAGCACCTCTAACAACATTATTGAAGAACGTGCATTTTCATGGACTCTTGAAACAACTAAGGCCTTTGAACCTCTTAAGAAATGTGCTAACTGAGTCTTAGCTATTTTGAACTTCACAAAAACCTTTATTGTAGGATATAGTTCCTCGAGGAAATGGGGTGGTGTTGTTTTAATGCGGGAAAGGAAGACCCATTGCTTTTTGAAAGTCGTCCAATCAAAGGAGAAATGTGCAATCTGTTGCCAGAAGGAAATGTTGGCAATCTTTGCTGCACTAAAGAAATGGAGAACTTACCTAATGGGAAGACACTTCAAGGGAAAAATTTGATCATGATAGTATTAAACACTTTTTTGGAACAAAGACTATCTTGAGAGAAGAAGCGGCAAAATGGGTCACAAAGATGTTGGGTTATGACTTTGAAATAAATACTACAAAAAGAAAGCTTAATGTTGTTGTAGATGCACTCTCGAAGAAAGAATGAAGAGGTGGAAGCATTTCTTTATTGCCATTCTATTATCCAACCAGATTGGATAACCAAAGCAAAGAGATGAATGGAAGGAGGACAAAGATGTATGGACACTCATTCAAGGTCACAACCAAGATCCTAGTACATACGATACATTTAGTTGGAAAAATTATTCCTTATGGTACATAGAGTAAAACTATATCTTTGTAAGAATTCCTTCATTAAAATATTCTTAAGGATACCTGCCACTTCTCCTTTAGGAGGACACTCGGGATTTTACAAAAACTTACACAGGGTGAAGAAAGAATTTTTTTGGGATGGCCTTAAATCTAATATTAAAATTTTTGTGGCGGAATTTTTGGTTTGCCAACGGAGACAAAGTTGAGAAAATTAAGACCACAGGACTTCTACAACCTTTATCATTCAGAGTCAACGTTAGGAGGAGATTTGAATGGATTTTATCACATGTTTACCTAACTACGAAAGTAGTGTCATCATGGTGGTAGTTGATAGACTTACCAAGTATGCACACTTTTGTACATTATCTCATCATTTAAAACAAATACGATTGCTACATTTATGAATAGGAATTCCAAAAGCTACATGGAATCCCAGGGTTGTTGTAGACGACGGAGATCTCATTTTGCGGGAAATTTTTTTTGGACGAAGTTATTTTCTTGTTTGGGTACTCAATTAGCTCATAGATCATTATTCATCATCCTCAATCTGATGGTCAAGCGTAAAGGATAGTAAATAAATGTTTGGAAGGATATCTTCATTGTTTTGTATACGATAAACAGCTCTGATGGGTCAAGTGGTTACCTCTTCTTGAATGGTGGTATAACACTTCCTTTAAATCTTGTGTAAAATGACCCCATTTATGGCACTTTATGGATATCATCACCATACATCACATCATCTTTAAGGGAAAAATTCGAAGGTTAAGAAGCTAGAAGATCATCGAGCATCGGCAAAGAAGTTCTCCAACTCTTAAAGGATGTTTGAATTTGGCACCAAAATCGAATGAAACAACGAAGCGGAATCAACATCGCGGCGAGAGAAGTTTTGATGTAGAATATTGAAATTGTTTTACGGCTACAACCATACAAACAAATGTCCCTCAAGCAATCTATGAGATAATAAATTATCATAATTACTATGGTCCTTACAAAGAGTGTAGCAAAAGATTGGTACTATGGCATACAAATTGGAGCTTCTGCTTCTTCGTGAGTGCATCGAGTTTTCCATGTTTCATGCTTAAAAGAAGGTTATAGGTGAAAAATCTTCGAGTTCAAATAATATTGCGAGAACTTGATGAGGAAGGAAAAATCATGACGGAACCTTTAAGAAGCGGTCACGAAACAAGAATTCGATAGCTATGGAATCGATCCAAAAGACTGTAGTATCTCATCAAGTGGAAGAACTTACTGTGAAGATTCTACATGGGAGGATGAGAAGTTTGTACGGAAAGCACTGAACTACTCAAGCATTGAGGACAACACTTTTTTGAAGGAGAGGACATGTTAGGTCCTATATTACAGAAATGTGGTCTTATTTGTTATTCGCTTAACCCCCTTATTGTTACATTATTGTACCCATGTAACTTGTTTGTTGATGACACGCGCTTACTTAAATTATTATTGTTAGGTGGATAGGATTACATTGTGGCCCACTAGGATTGTGCTGTACATGGACTCTATATAGAAAAGGAAGTTTCATAAATTGTATCATCCAAGAATTGTTCATTTATGTAATGTATTGGAGGTTGCCCCCTCGAAGTAGCTTATTTCTGAGCGTTGATATCTCTTTTCTTCTATTTTGGAGTTGGTTACACAACAATACCTCTCACAAAGAAGAAAAAGAGAGGACAATAATCTAGTTTCTTGATAAAGGGAAGGGTTAGTGAGCCTCCCTTGCTGAGTCATCAAAGTGAAAGTGTCTTGGATGACTTAAGAAAGGAATAGGTAACTTAAAAGAGGTAGATATGGGGAACTATGATCCAATCTATGATGCCAACTAACCGTAAGAGAGGGGAAATAAAGGGAAAATTATGGCACATCCTATGGTAGTAATCCATCTTCTTAACAAAGAAGCATCCTTAGTAAGGATGACTAAGTCTAAGATTAAGGGTGGTATCCCTACTCAAATTTTCGGAAAAAAACTTGAAAAACATAGGAATGAAAGGAACGATAAGTTGATTAGAAATTCATAAACTTAATGAGCTATTGTTATTAGGGTTTAATGTAGGAATTTATTAGGTTTATTTATAAACATCAAATTTATTTTTAAAAATGAAGGACAAGAGAAATAAAACACATGCTACTCTAGGTTTATTTCCATTTCAATTTAAAGTAATTAATATATTTAACAAATTTGAAGTAAATATGAAAAATAAAATTCAAAAAATAAAAATAAGCCTCCCTTACAATAAAATGAAACAAAAAACAACAAGCATAAGAGTTTATTTATACTTTTTCTTTGGTAATCAAACAACCAAAATTGAAAGAAATTGGGTGAGTTGATTCCCTAACGGGAGAAAATAACTTAAATATACCTTAAATATAGGACATAAATTTATAATTCTAATGAAATATATAGGAGAAAGTAAAAATTTTGAGCGTATACAATGAAGAGAGTAAAGTATCCTTGGGATATCTAATTTATTATGATTTTTTTACAAAATCAATTATTTTTGTTGAACTCCACAAATATGTGAATAAATGAAACAAGCAAACAACACACAAATAATTTGCACTAGTAGATGTGAAGTAAAAAGTAAAGAATGATTCATGTGTACCCTCAGTGTAAGGAATCCTCCTAGCTAACAGAAGTCTATGTTTGAATAAATCACTTGAAAGTTTAGGAAATAGATCAATATGAAAGTGGCAAGAGGGATGATGCAAACCACCACAAGAACTAATACTTGAGACAAAAAAAATAGAGTAATACCTAAATCAATAATTTAAGAATGTGGATAGTAGCTGTAAAGCATCCTACGAATAAGAGGGTGATAGAAAATAGAAAATTGACAAAGATCGAAGAGAACATGTAAGCTATTACACACTCTTGATAAGGTAGCTAATAAAGTTTTGAGAGCTAATTAAAGAGACTAATGTGGGAAATGAGTAACTTAGTTATATACTTTATCCAACAAGGAAAATGCTAGTGTGATCCATAATTATGCATATTAAATTAAGATATGAGTGTTGACTCCCCAATATTAATGAAAAAGGAGAAAACCACAAACATTAAGATGAAAGAAAAATCTTTATTCCATATGTAAAATGGATAAATGTTGAGATTCAACAAGATGATGATCCTAGTAAAATTAAGCACTACCTAGGATTGAGCCTTAGGTTATTTTGAGGTGTAAGTCTATTTTTGAGAATGGTGAGAAAAATTCTATTTATAGCGGGGGTATATTTTTGAATGGTAGAAAATTCTATTTATAGCGGGAGTATATTTTTAGAATGGTGAGAAAATTCTATGTATAGATGATATTCTATTTTTAGATGCATATGTAAAGTTTATTTATAGATCGCATGTCTAAGTATGAAATGCATGTCGATTATTATTATCTCTTAGTAATAATTGGACAATAAACATTAATCTATTCTCCAATGAGCACTTGGAAAATAGTTAAGTAAAGTGTCAAATCGATTCGCTAAGTGGTTTTCAAGTTGAGTGGTTGGTTGGTGGGTCATACCAAGTGGCTTAGATTGTAAACTGAGTGATTTGAAGTTATAACGAGTTGGATGTGTAGTAATGTGAGTTGTAAAATAGTTTAACTCAGGTTAAGTGAGTTAAAATCGGTTGTGCTAGTTGTGGCCCAGGCATACACTAGTGAGAGATCAGTGAATTAATGATTTAATTAATTCACAATCATTGATCTCATGCAATTGAAGAAATACTACGGTAACTACATGTGTCGGATCCGATGGAGACCGAGTTGAGAGATAGGTGAGAGGGATAGTTTGGCTATCAATTGTGACATTAGTGAGTGCACTCATGCAATCACACATTGGATATTGCCCATGAGGATTTCGTTGTCAAGGCAAGTAGGATCTCATTATTTCAGGGATTTTTTATCGGTAGGGATTGCATAGTGAGGCTGTCGGGGAGCAGTCAAGTGGGTGCATACATTTGCCAATTTTTGTATGATAGTGTGGGAATGATTGTATATGTTATGTTGAGAGCTCTTGGATTAGAGTTTTATATAAGATTGTTTCATAATAAATGATATATACATAATATATGATAGTGGGGCTTTTAGCTTTATGCTTTCAGTAAAAACATACGTATTGTGTGTGATTGATCTTTCTTCATGTGTTTGCAATTGGCGATTATTGTTTTAAATTTACGTAAGATTTTTTAAGAAGAAGATTTTTTATTTAACGGTGGCATATAATTGTTAGATCGAAGGAATCCGAGGCAATACACAATTGTATTAAAAAATTTCTACAATAAACAACATCATGATGAAGGTAAACATGGTAAGGATAAACGCACTCACAATAACAAGGGGAGGAAAAGGGACCAAGAGAAGTTCAAAAGTTAACAAGTTTGACTCCTAAATAAAGAACACCTACGAAACATTTGATGTCACTATGGTAAGAAAGTGAGTTAATAACGGAACTATGGGTAATATGTAGGTGTGAGGGTGCCTTATATTTCCTAGATGGGTTGGAGACTAACCATGGGGTTCGCATAAGCAAATTGGTTGATCATGGAATGCAATGAAGAAAAAATACCATAAGATTTCTCGAACATCCTTACTTTAAAGTAATGCTCTAAGGCTAAGTTAATGATTCTTAATCATTTATAGGAGGCATTTAGATGGGGAGTTCTTTAACACTTGCAAGTTTACCTCTTAGTTATTTTAGAATAAATTAATATAAATAATAGGTAAAGCAAAAATAAATATTAAAGATTCTTTCATACTTAATACCAAATTCCATACAAGTAGATATGATGAAAGACTAATATAAAATATTAATTTTATACACTTTAATACATTTAAGATTTTTATTTTTATTTTTATATAAGTAGGTTTGAAAAAAATGGTGAGGCATTTCTATATATCTTGGGTGAAATATAATACTATTATGAAAGTATGAGGACTTAAAATACCTAAGTAAGGGTGAGATCGTGGCCAGGTCACTTAATATGTCATTAATGATCTATTTAAAAATTTCCAAATTCTTTTTTCAATTTTCATAAATATGAAAGATAATACATGAAGTATAAATATGGTATTTTGTTAATGTTGTGATACAATTATGTAGCATTATTATAATAACCCTCCCCTACTTCCTATTCACACCCTCAATTCAATCTTCCCTTCACAGTCCCAACCTTTCCTCCCTATCCAATGATGGTTGTATGGTGAAACTCATGGTTTTTCCATCATTGAAATCAGCCCTACTTCCCACTCACTGCAGTCTCCTTCCCCTACCTATCCTTCCTTCCCCTCCCCTATGCAATGATGGTTTGTATTGTGAAACTCAATGTTCCTCTTCAAGTGATATACTATTTAGTGTGAGGGCATGGGCATTTCAATTCAATCTTCCCTTCCCCTTATCCCAACCTTTCCTCCCTATGCAATTCACACCCTCAATTCAATCTTCCCTTCCTTATCCCAACCTTTCCTCTATGCAATGATGGTTGTATGGTGAAACTCATGGTTTTTCCATCTGTTAAAATCCTTCTACTTCCCTCACCCACAGTCTTAACCTTCCCTACCTATCCCTTCCCTTCCCTTCCCTCCTATGCAATGATGGTTGAATTGTGAAACTCAACGTTGTTCTTCAAGTGATATACTATTATTTAGTGTGGGGGCATGGGCATTTTCAAGTGATCGTGTAGGCATAAGCCTTGTAGACATGTGTGTTGTCATTATCATGAGGTCTACAATATGGAAAAAAGGGATGTAGGTTTTATTAAAAGTATTTTGTATGTTGATCAGCAGGTTATTGTAATCTATATTAAAGAAGAAAAACCAGCAATGATTCATATGTTGCCAACCACTAATTATAAAGTTTATAATAAATTATCATTCACGGTCCTCGAGAATCTTGAAGTACTGCACACACAATTGAAGATTTCTGATTATCAATTTCAATTTTAGAGAATCTTAAAAAATATAAAGTGCATATCATATCATTAAATAATTAAATTCATTGGATGTCCATTACATCAAATCAATTTTCGTCGTTGTTTGAATCATGGCTTATTGGGAACTTATTATTCGTTTAAGTTTCATTATTGTAATGAAAAATGCCTAGGAAAACAACACGTTTAAAAAGTTTGATGACACATGGTCCAGCTAGATAATGGAGTAGGTGTCACACGAGTGACTAAGAGTAGTGGGAAATGATAGGTAAATTTTCTCTATATATATAAAATAAGACAAGTAATTCATATGTTTACTTGAATGATTAGATGTCATGTATATTGACATTTCTATATATTATTATTATGTTCGTTTCCCAACCTTATCCGGAGAGTTAAGTTCATTTTAACTCATAATGGAAGATTATCATTTTATGTGAGATTTACAAAAACACATATATATTTTCATTTCTTCAATATGAAATTCCATATTATAAATATTTATATATGAATTAAAAATAAAGTTGTGATCTAAGTTTATATATATGAATTTGATATTGATTATTTTAAGTTTTTAAAAAATTTGGAAAAAAATATTTATATTTTGTATTGTTTTTATGTTGATTTTAAATTAATAATTTTTTATTTATGTTATTTTTATAAATTATAACACATTTTTTTTAATAATAATATTGTTTTATAAGATCTAAAAATGAGATGATTGAATGTAGATATAAATCCTAGGGAAAATATAATGTAAAAGTCTTGGTCAACAAAAATATGATTATGTTTTATTTTTGCAATATTTGAAACTTGATTTCCTTTCCTTGTGAGAGAGGAGAGGGATGGGTTTTAAACGTTGTAGTAAAAAGACGGAAGAATATAGAGAATACAGTTTCATATATCTCAATAAATGTAATGTTCTAATTTTTGCCTTCAATAGAATTGGAACATTAGATTTTGATCATTTCACTTATAAAGTTGAATAATTGGGTAGAGGCCCATTCATAATAAGAAAATGGATAAATTCCCTCTGAGTATGAAAGGGGATCAGCCTTGGAACTAGATTTCACACCCTCATGTGTGAAAGGGGACATTTTACCAAGAGGCTTGGTTAAGTTTGACCAGTCAAACTTAGATTGTGTATGAGGTGAAAGCACTACATGGGACAACACGAGAGATAGAGGAGGAATATTCCTTTATGGAGGAAAACCTAATGGATGGGGCCCATGGAAGAGAAGGCCTTCACTTACTATATATGGAGAGGAGGAGAGTCATTGTTATTCATGCTTGTATTATTCATTTCATGTCTATTCGAGACATTATGCATTGTTGTTGTTTAGCAAGAATTGTGGAAATTCATGTTTGATTTCCTCGCAACCTAGCCAGAGGCCTCTTGAGGGGTTGGTTCTTCATTTTCCATCTCTTGGCTCAAGGCTAAAGAATATCCCCTCCGGGACGGCGTTATTTACGCGCGGCCACTTAACTTTGTGTTGTAGGGTGTTGCAATGGAGACTCCACAACACCTCTTCCATCTCTTGTTTTTCGGAGAGAGTCTTTCCTTTCTTTGGGAATCAGACCGGAAGCTTGGGAGTTGATTTGAAGATCTTGGCATGGCCATAGTGTTCTATTCCACTCAGCATGCGATCCCTCTTAGTGAGCTGCGTTATTTTCATGGAATATACGCGGTGGGGTTTGCAGTTGATTGGAGGGTGAGATCTCAAGTGTAAGGAGTAGCCTTCGCACAGTCCATTGGAGAAGTTATACTTTAGAATTCTCATCATCTTGACCTTCTCTATTCGGTTCCCTTAACTTGAGTTGCGGCCTCTTCCAACAACTCGACATTTTTGCCCATTTTGTGTATTTCATCCAATCCCTTGGAGAATTGTTGTATTTTTGCTTTCGGGGGTTAGAGCTTTGCTCCCCCACTTTATTTGAGCCATATATTGTCATATATTTCGGTTATTATGTAATATGGAGCGGTATCTCTTATAAAATGCGTCCACATAGCACAGGTTTATGCAAAAATAGCGGTGTTCTCTATTTTCATGTACATGTCTTGTTGAGGGCTGCATTGCCTTTCTTAGCAAGGTGGATGTTTCCCCAAGAACTTGTACTTTTTTTTCTGCTATAACATTATTTGATGGCTATTGAATATTCATATGCTCAAGGTTGTAAAATAACGTTGTCTTTCCATTTCCTATTCAACAATTGTTGCACTCCCTCACTTCCAGGTACTTTCTAAGGATATATAGTAGTGGGAGGTCTTTGTTTAACCACTATAGAAGGATTTATTTGGCCCCAAATCTTGGATTTTGATCTTGACTGGTAGTGCAAGGGATCCGAGTCTTGGTATCAAATCCTATGTGCCCTTCATTCTTACAGAAAATCGTTCCAAATGTGGATGCTAAGTTTGTCCCAATTTGGGAACATTACGGTGGTATCAAAGCAACTTTATTGAAAGCAGCCTGTGATTCTAAGCCAAGAAATTCGGAAATGTTGAAGAATATGAGTTTATTCATCTATTTTCAGATCTAGAGGAGACTTCTCCAAGGAGGTCAAGAAGATTGAAGAAGAGGAAGGACCACATGCCCTTCCTATTCTCATCAGAGAAGACATTGAGCATGGAAGACACTTGGATCATCAAATTGAGTGATTACCTTGTTGAGTATAGATCTCAACCTAGAGGCTTCAAGGAGACTTTAGTTTTCCTCATTTTCATCCAATTGAAGGAAGAGAAGAGACCATGTAAAAATAAATAAATCAAAGGCAATAGATTTATATTTGTCTGCTGATGGGTCATATACGCAAGAACTTGGGTGAAAGAGTTGGTGGAATTTTTCTTTCACTACATCGTAGTAGAGAAAGAAAATTGTTGAAATCTCAACGTTGCACTTGGAGGGTGTGTTGCTGCCCGAAAATTGTCACCTTGAAATTCGTTATCCCGTATGAGCTCATTATCACTCATACTTTCCTCCTTTGCAAGTCTAAAAACATCGGTTCCTCATATCAAGCCTTAAAAATAAGAAAAGCTCTCAAAAGTCTCTAAAACTCTTGTATTGCACTTTCTCTTTTGTCTTACTAACGATTCTTGCACCTAATGGTCATGTCTCCGTGTGCACAAACCGCTCTTTCTTTGTGTTAAGGATGTGGACCCACAGCAAAGATTAAAAAGGTGCAAGTAAACTCAAAAAGCTCACTTTCGGTCATCTCTAGAAGCTTACGGAAGGAATCTTGCGGTGGCAAGTCCGCTCTTTTTAGGGTTCATGTATCCCATGCCTTAAGGAGCTAACCCCTTGATGTCGAGAGTTCCTTTTACTGTGTCAACCTCGCTATGAATCGGTGGAGTGTGAGGATATTTCCTTTTATTTGAGTCAACCTCGTTAAAAAATGAATCAAGTATGAGGACGAGTTCTTTTCTGTGTCTTCTCATTAAAAAAAATGAATCGGTGGGTAGATTGTAGAGTAGATTGATGAATTAGAAATAAGTAGTTTAGGATGGTTCTGTTACCCGAGTCGACCTCATAAAAAAATAGATTAGGCATGAGCATAGTTCTTTTCCTATATCCCAAAGCTCGTTAAAAAATGAAACAAATCTTCCCTAATTGAGTCGAGTCTTTGACTAGATCTCGTAAATGTTAAGTCGTATATTTAGG
This sequence comes from Pinus albicaulis, assembly GCA_034641835.2. Taxonomy (NCBI): domain Eukaryota; kingdom Viridiplantae; phylum Streptophyta; class Pinopsida; order Pinales; family Pinaceae; genus Pinus; species Pinus albicaulis. Next base: position 1,435,014,816 of record CM076575.1, read on the forward strand.
TTAGTTATTTTTAGTTTTTTGAATTTTCTTACATTTTAGGTCGGGTCTTTCATATGATCTTCCTTAAATGAGCCTTCATTTCATCCATCTATGATACTAGTAATCTGTTTCGTTGAATGAAATGAAGTTGCATGCGCTCTAAATTGTATGAGGGCATTAAAACCTATCTCAAGCATAAATTTTCTTGTGTGTTTCAGCTTTGTGAAAAATGAAACCTATCTTGAGTCCATTTAGGTTATTATTTTCCAGACTCGTTAAACTCATGAAAATCTTGAATTATTTTATTATCTTTCGTTCTCGTAAAACACATGAAAAGTCCGATTCTTTCCATCTTTTCTTGCTTGTAAATTAAATTGAAATTTGGCCACATGAGTACATTTTTATCACTTTTTTAGGAACTCATTAAAATTTACGGAAAAAGAGAAAACCATGAGTACATTTTTATCCCTTTTTCGAACTCGTTAAAACTTACGAAAAAGCGAAACCTTGGAGTCCTTTTTAAAGCCCTTTTCAAACTCCTGAAAATTGAAAAGATTTTCGAGCACTTGTTAGAATAAATGAATGATCATCCCTTCAATATAATTTTACCCCTTTTACGGACTGAAATGGACTATTTAGGAAAAAGGTATATGTTGACTAATTACAGTCAATAAAGTTCTCTCCCGCATTATTTTATCCTTTTTCGAGCTTGAGAGACTAAATTTACGAAAAAGTACACCCATGGAGTTTTCTTAAGTTTTTTCTTCTGACTCCCTAAAATTGAAAACACCGAGTTTATCCTATACTGGACTCGTAACAGTAAAGGACCTGTTCAATTTTAAACAGGAACGAGCCACTCCTTCTTAGGGTTTGAATTTTAAACTAAGTTGGACTCATCTGAAGGATGAGCTTATAAACAAGCAAATGTTATCCTCCTCAAGCTTGTCAAAAATAAAGAGGTACTTGCCAGAAATGGTGGGGGAAAAGAGAGAAAAACGAACCTATTTGTTACATTTTGATTTTCGGAAAACCGTTAACCACTCTTGAACATGACACTTTTGTTCATCTGGGTTGGGAAAATCCTTTGCCTAACATTTAATCAAACCATATTGAAAGTCTTCAGCTGTTTTCTAGGTATTAGCTTTGGGTCAATTGTCACCAAGCCATTTTCAATGTTGTTATGTGTTCAAGAGGACAGTTCAAACAAACCATTCATTTGCAAAATATTTGTCTTCCATTTTGACCATCCCTGAGTTAGTCCTTGCCAATATATTTCTTCAAAACTTGATCTATGATTTCGTGTTGTGGCCTTGCCTACGACGAATCACTTTCTATCGATGACAACTCATTATCTAGGAATTTGATCTAGAAATCGTCAGTACCTTGAAATTTGCATGCCTCAATGGCAGGTTTCTCACCTTCGATGACAGGTTGCATCATTGACCTTCGATCGAATGATTCCATGACATGTTCGACTTCAGCTCATTCATTCACATTTCATGGATTGTACTGAGTACTTTGAGGGCCATTGACATTACTGGTGGTTACTCTTGCACTTGTTAACAGTTCACATTATTGACTGGTAATCAAGTGGTTTCTACCATGTTCTACTTCGACACATTCATTCACATGGATAGAATCGTACTAGTTTGGGAAGTGGAAATAAAGACCCTGGATCTAGTTTCTACCATCCATGTTGCGAGGAATTTTTTTATTCATTTATACAGTAGAATATTCATAAAAATATGGCTGCATCCATACTATGTCTACACATGTCTATAATGTTGATGTATTGCAAAATCATTCCTGTATCAGAACAACTTAGTTAGTTTTCTAGTCAGTTTTGATCTGAGTATGGGAATGCCTAACTCAGCAATGATATGTCTACATATATATATTTTGCATTGAATTTTTTTATAGGTTCCGACTGGGGTGTCCACAGGATGATCCTTGAAATGATAAAGTACTTCACTCTTCATACATGACAAACTTTATCTTCATCTATTACAGACTTTGCACTTTATGGGTCAATCTGCTGCACTAAAAATTGTCACCTTGACATTTCGTTGTCCATATGAGCTCATTATCACTCATACTTTCCTCCTTTGCAAGTCTAAAAACATCAGTTCCTCATATCAAGCCTTGAAAATAAGAGAAAAGCTCTCAAAAGTCTCTATAACTTTTGTATCGCACTTTCTCTTTGTCTTACCTGCAGTCCCGCACCTAATGGTCATGTCTCCTGCGTACCTGACCGCACTTTATCTATGTTAAGGGTGTGGACCCCTGTAAAATATTAAAAAGGTGCAAGTAAACTCTAAAAAGCTCACTTTCAGTCATTTCTAGAAGCTTCTGGAAGGAATCTTGCGGTGGCAAGTCCGCTCTTTTTAGGTTCATGTATCCCATGCCTTAAGGAGCTAACCCCTTGATGTGAGGAGCTTATCCCTTTAAAGGAGGATTCTATCCCTTCATAGGTGGAACTTTAACCTCCTCTTTTGCACTATAAAAAGAGGCATAGGGCAGCCTCAAAGGGTTACAACTAGACAATTTATGAGTTCAAGATTTAGTGTTATTTGAGGTAAAGTGTTGTTGGAACTTAGACTCCTTTAGTTGAGATTTTATGAGGAAAGATTACATACCTGTATGTATCTCAGTTGGAAGAGTGTAAGGCTTGTCATAGTAAAGGAAATTCCTGCTTCGGACCCCAGGAAGACCTGTTCAACATCAAGGCTGAAAAGGTTGTAAGGTTCTTCTACTATTTCAAAGTTAATACAAATAAGTTTGTTTTTCTCAATAAGCTGTCAACTGATCATTTATTTTATGGATTCCTTGATCACCATAATAGATATGATTTATGAATATATGCTATGCAGGTGCTATTTGATGTTTTTTTGTTTGTGATTGCAGATCTTCGAAGATAACTCCTTCTGGCGACTGAAGGACGACTACTACAAACAAGTGTTGGATCAAAGTAGGATCGTAACACCTTTGTCGCATTTACTTATAAATCGTGATATATCTAGAGAAATATAGATTTAATTTTCTATTTTTTGCTAGACTATATTCTGATACTAGGGAGATCGGTCTTGTCCGCAAGATCAATTTATCCGGCCAACAGTACTGGATGTGCTCCAGATGTGACAACATTGTTGCTCTCTTCTTCGTCATCAATGTGTGTAAGCAACATTTCAACAATTGGATCCCCTTGTGAAAAAGTGATCCCCATTCCCTCTTGTTTAGGAATATGAACTAGAGTTCTTGCCTCCGGCAATGTGTAATGCAAGATGTCATATTCTCCAATGGTTTTTTGAAGTGGAGTTTCCTCCATCACATGCAAAGGGTTTGTTCTCTCAAGTTTCCCTTGCTCATGTGTCTTAGGAAGTTTCTCACCAAACCTTCCCACTAATGTTTCAATGAACCTTACATAAGAGGAAGTGTTTTCATTCTTTAAAGAAAAAGATTCAAAGATCCACCATGCATGGGCCTTACCTCTGAAATGCAGCGCTGCAACTTTGATGGCCTCATCTTCGGAGATATGGTGCTGGTGAAAATAGGAGTCTAGCTCCTTCACCCAAGCTTCAACTGAACATGTAGGTGATCTGAAAAAAGTGGATAGTAGAAATCTACCCACACCCTGTTGCTATCCCTTCTCCACTTGGATCTTGCAAAACCCTTGGAAATTAGTATGATCTCTAAACCTCTTAGTTTGGGATTCATACTGCTGCAACAAATCACTAAGAGTTCTTCTCTTAGGAATTCTTCCTCCTCCCATCCATCTCAAGATAGATCTGAGCACTTGAATGTGGTGTGCATCATGGTGTGTAGCTACATTCTCACACTCATCATGTGCAAATCTAGATTTAGCTCTAGATACAAACTCCTTTGGAGATCCCATATCCAATCTCATTTTCTTCAACTCTCCTTGAAATCTCTCCATAGATTTTGGAAGAAGCTTTGTAAGTTTGTATTCCTTTCTCCCTTCACATACTGAAGCCTTCTTTTTTCTGTCCATATCTCCTAAAAGTGTAATGGTATGAGATCCACAAGCTGATCCAAGATTGCAGCTCTGATACCATTGTAATATTCCAAATTTGTAACAGCTCAGCAAGCATGCACTAAAAATGCATTCCCAGCAAAATATGCAATAAAATAGTGAAATGGACTCTTGGATCCTATATATTAGTCAATATGAAACCTAAATACAAGAATAGAGCTAAAAAAAATCAACCTAGGTGGGTTAAACAGACCTCCCACACTAGTGTAGCTGAAAATGACTAAAAACCCCAAACACTGCAACACGGGTAATTATGCATAAAAGTGATTATGCAATATAAAGAGGGTTTTAACTCATAAAATAGGATAAAAATTAGATCTACTCATATATTGATCAACAATGCTGAAGAACAGAGATCTAGTCTCCTTATACAAAATACAAGAGAACCCGGCAAGGGTTTCTTGTCAAACACTCTGCATACAAATATGATCTTCATAAAATTACTGAATAATCACTGCAAAACTGAAGAATAAGAGTGTATAAGGCTAAAATATGACTGGTATGATGTATATCCCTCAAGGGCTTCCTCCCATGAAAGGTTGGACCTTTCAATCACAAGAAAACACTGCAACGGAGCCACTAGACCATCTGCTGAATGCTACCTCCAAAATAATGCATTCCCTAGCTAGAAAAATGCTGGGAATGTAGGGGAAATGTGTGGTCTAATACCACAGATCTTAATTAGGCTCTATATCTCTCCAAAATGGTCCCTCAATTGAAGGAAACCTTCCTCCAATGAGAAACTAGCTTAGAAACCGGGATTCCAATCCCTTCCACTGCTGCACCCAGCAACACTACACAATCTTCGGAAAAAACTGCGCTGATGAAGTAGGTTGAAGCTTGGCCTAAAAAAATGATGTGAAATTATGAATGAAAACTGTCCCAATGAGGCTCCTCAAGAAGAGAGGTGGGATTCACGCTCGGGAACACTTGGTGCTAAACAACACCCCGACCCTGCTAAGCAACAAAGCAAAAAGTCTTAGCAGACAAAATAACAAAATAAAACATGAAGAAAAATGCTGCCATCCTCTTACTTAAATAAGTCATGGGTTTTCTTGCCCTTGGCCCCCCTAAATTAGTTCATCTCTATCAAAAGATTCCCCTCCCTCCAAAACTACATTATTCCTTCTTTAATTCTTTCTCCTCCACAACTGCGTTATTGACTTAGTCAAAGTGGACTGAATCAACTTGATAATATCCCTATTCACACATGGAGGTGTTTTATTAAGCTGTAAAGAGTGTCCCCTTTCAAAATTGGAGTGTTTTTATCCCTCCTTAGGATACTTATGGGCGTTTCTACCCATTTATTCACCGGTTAGAGCTGTTGCTAACTTTAATGTTCCTTTTAGCTTTGAGGCTAAAATTTGTGAACATTACAAATTTTGATGTTGGAACTTCTAGTGAGCATAATTGTGCAATTACGCCTCGTTTTTCTTTCTTTAGAAGATTTTTCATGAAATTAGAGCTTATTATCTTTCCCGGCTTCCCTGCAATACCCCGTAATTTAACTTCCTTTCCTTCTGAAAAAAAATTCAAGAAAAGTTCTTGAAAATTAAAAGCTACTGTCCCCAAAGATTGTAACCATTGTACTCCTAGTACAACATCAGCACCTCCCATAGGAATGGAAAGCATTGGACTATTCAATACATATTCCCCCATGGTTAGCTTGATATTATGACATTTTCCCGAGCAATTTATAGTTCCTCCATTTGCAACCATCACTTGACATTCTGGTGCTGGGTATAGGAAACAATTCAATTCCTTGGCTACCTTACAATGAATAAAATTATAGGTACTACCTGAATCAATCAACACTATTACCTTTTTCTTCTTGATATGTCCTTCTATCTTGAGAGTTTGAGGAGTGGTAATTCCTGCCAATGCATTACACGATATGGTCGGACTCATTTCTTCCTCTTCTAGGGCTGGTTCCTGGTGTATATCCTCTTCTTGTTCATTTTCTTCTTTCTCTTCACAATCTATGTAAAATAATTTCTTCTCAGCACACTTATGACCTTTAGTGTATTTGCTATCACAACTGTAGCAAAGCCCTTTTGCTCTTTTTTCTTCCAATTTTTGTGGTGTCAACCTTGTAGGTTGTGGAAATCTGGGCGTAGCAACACTTCCTTCTTTATAGAAGTGAGTGGTAGGCTTCCTTGTCGCCATAATTTTACATTCAATTTTTCTTGCCAACCTGAATGCCTTCTCCAATGAATCAGGTTCCAAAACATGAACTTCATGTTGGATGTTATCCTTTAAAGTCCCTATGAATATATCAATCCTATGTTCCTCTGGAATATCAGTTACCCTTATATTCAATTTTTGGAAGTCCTCAATGTGCTCCCGCACTAAACCCTTTTGTCTGAGATTTATCAATTGGCTAAAGAAGGTGTTGCTCTTTGTATCATCATAATATGCTATCATTTCCTCTGTGAAAATTGACCAAGTGACAATTTTTTTACAAGAGCAAAGCCATCGATACCATACAAGTGTATTTTGTTCTAAATGTAAAGTTGCAATGCATACCTTTTGTGTGTTTTGCACATTATTGAGATCAAAATATTGCTCCATCTGTAGTATCCATGTTATAGGATCTTTTCCATCAAACTTCCTCATATCCATTTTTGGAATATGGTGGTTCTTCCCACCAACATTAGAGTTTATGAAATCACAATTAACATTTATTTTGTTCTCATCATGAGTTTCCTCTACTATCTTTTCACCATTAGGAAACATTTGTTGTATCAACTTTGTCAAACCTTCGATGTCTACTTTTAGATCATTCTTCATGTTTTCCATTTATTCATCGATCTTAGGTTCCATGTCATCCATCTTAGCTTCTATGCCAACTTCCATGCCATCCATCTTAGCTTCCAAACCATTCATATTAGCTTCCATGACTTTCTTCAAACCATCCATTTCATTTTTTGTTGCTCTTTGTGATAGCAAAATTTGGTGCACTTGCTCATGGACTTTTGATATCTCATGTTGCATTTCTTCATCTTCATGAGTCATAGTAGAGACTTCTAAAGGCTTAATGGGTGTTGAATTCTTTTTAGGAGGAACGTTAGAACCCAATACTGATATCTATGCTCAATAGGCCTTTGGAATCACCTAGAACTGATTTTTCAAAAAAGATTTATGCATTTTGAAAAAAAATACACACCTTTTTCTTGATTTTGAGGAGCTCGATATTGAAACTGATTTATATCTGTGATTTTTTATCTTCAATATCTGAAATTTGGCCTTGAAGTAGCCCTCTGAATCTTCTTTTGAATGCCATAGGTCTGACTTGATTTGGGTTCTTGAAGGCAAAGTTATGCCTAATCTCATATGATGACCCAATTATGGACTGGTTCGGTAGAGCGAACTTCTACGACCTGCCACGTGTGAATTTTTCCTTCTTCAGCTCTGAAATTGATATAGTAAAAACTATAGTCCGTTTACTTGCGGCCACTTTTTACAGAATTCAAATCTGATGCTCAGAGAGAGATTTGTGAATATTTTCCCACGATCACCTCTTTGAGATGAAATTTGGGAGCCTGCAAAATACCTAACTTTGACAAACCATATCTCTAAAAATATTGCGAACCAAGCTTTGAAATTTTCTGAAGATCTTCCTCAAGATTTATTCTTCACTCCCTAAAACGTTCAGCTTCTGAACCTTTGTAGTAAAAACTTTATCACGAAAATTCCACGATGACATGTTTAGGTTAAATTCAGGAGCCTGCAAAAAAACCTAACTTCCACAGATCATATATCCGAAAATATTGCAAACCAAGCTCTGAAATTTTGCAACGATGTTCCTCAAGATTTTGGCTTCACATTTTAAAAATTTCAACTTTTGAACCTTTTTAGAAAAAAAATTATAGCGAAAATTCCACAATGACCTATTTGGGCCAGTGAAACCCTAGAATCCAAAGCTCTGATACCAAATGTTGTGAAACCAGCTCCAAAAATAAAATAAAAGAGATATCAACGCCTTAGAAATAAGCCACTTCGAGGGGGAAACCTCCAATACATTACATGAATGAACAATTCTTGGATGATACAAATTACAAAACCTCCTTTCTATATATAGGAGTCCATGGGGCCACAATGTAATCTTAGTGGGGCCACAATGTAATCCTAGCCGACCTAACAATAATAATTTAAGGGCACAATAATAACAATATGGGGGTTAAAATAACAACAATAAGGGACTATACTAGTAATATAGGGACCTAACAACCCCTGAATTCATATTTCCTACCCATAAGTGGAATGGTACCGTCCTTGTCTATGGTGACTTTCGTGACCTGAGCACAAGCTACCCCCAAGGTAGCTCCCATACACCACCTACCCGTTGGTTTGCGGGTGGTAGACATCCTACCCATAGCACTCCCTCTAGCAATGTTTGTTCAATTTATACCTTGCACTCAGGTTGCCAACATTGTTCATCATCCTCTCATTTTTTGTCTTGTGGCACCTTTCAGATGGAACCCCCATCCACACCTTATATCAGTTATGTCGATGGTGCAATTCGCTACTCCTGGAATCTAGCCTCCACAGGTTGGGCCATTTTTACCCCCTTACATTCGCTTGTTCTCTCAAATGGTGTATGCATTGGTACTGCCACCAATAATTAGGCTAAATATGATGCAGTGCAAAGTTTATTAGCCGATTCCCTTTCCCATCGCATCCTCCACCTTCATGTTCATTTAGAATCCTTGCTTCTTGTCATGCAATTGAATGGTGTCTATCGTGTGCATAATCCTATCCTCTTTAGAAGATATTTACGAGTGAATATTTTGATGTGTGAATTTGAAATCATTACATTTATTCACGTGCCTAGAGCACAAAATCACTATGTAGATAGCATTGCAAAAAATATTCTATATTGGCACTTAGCACACTCATTTAACACAAGAAAATAACATAAAACCATCAAAACGATGCATATCCATTATATGTGTCGTATAAAAAATTTTAGAGTCCATTAACTCTGATACATATGACATGTCCATAGCATGTTACAAAAACTTAAAATTGGGGGCACCACATGCCCCTACACCTAATCAATATCTTGAGGATCTCGAGCCAATGGCTCTCCTCCTACAGCTTGTAGATCGTACATCCCCTATCCGGTCATCGCCATGCGCTGCATGACCCCTCGCCACTCCAAGGGTAGACCAATACATGGCTCTATGTAATGGTCATCCAAGTATTGCCAGCCATGCTCTGAAACACCAGTTAGAAGCCTCTCACATATACAATGGATGTCCTCCAGGAGAGCCACTACATCCTCATTTTTTAGTGCTCTTGATCCACTAGGTCCTGCAGCTCCTGATACTATAGGTCCTCCTATGTACCCGACCATTTTTAACGGTGCTGTATTTGCATACCAAAATTGAAAGAATCAATACCATATACAATATTCTAAAACTTTACAATGCAAATAAAAATATTAGCAACTTGTCACTTACCATTGGGCCCCCATACTCGACTAGGTAGCAGTGGCAAGTCTGGGTCACCACGATAACTCATCCCACTATAGGGATAGCCGTCTATGTACAATGGCATCTAATCCCAATAATCAAATAAATCAGGTCGGAACACCTGTCCGATCGCCCCACCTCCCCCTCTGCACAGTAGCCTCCCCCACTGGTACATCATGGGCTCCCTTAGGCCCCCATCCTGGATCTATATGTGAGGTCAAAGTGTCGGGATATTCTAAAAGAAGAGAGAGCACAACACTATGCCATATGCACAGTCATGGTTCACTTGTAGCTTGCATAGCGATAACTTTCGTTTCAGCAACGACAACATCATTTGGGCCCACCCACAGTAGGTCCCACTCAACACACTCTAACCAAGCATCATCTAACCCCCATTGATGTGGTGGAGTTTCTAGTTTCCGAAGATCTACAGCACTGCTGTGGCCACAACAAAGGTCTCTAACATTTCTAGATCCCCGATCGGTATCTGTATCCCCTTAACAAGGAGACCTGGTTGAAAATGGCGCTCTACAAACTCCATGATGTTACACCCTCATGGTAACACTGGGTGAGTATTCCCCACCATCCCAAGTGGTGGGAGACCAGTCAGAAAATATATATCTTGGACCGTCAACTCGATCTGGTGCCCCTGCACTATAAAGACCTCATGGTCCGGATCCCAATAACTGGCAATCTGGGCCAACAAGGGCTCCCCAACTCTCATCAAAGGGTTCTCCACAAACTTCAGGACCCCAAACCTGGCCAATGCACTACAGACACCATGATCCTCTCGGATCTCCGACCGTAATGTGTCCAAGTCTCTCTCTCTCTCTAGTTGATCCGCAATTCGACCATATTTGCACAAAAACATCAAATTTTTCAGTGTAGAAAAAGTAAATACTTCATTAAAACATAAAAACCTAGATCTCAGCCAAAAAATAGCATAGAAACCCCCCTCTATGTCAGGTTTCACTTTTTAGGCAAAATCCTGGGACAAGTCGCACTTTTCTGCCCAAAACCTGCTACCCAGGTCGCATATATTGCCCCAAAAGGTGCGACTTGAATGTGAAGAGGAGTAGGGGTTTGTTCCTGACCCCTGGACACCTAAAATGAACTTTCAATCCATTGAAATGAAAAAGTAGGGTCAGGCCTCTTACCCGCAACTGACGGATCTCGATTCCAATAGTCAGTTTGTCCACTACGATTGCCACAAGATTTAGGGTCTTATCTCCTCTCTATATTCACCACAGCTACAAATGCAAATGATTGAATCTGGAGGGAAAATCCATTATTAAAAGAGAAACCCCATATTTGTCTTTCACCTACTGCAGCCAAACCGTAGCTCAGTTTGAGAAATCGTCCATACCATTGGAAAGCTCTCACTGAGATCTCAAATGGGTATCTGTTAGTTTTTTGTGATTTGATACTTCACCAAGACACATTTTTTCCAAGAAGGGTCACTTCACCACTCCTCAAAATAAACTTTCTTCACTTGCAACACTTTTACTTAGGGCACCACCTTGCCTCTATACTTGTCCATGCTCGTGTCGAATTTCGTCATGAGTACCCATCTTGTACTCATTTTTTTATGGTCCCCTCCGGACCTTTTTTGTGTGGCAGCATCATCAATTTCCCCTTGTTTAGAGTATCTGAGTTGAGTCTTCATCACATCCATGGAGTCTATCCCGAGTCCCGTTGTATCCCACTATAGTCCTCCATCCTTAATTGCTTGGTTCCTCTCTTGTGTCGCACATTATGGCCTTCCGTCCTACTGTCCCATGTCCCCTTTGATATCATGTCAGTTGATACTAGGTCATCCATGCCCTTCATGCTCTAACAACGGAATTCGTCAGCCCACTACTCCGTAACCCCCATTACACCATCATCTCTAGTGTCAGTCTATCAGTCTCTCTACTATTTTCTCTCGTGCCTTAGTTGAGGATCCCTTATTGGCTCACCTATGGCGGACCTCCTTCTATCAAAATCAGCTCATTCATTCCAGAAGATAGGTCTAGAGGGCGGTGTACCTTGGTTCCAGCTTCCACTCTTGTTCGATGCCTTGGATTAGGCAAAGGGACTCCTTATTGCCCTTTGACTTGATTGTTTCTCGGTTCCAACTCCTTACCGCATGATCAAGATCTGTATACTTGATGGTTCAGTGATGCAGTAGATTGTACCAATGATTCCCGGCCATGTGTGATATGTTTTAGTCCTCATGAGGGGGTGGCCCTTCAGGTAGCCCCCCACATGCCCGAATGACCTCTTCATTACAGAGTTTGATGCAGCTCCACAGATTTGATGGTTTCGGCCTTAGTCGCATGCAATGCCTTTTATTTTGCATGTATCATTCAGATTTACAAAACCCTCTCCTTTTTACAGGGCCTCTTTGGTTGTACTTATATCTCATGTACTCAGATATTATTGTATGAGTCCTGGCTGTTATCCCAAGCATAATATGTATGTGGGATCCATTATCATGTTTTTATCTGGCTCATGTTTATGCCAGCATGTACTATATCGTTTAGTCCCTTGTTTACTGGACGCATTATTCTTTGTACTTTGTCTCGGCGGGCATAGGTATGCCTCCCCAACTCTTGTAGCACAGGTACTCACTCATAAAAGAGACTTGTTGCACCTGTAAGTCTTTCTTCCTCAGGGTATTGTCCTCTAGCGATTTGGTCTACCTTATATTTCTCTCTCTCTGACTTCCCCTTCGGTGTCTATTGATTGAGTTCTTACAACGTACTTCGGTCATACGATTAGCTCCTAACGCTCACACGCTGGGGGGAAAATATGTTACACTATTTTTTGGTCATCTAACCTATTACTATTAGATGGACCAAAGTACACCATGTAAGACCAATTTTACCCTAAGTAAAATTTCTTTCACTATGAAAAATAACTTAGTAATCCATAATTTATTAAGTTGTTTATGGTCTAAACAGGAAACCCCATGAGGAAATATTGAATAAATACACATTTGTTTGATTTTCCTCAAGGAATAATTAGTTAAACAACAGTTTAATTAATATTCCTGGTCATATTTAACCCAAAACAGGAAAATTAATTATATAAATCATTATTTATCTTATTATTTTCTAGGAATAATTATTTAAACCTTATTTAAATAATATTCCTTGTTAAATTTGACTAAATAATTGAATAAATCATTATTTATTTAATTATTACTCAACCACATCCTTAAAATAATAAATAAATCATTTATTTATTTATTATTTACAAATAAAAGGATTTGACCAAATTCAAATTCTTTTTCCCTCCAATAAATATAATAAAATATTCCATAAAAGTTGGATCTAGATTTGGTTAATAATATTTTAACTATGCACCAATATCTAGACTAACTCAATATTTTATTATAAGTAGAAGGATTTCTCCTTTTGTTGCCTAAAGATCACTCTAGATCTATACTTTTGGTCTGACTTTGATCCTCCATCATTGTCATATTTTTCTACCATTTTTCTTGTGAGCTCCCTTTGAGTTCCATTTTTTGTCTCGGTTTTCTACACCATCAAGGGAGAGAGATCTCAGATCTGAAGTGCTGAGGACTTACAAGAACCCATCCCATTGAGGGGGACTAGTAACATCATTCTATATTCCCTTCCCAGGTGTCAAAAACACAAAAATTCTTTAAAAATATTATTGTTTTGTCTATTGGATGCATGGAGCAACTCTTGCTTTTATTTACTGCATAATGTCTTTTACTGCATATATATAGATTTTGTAGCATTTATCTTGGTCAACTAACTGCAGATCTAAATAAATTGGCAGCCATCTTTGATGTTAGGGCTATTTTTTATACACAGCTAAAGTGAGATTTTTCCATACACTTGCGATTAGAATTCATCCTCTACATCAAGGGATTGGGAAGAATCAGAGATGGGGGCCTACGAAATGAAACAACATAGTTCAAGTATTGTGAATGATTCATAATCCCTATTCAAGATAGAAGTGAAGGTTTACATCAAGCTATATCAAGGTGGGCTTGGCACTTTGAAGTCAAATCAATGATTGTAGTAGTTATAGATTTATTTTATGCTCACCACATAGCGAAAGCACATAAAAATGTGTGTTGCGCATTTGAAATTAGAGGGTCATGCCCAACCTACTGAGGAATCCATGTGAAAAAATTGAGACTGGAGGGAGATCCTCTAGTGACTAAGTGGAAGGATTTTAAAGCTCTCATAAAGTCATAGTTCTTCCCTATTAGGTATGTAGAAGAATAGTGGGTATGTTGGCATTACTTCAAGTAGAGACAAAAGCAGAGTGTACATGAGTACACAATTTATTTTAGGATGATGGAAATAATGTTGGGTATCTCCCAAAAAAACCTAAATGTACTATTAAAGTATCTAGGGGGTATACACACCAATTTATGGAAGAAAGTGATGTTGTTTAAAGCCAAAATGGTGGATGAGGCTTGTGAAAAAGCATAATACTGAAGAACATAGGCCCTAACAAAAGGATATTAATTGGGTCAAAGCTAAAGGAGTGCTAGTAATCTTCTAAGGAGGGAAATACGAAGTGAAAAGGGAGAAAATAAAAAAGGAAAAAAACCATGACACACTGGTGCAATGATCTTAGAAACTAGTGAAACCATTATAAAATTGATGGTCATGAAGAGGAGAAGTGTTGGAAGTTGCATGCAGAGTTCAAAATGAAGAATTAAAAGAAATATGTTAAGAAGAAAATCTTCATGGCCCTATATTCAAGTAATCACATTGAAAGTAGCTCAGATATGGATGAATCTGAGTATCCTTTAATAATCATTAGAGAAATTTTGAGGTCTAAATTGGGCCTCCTAAGAAAATTGTACAACAAAAATAAACTTTATAAGAACCAATGGGATTCAAGATGATGATGTCAACCATGGGGGATGATTCACCATTTTTGGGGTAAAAAAGTAAAAAGATTTTTTCAACGTGTATTTTCAACTTATCTCCCTGAGGTTTTACTCAAATTTTGAGCAAGAGTACTTGTTGGATGCAAAATATAGTTCCTCATCCAAGGATTTCCCATGTTGCATACTTTTGATGGACCGTGGTATACGAAAAATGAGAAATACATGAAAAAATGTGATTGAAATCACGCTTTTCATGTATTTCTAATTTTTCGTGTAGCAAGGTATATCAAAAGTATCCAACATGGGTACTCCTTGGATGAGGAATCAAATTCTACATCCAACGAGTGTTCTCACTCGAAATTTGAGTAAACCCATAGGAAGATAAGTTGGAAATACGAGTTGAAAAAGTAGTTTTTTCTTTTTTCCCTCTAAAATTTGATGATGTAATCTAATATTATTTTATAATTTCCTTAGGAGGTCCATTTCAAACCTTAAAATTCCCCTAATGAGGAAGAAAAGCAAATGACCAAACTTTTCCATATAAAGATACAAGGTAGAAGGAAAATAATTGATGTTTTTTTTTACTCAGGATCACAATGAATCTCGTAACAACAAATTTGGTGACGAAACTAGGATCAGAGCCTTCTTAACCATCCTATCCAATATTCATTGTAGTGGTTCCACGAGGCAAATATAAAGATAACCAAATAGTGTCGAATCAAATTTTCTATCAATGTTAATTTTATGGATGAAGTAGAGTTGGAAGCAGTTCCACTTGATGTATGTGGAGTTGTATTTGGCAGTCGCTATATGTACATATAGGATGTGGTATTAATGTAGTGAACCAACCAATACCACCTTATTGAGGACAAAAAAATCTTCATCATCAATGTGCACAAGGGAAATTTAAAGATCATGTTCATATGTGCCATGAGGGATTTTCTAGGGGAGAATTACCATACCACGTGCGTAGATATTGGGGGATATATATTGAGGAAACTATGACATATTATATTGATCATATAATAGGGGGTAAATGGTTTATATATGTTGTGTATAAAAAATGGAGCACAAAGATAATGAAAAAAATATAAATGGGTATAAAAATGTTAATGAAAATATGGATACCTACAATATCTAGTCAAAGTAAGGTTTTTTTTTAAATTGGGAAGGTGTTTTGGGTTCATATTGTTAGGGGGTTGAAATAAAGTTATTTTTAGAGGTATTTTCCAATATGTAGTCAAATTAATGGTATTGTTAGTATGACATGAACACATGTTCTATGTCAAAGTTTCATTGAGTGAAGCCCCTGTGGTACGTGCCACCTAGGCCAACAAGTTGATCATTTCAAGAAAGAAGAATGTTTTGTTATTTTTAAGGGAAATTAAGTTTGTGGAAGAGTTCATGAGAGCTACGTAATCCTTAGAGGGGTGCACAAAGGAACAAAAAAAAACAACTGGAAGAGTTGATACATGAATAAAAGGGTGTGTTCTAGGAGTAGTAATGGTTACCACCTAATAGGGAAGTGGAGCACGAGGTCCAAATGTTATTGGAATGTTCGTTTCCAAAATCTGGGTTTTACATGAATTTTATTATAGAGGTAAACATGGTGAAAAAAAAATTGCAACAACTACTTGAATAGGGTTTCATTATACCAAGTAGCTCACCATGTGGGTAACACATCATCATTATTCCATGAATGATGGGAATTAATGGATTTGTATTGATTATAAAGCATTAGATAAAATAATGGTAAAGAATACTATACCCATTTCCCAAGATAGATGATCTACTAGATCAGTTGCGACAAGCCAAATACTTGACCAAGTTGGACTTAAAGTGGGTATCACCAGGTTTGAGATGGAGAAGAGGATACCTGGAAGTCCACCTTAAAAACCAAACAAGGTCTATATTAGTGATTAGTAATGTCGTTTGGCCTATGAAATACACCAAATATGTTCATGAGATTAATGAATGATATATTGTGCACTTTTATGGATTCATTTGTTATTTTTTATTTGGATGATATACTAGAATGGAAAATTTTAGGGGCTAATATTCGCAAGTGGGCTAATTTTTCATGATTTAAAAAAAAAATATTCCCCGATTTCCATTTCTTCTAAAAATTATTTGCTCAAATTTTACAATATAAAATTATTTTACCCTAAAAATAGACAAAATTATATGGACTCTACCTATAAAATAATTAGAAATTTGGATATTTTTATAAATATATCAAAATTTTTTTTATAGTTTTCATATTAGACACTAGTGAGATTCGCCAAGATTTATAAACTTTAAAATACATTTCCATCCTTAAAAATTTCTTTGTATACTAGTATGTAGTGCTACTGGGTAAGAGTACATCTCACATTTGATGCTGGTGCTAGAGACATTAAAGGAGCACTAGTTGTTGGAAAATATCAATAAGTGTGAGTTTGCATACCAGTACTTGGTGTATCTATGATATTTTATACGTGGGTGAGAGCTGAAGATATATCCTGCCAAGATGGAGGCCATCATGAAGTGGTTATTTCCTAGTATTGTTAATGAGGTTAGGAGTTTCATTGGGGAAAATCAGTACTTGAGGAAATTCATAACACGTTTTTTAATAGTAGCAACACCACTGCACTCAATAACAACAAGTGGAAATATTTTATAGTGGAGAAAGGATCAACATAGGGCCTTTGAGGAGTTAAAGAAGAAGATCAACCAAGAAAAGGTTTTAGAATTACCAAATTACAACCACCATTTCAAGTGGAGATAGTTGTGAGTGGTTTTGATATGAGAATAGTCTTTATGTAAGGACAAAAGCTTGTATGCTATCATTCAGAAGTGTTTCATCAGGTGGTACTCAACTACCCAACCTATGACAAGGAGCCCTATACACTATTGAAAGTTGTGAAGAAGTGGAAACATTATTTAAAGGGAAAGGATATAGTAATCCACATAGTTCACCAACCACTATAGTACCTATAGGCTATAATAAGCTAAAATAGACTGGAAATTACAAGTGTATGGGGTTTTTATAATAGTTTCATTTAGTGGTTAAGTACAAGAAGAGAAACACAAACAAGTTTGCCAATATTATTTCAATGCCACCCACATCAAAGACAACAACTTTGGAAACTCTTATTCACATGTATACTTTCACCCATGATGCATATAGAGAGGCATATAAAAAGGATGTATACTTCAAGGAGGTGTTTCAATAGTTGAAAATATAGATTCATGCGAACAATAGTAACAACACATTTGACTACCATCTCTAGAATGGGTTACTCTATAGCATAGATAAGTCATGTGCTTTTAAAGTTTAGTGACTACAACTGACCAACGAGGCTCACACCTCCAAGGTTGTAGGGAATTTTAGTGTAGGGAAGACAATCACTAAATTTGAAAGGCATGTGTATTATCCTAGGATGTAAGAAGAGTTAGCTAGGTTCATAAGAGGATGCATGATTTGTTGTACCATCAAGCATAGTAATAGGAAACAGGGTCTATATCATCACTTTCTTATACTGAATCATATTTGGGAAAGCATATCCATGGAATCTATGGGAGATTTACCAATGACCAAGAATATACATGACTACTTGTTCATGTTATTTGACAAGTTCAACAAGATGTGTGTTTTAATGACCTGTAAAAATAACATCAATGGACAAGAAGAAAAAAACTTATTCTTTATACATGCATGGATGTAATTAGGGATACCAAGGATCACCATTTCCAATAGAGACACAATATTTAATGGTGAATTTTGGACTACATTGTGGGAGAATATGGACACAAAGTTGAATGTGTTTATGTTTTATGACTCGCATGGCTATTATTATGTTAGTTTGGTTATGTTATATATACATGTTCTTATGATTTTGTAGTATCAATATGTTTGTGGGTGGAATTTCCCCAAATGCGTGGTTGGGGGATGATATAAGTGGTGTTAGAGCCTAGGTTGTAACACTAAGCCTACACGGGAAAAATATAGAACATAGAGGAGAAATCTTTAAGAATATTTCAAATTGTTTGATAAATGATTAAGTCAATTATTAGTATTGGACTATAAAAAAATTGGTGGGTGTAGGAAGCATGGTAATGAAAAGGAGGAATTATGAATGTTTTTTAGTTTGCAGGTATAGCGAACAATATATAAAAATGCTCCTCAATTGTTTGAAAATTTCCTAAAGTTTCATGGACTACAATTATAACGGGGTTCAAATTTTTGGTTGTAACATTGTAACCCATGGCCTTAGGAGTAATTTGAGAGTTAATATTTTTAATCCAAGTATAATCAATATTTTTTTTTCTTTTCTAGTGACATTGTCATGATTTCTGTAAACAAATTGGAGGGACACATAAATTCTTCTCATATGAATTATTTCAGGCTTTTAATCCATTGGAAAAAATTTGGTACATAAGAAAATGTAATAATTGTGAAGCATTGGTATTCCTATTGAACTATACAACTACAAGACAAAGAAACCCAAAGGACCCTTGTTATCACCAAAAAATTATCACCTAGCCATTTCTAATTAGGTGGATCTAAATACAACATGTAAGACTAATTTTACCATAGTAAAATTTCTTTCACTAGAGGAAATTTTTCTTTTTGTAGCCCAGAGGACCGAGCAATGCGCCTAACACGTAACCACTAGTAAACCTTTGGGGGGCTACGATCTATCCAGCTCCCCGTAGCCCCGTGTTGTCTCCTCGAGGATTTCACAATATTTAAACCCAATACTTCCGGTTCAGTGAGAATTCATTTCCACGACCATTACCAATTAAGCTACCGCCAACAGACACTTTAGGAAATAATTTGATAAACCACATTTTATTAAATTATTTCTGGTTAAAACTAGAAACCCAATGAGGAATAATTAAATAAATCAATATTTATTTGATTTTTCTCTAGGAATAATTAATTAAATCATTATTTAGTTAATATTCCTTGTTTCATTTGACCAGATCAAGAGAAATATTAATTAAATAAATCATCATTTATTTGATTTTTCTCTAGGAATAATTAATTAAATCATTATTTAGTTGATATTCCTCGTCAAATTTTACTAGATCACCCAGGAATGATTATAAAAATCATTATTTGTTTATTATTCCTTAACCACATCCTTCAAATAATAAATAAATTATTTATTTATTTATTATTTCTAAATAAAGGTATTTAACCAATTTAAATGTATTTTCCCTCCAAAAAATATAACAAAATATGCCAAGTGGTTAAGTTCTAGATTTTGGTTAATAATATTTTATTATTTTCCATTTTCAAGAATAACCCAATATTTTTTTTATAAATAAGAGGGTTTTCCATCCATTCCTTACCATGATCACTATCATCATCTTTATTATCTTCCTTTTGCAATCGAGCTCCCATCTGAGTTCAACAAAAAAATTTGGGTTTCAGACAGCATGCACAGAGAGATACAGATACTGAAGCACATAGGACAACCAAAGGACCCATCCCATTTGAGGGGGATCTAAAAACTATGTATAATTCTCCTTCACGAGGTGTCATAAAATTATTTTTAATTCTAAATTGCTTTATCCATGGTTTGGGGTTTTACATGATGTTAGTATGAATCCTTTGTCGAAGTGTACAAAAAAGGACCACTTTAGCTATGCATAACTAATAGCCCTAACAACAAAAGTGGCTGCCAATATCTTCAGATCTGCAGTTATTTGATCAAGAAAAGAGCTGCAAAAAACCAGATCTATGCATAGAAAGACATTAAGCAGTAAAAAGAAGGGTTTGCTCCATATATCCAATAGAAAAGACAAGAACAATTTTTGAAAGAATTTTTGTATTAAGGGCACCTGGGAGGAAAACAAGAAGGCGTGTCCAATTCTCCTCAATGGGATGGGTTCTTGGAAGTCCTCAGCACTTCAGATCTAAAATCTCTCTCTCTTGTTGGTGTAGAAAACCCAGACAAAGATAGAACTCAAAGGGAGCTCACACAGCAAATAATGTAGAAAAAGGTGACCAAGTGTATAGATCCAGAGTGATCTAATAGGAAAAAAAAGGTGAAGAATGGTAGGAAAAACCCTCCTATTTATAACAAAATATTGGGTCATTCTAGATCTTGGTGCATGATTAAAATAATGTTAACCAAATCTAGATCCACCTTTTATGGAATATTTTATTATATTTGTTGGAGGGAAAAAGTATTTGACTTGGGTCAAATCTCTTTATTTGTTAATAATAAATAAATAAATGATTTATTTAATTATTTGTGGGTGATTTGGTCATATTTAACAAGGAATATTATCTAAATAAGATTTAAATAATTATTCCTAGAAAATAATAAGATAAATAAAGGTTTATCTAATTAATTTCTTTGTTTTTTGGGTTAAACATGACTAGGAATAATAATTAAATTATGGTTTAATTAATTATTCCATGAGAAAAATTAAACAAAATAGGTTTGTTTAATATTTCCTTTTGGGGTTTCCTATTTAGACCATAAACAACCTAATAAATGTGGTTTATTAAGTTATTTTACATAGTGAAAGCAATTTACTTAGGGTAAAATTGGTCTTACATGGTGTACTTGGGTCCATCTAATGATAATAGGTTAGATGACCAAAAAATGGTGTAACAAATTTCCCCCCAGCGTGCGAGTGTTAGGAGCAAATCGTATGACCGAAGTACGTTGTAAGAACTCAATCACCAGACATCAAAAGGGAAGTCAGAGAGAGAAATGTGAGGTAGACTAATGTGCTGAAGAACTAGACCCTGAGGAGACGAGACTTACAGGTGCAACAAGTCTCTTTTTATGAGAGGTTACCTGTGCTAAAGGCGGCGGGGGAGGCATACCTATGCCCGCCGAGACAAAGTACAAAAGAATAGTGTGTCCAGTAAACAAGGGACCGAACCATAAATTACAACCGGCATAAACATGAGCCAGATAATAATACAATGAGGAATCCCACATACATGTTGTGCCTGGGATAACAGCCAGGACTTATACAATAATATCTGAGTACATGAGATACAAATACAACCCAAATTCCCCCTATAAGTGGGGAAGGGCTCACAAAATCTGACTGATACATGCAAATCAAAGAGGCGCTGCAAGCGGCTAAGGCCGACATCATCAAATATATGGAGCTGCATCGAAGGCTGCAATGAAGAGGTCATCCGGGCATGTGGAGGGCTACCTGCAGGGCCACCCCCTCATGAGGGCTGAGACATCTCACACACACCCGGGAATCACCAATAGCTGCTGCTGCATCACTGAACCATCAAGCATACGAATCTCGATCATGCTGAAAGGAGCTGGAGTGGAGAAACAATCAAGTCAAAGGGTAATGAGAGATCCCTTTGCCTGATCCGAGGCACCGAACAAGAGTGGAAGCTGGAACCAAGGTACACCGCCCTCTAGACCTGGCTTCTGGAATGAATGAGCTGATGTTGACAGAAGGAGGTCTGCCATAGGTGAGGCAATGAGAGATCCTCAACTAAGGCACGAGAGAAAATAGAAGAGCGACGAACAGACTGACACTAATGATGATGGTGAAATGGAAGGGAATGAGTAGCGAATGGACGACTTCCCTTGTTAGAGCATAAAGGGCATGAATGACATGGAAGCGACTGACGCAATATCATAAGGGATAGGAGACAGTGGGACTGAAGGCCATAATGTGCGACACAAGAGAGAGACCAAGCAATGAAGGATGGAGGGCTATAGTGGGATATAAAGGGACTCAGGATAGACTCCATGAATGTGATGATGACTCAACTTGGATGCTCTAACCAAGGGCGACTCGATGGTGCTACCACACAGTAAAGGCCTAATGGGGGACCATGAAAACATGAGTACAAGATGGTAACTCATGATGAAAATCGACACGAACAAAGACAAGTAAGGAGGAAAAATGGTGCCCCAAGTACAAGTGTCGTAAGTGAAGAAATGCGATTTGAAGGAGAGGTGAAGTGACCCTTCTTGGACAAAATGTGTCCTGGTGAAGTATCAAATCACTAAAAACTAACAGATACCCATTTGAGGTCTCGGTGAGAGCTTTCCAACGGTGCAGACGGGTTGTCAAACGGGGCTACGGTATGGTCACAGCAGGTGAAAGAAGAAACAAGGGTTCTCTTTTAATAAGGCAGTTTTCCCTCCAAATTCACTCATTTGCTAGTGTTGCTGTGGTGAATGTAGAGAGGAGAGAAGGCCCTAAATCTTGCGGCGAGCGTAGCGGAAAAACCGACCGTTGGAATCGTGATCTGTCAGTTGCAGGTAAGAGGCCTAGCCTTACTCTTTCATTTTGATGGATTGAAAGTTCAGATTAGGGCCCAAAATATCAGTTACAGACCCTCCTTCATCTTTACGGCCGGGTCGCACTTTTTGGGCCAAAAAGTGCGACCTGGGAAGCAGGTTTCAGGGAAAAAATTGCGACCTATCCCAGAATTGGGCAGAAAAGTGCGACCTGGAAGATGAGGGGGTTTTAGTGTTGTTTTATGGCTGAGAGTTGGGTTTTTGTGTTTGGTTATGGTATTCCCTATCTGTATGCTGACAAAGATGATGTTTTTGTGTAGATATGGCAGATATATGGGTTAACTAGAGAGAGAGAGACCTGGGGACATTACGGGCAGAGATCCAGGCAGATCAGGGTGTCCGTCGTGTGTTGGCCAGGTTTGGGGTTCTAAAGTTTTTGGAGAACCCTTTGATGAGAGCAGGAGAGCCTTTGTTGGCCCGGATTATCAGTTACTGGGATCCAGAGCATGAGGTCTTTGTAGTGCAGGGGCACAGGATCGAACTGAGAGTCCAGGATGTGTATTTCCTGACGGGTCTCCCACCACCGGGGATGGTGGGAAACATGTAGCCAGTATTACCGCGGGGGTGGCATATCATGGAGTTTGTGGAACGAAATTTTCAACCGGGTCTCCAAGTCAAGGGGACTCGGATACCGATCGAGGATCTAGAGAGGCTAGAGACCAGTCATACGGCAACAGTTGCCGTATCCTGAAACCAAGTGCCCATCACATCACGGGGGGCGATGATGATTGTGGAAGAGTGTGTTGAGTGGGACCTACTATGGGTGGGCCCAAATGATGTCAAATGCGAAGCGACAGCTTGCCGCTTCTCCTGCGGTTTTGAAGTGAACCACGTATTGCTCGTATGTGACTTTATTGTGCGCCTTCTTCTTTGAGAAGATCCCCACCTTGCGCTCGTATACACCCGCATGGGGTTCGAGAGAGCCCAGGATGCGCCTGGGGGGGCCTACCGCAGAGGAAGAGAGGGGCTACGGGGCAGTATTTCCCGAATTCCCAGTTCTTCGCTTCATCGGGATCGATGTTTATACATGGATTTCACTATCCTTATATAGTGGATGAGTTATTTAACCTACCTACCACTTCCGCCTGGTCGAGTATAGGGGCCCGATGGTAAGTGATAAGTAACTATTCTTGTATGGGCATGTTAAAGTTATTGAATAGTCGATATGGTACTGATTCATGTACTTTTGGTATGCAGATATAGCTCCGGTAAAACCGGACAAATATATGGGACGCCCGGCAGCCTCTGGAGCTGCAGGGTCGAGTGGGTTGAGAGCAGCGCGCAATGAGGATGTGGCCACCCTTCTGGAGGACATCCACCGTAGATGCGAGACGTTGCTGACCGTAGTTTCAGAGTGCGGGTGGCAAGACTTAGACGACCAGTACGTGGAGGCATGCATTGGTCTACCCTCGGAATGGCGAGGTGTCATGCGGTGCATGGCGATGGTCGGTCAAGGCATACGTGATCTACGGGCTGCAGGGGCAGAGCCATTGGCTCGGGATCCGCCAGATAGTGAGTAGGTGTGTGGCATGTGGTGCCCCCTAGTGTGTATGTAGGGGCAGGTGGTGCCCTCAGTTTTGAGTTTTTTGTAACATGCTATGGGCATGCCATATGTATCAGAGTAGATGGACTCTAAACACATGTTTTGTGACACATATTATGGATATGCATCGTTTTTAATGATTATGAATGTTATTGTCTTGTATGAAATGCGTGTGATAAATGCCAATATAGAACATGGTTTGCAATACTATCTACATAGTGATTCTGTTCTCGAGGTACATGGTTGAAAGTTATGGTTTCAAATTCACGTATCAAGAGTTTCACTCGTAAATATCGTCTAAACAGCACAAGGTTATGCACACGATAAACACCATTTAGTTGCATGACAAGAAGTAGGGAATCCAAACGAACATGCAGATGGAGGATGCGATGAAAGAGGGCATCGGCTAAGAGACCACGCACTGCATCATATTCAGCCTGATTGTTGGTGGCAGTACCAATGCAGACCCCGTTAGAGAGGAAAAGGGCATGCAAGGGGGTGAAAATGGCGCAACCTGCCGAAGCTAGATTCCGGGAGTAACGACTTGCACCATCGGCGTAACCGATAAAGGGTGGGGACGGGAGGTCCTGCAGAATGGTGTCACAAGACAACAAATGGGGGGAGAAGATACAATGACGACAGCGTGAGTGAACAGAAGACATCGAGAGGCAAATGTGGGAGGGAGTGCAATGAGCAGGATGGCTATGGCTCATATACAAAATAGAGGGTGGTATATGAGGGCTATAGGAGGTATGGCGGGGACTCGGGCTGCGGAGGGCAACAGAGATACGAGTGGAGTGATCTCGTGTATCGGTAGAAAAGAGGGGGTCGGGCGAAACAACAGGGGAGGATGCAAGGGGACTGGGCTCCAAAGGTCGCACAGAGGAGGATAGGTAAATAATGGTCGTAGTAGACTCCGTCATCTGAACATCAGGGGGGGAATGTCGATGGGAGCGGGGAGATCCTCAGGCTGGCCCGAAGCATACTGCGTGAGTATGGGAGAGGCGGATTGATTTTTTTCAACCTCATACTCTCGGACTACTTATAAAGAGGCGCGGTAATGCATCAGGTGAGGGCAATGGTGGGAGTAATGGCCATGGACACCGCACAAAGCATAGGGTTTTCTAGTGCGAATATTTTTGGGGTTCTTGGTTACGGACGAGGATGGAAGAGAAGGGTCGTAGACCATATACTCAGGGAACGTGACTTTAACCATGGGTTGAATGCGGGGAAACTCAGGACAAGTATGGGTGGCATGACCGACGACACGCGCGGGGCGCAAGGCTTAGAAAGTGAGGAGGAGTCGGGTCATCGGTGGCTCACCTCTTGGAGCGCCCCTTGCGAGCTGATTTCTTTCCGGGAGCCGGCCACCAGGGTAAGGTCCTAGGGAGGTGCAAAGGCACCGTAGCAATGTGGAGGAAGCAAGGGACCGGTTGAATCTGTCAAATCAAGATAGGGTTTGGGGTGACCAGGAGGGGTAGCGGCTGGAGGGTCAAGGTACCAGACGGGTATACCCAGGGTCAGGTTAGGGAGAGAGAGGGTGGCCATGACGGGGACCGAATAGAATTCGGTAGGGGGAGCTAGGAAAGGTATCTGACCTGCGGGATAATTACCAGGAGGGACGGCTCCGAGATGATTAAGGCTTGGGGGAACCGATCCAGGGGGATAAAGGGGTTCAGGGATACCAGCTGTAGGAGCAGGGCCAGAAGGAGGAGGTCTGGCTGGCGGAGATGAAGGGCTAGGAGCAGGTTGCGGTGGGCGAGGTTGAGTCTGAGGTTGCTGATTAGCCGAAGCGGGTCGCTTAAGGGCAGCCCGAGACGATTGCATCATGCAAACATTCGATAAGCTGGGATTAGAAATATGAGGAGGGGGAAGACCAGGAAAAGTTCCAAGCAGGGAGGAATCTTTGTAGACGCCGGGGGAGACACTGGTCAAGGAATTGATGGTTTGCTTAATTTCTACAGAAGAGATGGTCGTCTCGTGGGAGGTCTGAGACGGCGGCTCATGGTAAGACAACAGGTCAATGGTGACTATCTTTCCATTGTGAGGGAAATACATCTTGCGAAAAACCGCGGATGGGACAGCAGACATGGCATAGGTGTAGCTTCGCCCCAATAGAATGTTGTAGTCTAGAGGGGCGTCAATGACTTCGACATCAACGCAAATGGTCTTACCGGCAAGGGTGATAGGACAATTACGGAAAAGGCCAATGGGCTGGGAGGCGTGGCCGTCCCACGATCGAAGGGTGATCGTGGAAGGGGCCAAATCAGGAGATCCGAGTTGCTTCCAAACCGAAGCGGACATCACATAAGTGGATGTCCCCTCATCAATTATACACCGAGAAATGTTGGTGTTCCGGATTTTGACTGGGATTTGGAAGGCGATGGAGGCAGGAAGGGGAGGATGGTCTGATTGATGGGCGTCGAACACAATCATTTGGTCATCAGTAGGATCTACAACGCCCACAATAGATAGTAGAGCCTTCTTTTGGGAAGGGCATGACTGGAGGAGTTCCAGTGTGGAAATGGCAGCAGGAGATTGCGCCAAATCGTCTACTAGGCTATATGAATGAGCAGCTCGACCAGAAGCAGCATTTTGACGTAACGGTCCTTTAGGAATCTTGGGATGGACCTCAACTTTGGGTTGAGGGATATGTAAGGGACCATTGGTTGTCGAAAGAGGCTCTGTAGAACCAGAAGAAGGGGGCTCGGGGGCAGACTGAGCAGGAGGCTTGGGGTACTAGCGAGACCGAGTTTGAAGGTGAAGTTTGACGGTTGGGGAAGGATCAGAGTTCATCATAAGGATCTGGTAATCGGAGGAACCAGAAAGGGAAGGTGGAGTGGCAACCTGGCTGTCAGGCGGTTGGGTAGCCACAAATCCTTGCTGAGGGAAGGGATCAGTAAACACAGCTGGTTGGGTAGTGGCCACATTAGGAGGAGCATGAGGGGAGGCGTGTTGTCCGCACAATGTGGCTTGAGACTCCCACATCTACCACATCTGGGGTAAGAGGGGACAATCGTGGGTGTAATGACCATAAACACCGCAACACGAACAAGGCTTATTTGTGCGAAGCGGCCTGTCCGGCTTGGGCTGAGTGCCCTGTTGCTAGTTGGCAGTGTTAGGGTCAACACCTTGAGGATTGGGTCCACGAGTACCAGGGGCAGATTGGTTTGGATTGCCTCTCCGCCTTCTTTGAGAAGAAGGGGGATTAGTCGTGCCCTGCTGTGCAAATACTTGCCCTGGAGGGGGCTGTAGGTGCTGTTGCGGGTTTGGAGGAGGCAAGGGAGATGGAAGCGCATATGCTGGAGGAGCTGGCGCACCAGGCTGCAGATAAAGGTAATGGTTAGGTTGGGCAACATTGATGTAAGAAGGAGGTTGGGAAAAAGGAGGAGGCATGCCGTATCCTAGATACATGCTACCGAGAGGGGGAACAGTGCTAGAGGTGCTGGCCCCTCCCTGAGGGAGACCATAGCCCATAGGGGGTTGAGCGTACGGATGAGAAAGGGCTCCAACGATACCGTCGGCGGAATGAGATGCCCCCGAGGCGTTAACGCCGCCGGGCCCGGGGAGGTCAAGAAGAACGATATAAACATAACCAGACTAAGCATATATCAGGTCATACTTCAAGGCTATTTGGAGGGCGGCTTCTTCGGTTTGAGGAAAATGGGAGGCGACATCTTTGCCAATGGGAGCTAAGAGAGAGCGAAGGAACCAGTCCATATAGATCCGATCTTCGAAGGGGGGAGCTCAACATAAGCTTCGTCTTCATCGCCATTCCTGGACATGAGCGGAAAGGCGGGTTGAAGAGGTTTGCTTGAAAGAGGTCAAAAGCTCCGTACCAGTATCGTATCAGAGAGGGAGCTGGAAGTAAGATAAAAAGGCTTGGGCAATGGTCGCAAAGGTGGTATGGGAAGAGGTGGCTTGGTCTACATACCATTTAGAATCTTCGCCGGTAAGCGTGCGTTGGAACAATCGAAGACGGATGGAGTCAACGGTAATGGAATTGGAGGAACACCACATGTGGAAAGATCGGACATGATTGGTTGGATCTTCTCCAGCAAGGCCTTTGAACTTAGGGATGTCGGAGGGGAGCATGGTTGGCATAGCAGGCCAACCAACATCGTGGCGGATAGGGTCGTTGATCAACTAATTGAAATCGGGGAGGCTGAGGCCTACGATGTACGACATCAAGGGTATGGCTGAGGTAGTTCCTGTGGCGGTTCCGCTAGTGGTAGTGCCGGCATTAGGGCCGGGAGCACCGCTAGCGTTAGGCCTTGGACCAGACATAGTGAAGGTGACAGGGGGAGAACCAGAAGGAGAAGGAGAACCCAATGAATCAGAAGAGGAGTCGGAGTGCGGACTCGGAGGAGGACTGGCTCGACAACGGCGGGACGGAGCAGGTCAATCGACCGGAAACTGAGGGTGAAGGCCAAGAAGTCTCCGGGAAGTGCACCTTGGGGGCGCAATGATGACAACACAAACACGGCACAAGGGGAAGAATAACGACCACAAGGGAAAGGAGGTGCAGAATCAAGTCGAAACAAGGGCAGATAGGTGCAGTGTCAATTGATTTTAAAGTCTTTGCCTGGCGGTGGAAACCAGGCTCTTCTAGGGTGAGTGTGTGGCGTGCGTTAATTTTAATTTTTAAACCCTTTTCATTTTGAGAGCAAGAGAAAAAGTGTGCTGCGTAACTGAAAATAAATCTGCAGAGAACAGTATATAATGCTGAAATAACAGAAAAATAACAGCTACTAGTGCATCGATTCAACCCAAGAAGGCGGGTCACTCAAAACTAATCTAAAAAGGGCAAAAATCTAATCAAAACACACTTAAAAAGAGGCCAATAGATCTAGGGTCAAGAGGGACAGGGATCTAAAGGATAAAGCTGCTGAAAAGAGGTGCAGATCACAGCCAGGAGGCAGAGGCAAGGTGGCTGGAAAAAAGGAGGAAATCAGCAAAAAGCAGAAGGGGCAAGGAGGAGGCCCTAAAAGTAGATCCAAAAAAATCTTCAGGAGGTGATTTGAGAGGTAGAAGAGCTGATTAAAAGGGATCTGAAAAGGAGGTAACAGATCTGGAAAAGGGGAGGCTGAAACTCTGAAAAATCAGACACCTGAAGTAGCTAAAAATCTTCCACCAAAAGTGGAGGGTACTGAAGCCCTAGGGGGCCAGGTTCCCACTTAGATGAGCAAAAAATATCAGGAACAGGTCGAAACGGGCTGAGACAATGGCTGGAAAACCCTGACAGAAGCTTCAGAAAAACCCAGAAAAATTGCAGAAAAAAAGCTGAAAAATTGGCAGGTCGCAGGTTCTGACCTGTTTTCAGTGCAGGTCACAGAAAAGAGGCTGAAAAGTGTGACTTGGAGGTCCAGGTCGC
Source organism: Pinus albicaulis (assembly GCA_034641835.2). Classification (NCBI taxonomy): domain Eukaryota; kingdom Viridiplantae; phylum Streptophyta; class Pinopsida; order Pinales; family Pinaceae; genus Pinus; species Pinus albicaulis. The sequence continues at coordinate 1,435,044,398 of CM076575.1, forward strand.
AGGTTATGGGCCAAAAAGTGTGACCCCCCGTTCCGGTTGTCTCGACGGCAAATTTTCAGAAAATTTGTCGTCTCAGTTGCGGCTGGTGTCGCTTACCTGCACAATAGGGCCAGAAACACACGGAAGTTAGAAATTTTAATGTTTTAGGGTTTTATGTGAGAAAAACAACATAAAAATAGGAAAAATAAACAGCTGAAAAGAAACCCTAGGGTCTGAAGTAGCTGGATATGCAAGAATATGAAAAACGACAGCGGTCGTAATTTAAAACCCGTGTGGAGTCGCCATTTGTTAGCATGAATCCTTTGTCGAAGTGTACGAAAAATGACCACTTTAGCTACGCATAACTAATAGCCCTAACAACAAAATTGGCTGCCAATATCTTCATATCTGCGGTTAGTTGGACATAAAAGAGCTGCAAAAACCAGATCTATGCATGGAAAGACATTAAGCAGGAAAAATAAGGGTTTGTTCCATATACCAATAGACAAGACAAGAACAATTTTTGAAAGAATTTTTATATTAATTGGGCACCTGGGAGGAAAACAAGAAGGCGTATCCAATTCTCCTCAGTGGGATGGGTTCTTGGAAGTCCTCAGCACTTCAGATCTAATATTTCTCTCTCTTGTTGGTGTAGAAAACCCACACAAATAATGGAACTCAAAGGGAGCTCACACAACAAATGGTAGAAAAATGGGACCAAGTGTATAGATCCAGAGTGATCTAATAGGCAACAAAAGGTGAAGAATGGTAGGAAAAACCCTCCTATTTATAACAAAATATTGGGTCATTCTAGATCTTGGTGCATGATTAAAATAATGTTAACCAAATTTAGATCCACCTTTTATGGAATATTTTATTATATTTGTTGGAGGGAAAAAGTATTTGACTTGGGTCAAATCCCTTTATTTGTTAATAACAAATAAATAAATGATTTATTTATCTTTTTAAGGAAGTGGTTGAAGGATAATTAAATAAATAATGATTTATTTAATTATTTGTGGGTGATTTGGTCATATTTAACAAGGAATATTATCTAAATAAGATTTAAATAATTATTCCTAGAAAATAATAAGATAAATAAAGGTTTATCTAATTAATTTCTTTGTTTTTTGGGTTAAACATGACTAGGAATAATAATTAAATTATGGTTTAATTAATTATTCCATGAGGAAAATTAAACAAAATAGGCTTGTTTAATATTTCCTTTTGGGGTTTCCTGTTTAGACCATAAACAACCTAATAAATGTGGTTTATTAAGTTATTTTACATAGTGAAATAAATTTTACTCAGGGTAAAATTGGTCTTACATGGTGTACTTGGGTCCATCTAATGATAATAGGTTAGATGACCAAAAAATGGTGTAACACATGAGTTTACTTTTTCTATTTAACATCTTCTATTGTATAGATCTATTGTTTTGCGGTTTTTTTCTACTTTTTTATTGCAGATCTAAAGTGTCAAATGAACATATCTGTTGTTAGGTCCATTAGTCACTCATGGCTTAACTGAAGCCTTTTTGGTACACTTTCTAGAAAAATTCACATTAACAAATGGCGACTCCACTATTGTAATTCAAATTCTTGGGTGACCATCAACTTCAACAATCAATATTTTATTTAGCTATTTTTCAGTCTCTTGATGTCTATTTCAATTTTTATTCCCTTATTTAGTTATAATTATGACTTCTAATAATTTTCTAGTGTTTTCCATAGGTCACAGGTACCAGCCGAACATGAGACGATAAATCTGTCTGAGACTTGTTGCCTAGGAATTGAGGAGATAAAAATGCATTATTCAACCAATAAAATTTGTTTTCAACTCCAGAGCACCCTTTATACCTCAAAAACTGTGTTTTCCTTTGGTTTCAGGTTAGAAAATTCATTTCAGAATTTTTCCAGGATTTTTTATTTTATTTTATTTATTTATTTATTTTTATTTTTTTATTTTCTGAAAATATTAAGGTTTGTTGAGAGCACTATTTTGGGTTTTTTGACCTATTTTTCAGCCTATCTTAAGCCTATATATGTTCATTTTGTCTCTTTTAAGTGTAAATACGCCCCATAGGGTTTCATTACACTTCCACCTTTTTAGGAAGGGTTGAGCTAAGTAGGTAGTCTGAGATTTTCAGTACTTTCAACCATTGTTTTAGGGTTTGATCCATTATTTTTGCAGACCTTTAATATATGTTTTTTTAGCATCAAAAACTCCCTCTTGAGTTTTTCTTGGACTTCCCCCTTAGTGTCCCATTGTTTGCCCTAGTTTCTAAAGATTCTTCCCTATCTTTTGCAACATTTTTCCCCTCTAGCTTTTTGTTGTTTTTCTGCACCATTTTTAGCAGTATAGAGTCATTAGATCCCAATCCCATAGACATTATATTTTGTGAACTTTTCGATGTGTTTTGAGTTTCTTTTTTCCTCTCCTAGTCTTGCTATTGGAAAGCCTTGTTTGGGTGGGGTTTTTTCTTGATTTACTCTTTATTTTAATGCCAAAATTTCAATTTTATTTACAATTTTTAGCATTTTATTTCAGTGACATTTTTTCATCATCATAAAACATGCTTAATTAAATCATCCACAATACACACTTTTTTTCACACACTCACACCTAAAGAGAACGAGATCTTGGTTAATACCGCCAAGCCAAGACTTAAACACACTACTTAATAAATATAACTCACATATATTAAGGCCACTTGGGCATCATGACCAAAACAATATTTTTAGTTAAGTGTAGGATTGGTGGGATAGGCTTCCAATAACACCCATCGATCGCATACATTGAGACATAGAAATTTGAGTTAATAGGGAACTTAACATCCTTCACCATCCCATGGTCAAAGTTGGAGTGTGTCAAAAACCTATTTCAGAGGGGGTTAGGCTAGGAAAATGAGGGAGGCGTTCTCCTCGGGGCTACACAACCCATGGTAGGGAATTATGTGCATTGTGTGATTTACCAATAAGCTCAAGAATTGACTACCCCTATGGGACGAAGGTAACCTTAGTGGCCTATCTTAGGAGAATTTCTTATAGGAATAGTTGTGGGAAGCAGTCAGTAGCCTCGAGGAGATGTAAACCATTTATTAATAAGAAGTCGAGTATTGAACTTCTTGGTAAATTAGAAAACACATAGAATTCCCTACCATTGGTTGGGTAACCTCGAGGAGAAAAACTCACACAACATCCTAGCCTAACCCCCTCTGAAATGGGTTTTTGACGCACTCCAGCTTTGACTGTGGGATGGTGAAGGATTTTAAGATCCCTATTAACTCAACTTTCCATGTCTCAATGTATGTGACCAATGGGTGTTGTTGGAAGCCTATCTCACTGATCCTACACCTAACTACAAATATTGTTTTGGCCCTGATGCCTATGTGGGCTTAATATATGTTAGTTAGATTTATTAAGTGGGGTATTTAAGTATGGGCTTGGCGGTATGAACCAAGATCTCATTCGATTTAGGTGTGATTGTGTGAACAGAAGTGTGTATTGTGGATGATTTAATTAAGGATATTTTATGATGATGCCAAAATTCTGCTGAAATAAAATGTTGAAAAATGTAAATAAAACTAAAATAATGGCAGTAAAATAAACAGTAAATCAATCATAAACCCCACCCAAATAAGGATTTATAGCAACAATACTAGGAGAGGAAAAAAAGAAACTCAAAACAAATTGAAAAGGTCACAAGATATAATGTCTATGGGACTCAGATATAATGACTCTATACTACTAAAAATGTTGTATAAAAGCATAAAAAAACTAGAGGGAAAAATGATGCGAAAGATAGGGAATAAACTTTATAACATTGGGAAAGCAATGGGAATCTAAGGGGGAAGGTCAAACAAAAAAAGAGAGGAAGTTTTGGATGATAAAACAACCTATCTTAAAGGTCTGCAAAAATAATGGATCATGCCCTGAAACAATGGTTGAAAGTAATGAAAATCTCATACTACCTACTCAACTCAACCCTTCTTAAAGAAATGCAAGTGTACTGAAACCCTCTGGGGTTTATTTATACTTCAAATATCCAAAATGAGCATATCTAGGCCTAAGACATGCTGAAATAGAGGTCAAAAAACCCAAAACAATGCTCTGAACAAACCTTAAAAATTTCAGAAAAAAATCTTGGAAAATTTTTGAAACACATTTTTTGGCCTAAAAATGAAGGAAAATGCAAATTTTGAGGCAAAAAGGGTGTTATGGAGTTGAAAACATAGTTTATAGGCTGAATAGTGCATTTTTCTCTCCTCAATTATCGGGCAACAGGTCTCAGATAGATTTACCGTCTCTTGTTCGGTTAGTACTTGTGACCTGTCGAAAACACTAGAAAATTATAAGAACTCGGAATTTCAACTAAATAAGGGAATAAAAGCTGAAAATAGACATCAAGAGACTGAAAAATAGTTGAAAAAAAACCCTGATTGCTGAAGTTGTTGGCCACCAGTGAATCTTAATTACAACACTGGAGTCACCATTTGTTAATGTGAAGTTTTTGGGTAAGTGTACAAAAAAGGATTCACTTAAGCTATGAGTGACTAATGGCCCTAACAAAAGATATGGTCATTTGACACCTCAAATTTGAAATAAAAAATTAGAAGAAAACCTGCAAAACAATAGATATATGCAGCAAAAAATGTTAAATAGAAAAATTAAACTAATGTAGAACCCCAAACCAAAGATAAAGGAATTTAGAATTAAAAAAAATTTATTACACATGGTGAAGGTGACTTTTAGACAAGTTACATATCCCCCTCAAATGGGATGGGTCCTTTGGTTTTCCTCTGTACTTCAGTATTCAGATCTTTCTCTCTCTGATGTATGAAACCAAAAAAAGTGTGTTGAACTTAGATGGGAGCTCGATTGCAAAAGGAGGATAATAATGACGATGATAGTGATCATGGTGAGGAAGGGATGGAAAACCCTCTTATTTATAACAAAAAAATTGGGTTACAATAAAAAATGGAAAATAAGAAAATATTATTAACCACAATCTAGAACTTAACCGCTTGGAATATTTTATTATATTTTTTGGAGAGAAAATATATTTAAATTGGTTAAATACCTTTATATAGAAATAATAAATAAATTTCAATGATGTGGTTAAGGAAAAATAAACAAATAATTATTTTCTTAATCAGTCTTGGGTGATCTAGTCAAATTTGACAAGGAATATTAACTAAATAATTATTTAATTAATTGTTCCTAGAGAAAAATCAAATAAATAATGATTTATTTAATTATTTCTCTTGATTGGGTCAAATTAGACAATGAATATTAACTAAATAATGATTTAATTAATTATTCCGAGAGGAAAATCAAATAAATAATGATTTATTTAGGTATTCCTCACGGGGTTTCTAGTTTTAACCATAAATAATTTAATAAAATATGGTTTATCAAATTATTTCCTATAGTGAAAGCAATTTTATTATGGTAATATTGTTCTTACATGGTTTATTTCGATCCACCTAATTAGAAATGGCTAGGTTATCATTTTTTGGTGATAACAACCCTATTGGACTTCTAGTGAAGAATTCCTTGTAATATGTGTACGAAAGCCTAACACTTCTCCAACTCATTATGTTTTCTCCATGAAGTTAAAACACATTAAGTACAAGCGTTTTTTTCAAGTTGGGTGGATAGTCAGACAAAGAAACAAGGATAGGAACAACACCCACCTCACCTAAGGTGTAGTAGAGTAACAAGCTTCCCATGATATCTCTTAGCATATTAGATGTGGATAAGCCTCCTGAAGTTTCCAATAGTGGATGCAAACCATTTATTACTAATCCTGAGTGTATTGTTTATGGTTGGGTTCCAAACCCCAAATACCATCATCATTCAACGCCTAATGTTGGGTTTATTCAACTTGTTGTGTAATTATATATGATTTCTTACAGTTCTCCTAGATTTTGACTTTGACTTTTATTTGTATTAGTAGTACTTACATTTGCAACATGCCTTTTTTCTTATTAAATTCCAAATGTACATACATTTTTTTCCTTGATAGTTTAAGAGAAGGATTTGAGGAAAAATTAAAATTTTCAAATGAAGAGAATACAAAAACATAAATATAGCTTATGCTCGTGAACTATGCTAAATCTTAGTTTGATGTTTTGCAGGCAATTCCCTAGTAACTATGTTAGTAAATTGTAAGTCCATGGAGATTACACATGATATGTTTGATAAATTTCCTGAAAGAGATGTGGCTCATGGAATTCAGTGATCGTTGGGTATTCTTAGAATAGAAATGGGAATAAAACCTTGGCACTATTTTATCAAATGCAATTAGAATAAATCAAATCCAATGCAGTTACCATGGTGAACATACTCTAGCATGTGTGCATTAAGAAACTATGTAACAACGCAAGAGGTTCCCTGCTTATATAATTCATATTTGGCTCAAAGTATATGTTTTTGTGAAAAAAGAATATTCTTATAAGTGATTGGATACTTCCACAATTCTTCATAATGTTGAATGGATAAAAAATATTACACAATTTATTCCAGAAATCTACAACAACAATTCTCTTCTTGTTATGTATGTCAGGTGTGGTACTATTGATATCGCAAGGAATTTTTTTGAAAAAGTGTCTAAAAGAGATGTGGTTTCATGCAATGTAATGGTTGGACCATATCTAAGGTGTTTTGTGGAAGGCATGATTCAAGCATTTTTTATTCTCAAAAGTTTTCAAGGAGTCACAAACAATGATGCACCAGAAAACCATATGGAACATTGCTTATTATTGAATATTCACATGAAGAGAGGCAGCAGATGATGGAAGTGTAACCTTCAAAACATATGTTTCGATAATTTATAGGACATTAGGGGAATTCGAGATCTAAAATGAGCATCCTAAGGAAAATATACAAACAAAATTCACTTTATGAGAACCAATCACATTTCAAGGGATGACATCATCCATAATGGTTGAGGTGGTATTGTTTGAGTTAAAGGTACTTTCTTGTCACATTCTCAATGGTGGATAAAAGCTCATGGTTAACCATGGTAGTGTTCTAAGTACTTTTAAATTCATAAAGTAAAATACTCATAATAAATGTCATTTCACACTTTTTGAATAAAATAGTATTTTTGTCATTTCATATTTTTTGAAAGAAACAATGCACATCTCTACACAATCTTCATATCTTTACACATTTTTCAATCAATATTATATTTGTATGTTTTCATAAATATATTTTAAAATTATATATTCATCTCATTTTATTTAATATAACAATTTAAAATTAATTATAAGTTAATATCTATATATTATACATATGAAATAAAAAGAAATGAAAATGTAACTTTGTAATTTTAGGATAAATCAAATCTATAAATAATGTTATTATAATATTGATATCAATACAAACATATTAAAATTAAAGAAAAAAAGACATTTTAGCTTTCTATAATGGAAAAAGGTATATTATTTTTGTATGTTGAAAAAATGTGTATTAGGTTCAACATAGTTTGGGGCAAAAAAAAATCTAAATTTCAATGTATATAAATCTTATATTATACTTATAAATATAAATTGAAATTATTTCAATACTTTTTTTTCTTTAATTTTAACAATTCATTTCATTATGATTATATTAATATTAAATATTATTATATATAATATTATGAAAAATAATCTAAATGTTATAGAATATATATTATATTCTTTTTTATATTATATATTATTTATTCTTATGTTATAAATCAAATCAATTCAATATATAATTCAAATTCATACACAAAATAATATAATACTTATATTATATTATATTATATTATTTTTAGATAGTATATTAATTACATGTTATTATATAATTTAAATAATATAAATTTTAATTAATATTATATTATATAATTAAGAATTTATATTTAAATTTTATTTTAAGTTATTCAGTAGAAAGGACAAATGCATTAATGGTTCAATAATGATTTTTTCTTAAAAAACTCATTCTTATTTATAGTCACATCAATACAATTTTTTTATTAATTTTGTTTTGGTACAACTTTTGAATTAAATTTAGCCATGATTACATGGATTTTGGTGCAAAAAGTGAATTGAAAATTCATAAATATTATTTCATTGGTTTAGCCAATATTTTAGTATTTCCTTAAGAGGTCCATTTTAGACCTCAAAATGATGTAACAATGCAAGAGGTTCCCTGCTTATATAATTCGAATTGGGTTCAAAGTATATTTTTTTGCGAAAAAATATCTTCTTATAAGTGATTGGATATTTCCACAATTATCCATAATTTTGAATGTGTTAGTGTCAGTATTTTCATACTGCCATCAGTGATCAAAAATACTCTTTTCATATCATTTTAGGAGTCCCACTCAGAATTGTTTTATCATTCCATTAAGTCATGCAAAAAACTCACTCATTGATGGTAGCCCTAGTCATAAAACTTCACTCTCCCTCAAAAATTCATATTTTTCAGTCCACCTTCATGTTTGGTTGAGCATATATCAGTCATGAAAATCTATTTCATTATGTTATTATGTCAGTCAAATTCCCCATGGAATCTGGTCATTCAAGGTCCCATTAGGTCACTAGGTTTCATTTTCCAAGGTTCAATAATACACCATTTCATCTCATAAGGTCAGAAAAATCATGAGATTGATTGAATAATATTATTTTATCATCTGAAAAGGATTTGTAAGCATGTAAATATGATCTCCAAGGAATATTTCAAAAGTTCTAATTCTACTTTCAAGTTATCATTTTTATTCTGCAAATTTAATTTCATTAAAAAAAAAGAGAAGTAATTTATTTTTATTTCAATGTAATTTTATGTTCATTATATGTAATAAGTATCATTCCCAAGCTGCCAATTCAACTCTACATGCTAAACTGAAACAAAACAAAAAAAATCAAAGAGTGCCAAACTCCAGTATCATCAACCTGCAAAAGAAAAAGTCAAAGTGTAAAGGGTATTTTCCAAAGTTTTCAAAGGTGAAAGTGTAACATTAATAAGTGGGTTTTAAAATCAAAAAATCAATTTCACTCAAGTATAAGATCCTTCATGACATCAACAGAGACTTCATGTGTCTCCTCTACCATCAAGCATCCTCAAGCAAAGAATGTTTTTCAAATTTTGAAGGCGAAATCAGCAAAATAGGGGAGGCGTTTCTTGTTTTCCCAAGGGAGGGCGTGTTTGCATCTGGCATTGTGCGCCTGTGTGTTAGTTGTGGGCGTGCCAAAGGCATTGCGTGCCTACATTGTGTGTTGCACGCTTTCCAAAGGTGTTGTGTACTTGCTTGTGGTGTTGCGCGCCTGTCAAACTTCCTCAAAAACTATCAAAAACGCCTCCAAAATTCACAAAATCACCCTCCAGACTTCAAAAGTGGTTCTTCACACCTCCAAACAAGCAAGTAAGTTACAATTTCTTTATTCCTCCTCTCCATCAAATCATTTTGGGTTGTGTGAGTTGTTAAAAGAGATTTGATGTCTTTCTTCATTTAAAACCCTAGTATTTCTCAAAAACCTAATCAAAATTCATTTTCACTCCCTAAACCTTCATAAACCTTCCCACATTACAATATACCCTTTCCAAAATCTCTGCATTGATATCCCATTTCCCTAATCCTTCATTTCCTTAAAAACCTAAGCCTTATGTACATTATTTTCCTAGGCTCCCAATTCCCTACACTTGTAATAAATTCCCTTTTCCAAACCCCTATTCATCCCTACTCCCTGTCATATCCCTTTAACTCATAAATCCCTACCCCCATCTCCCTCAATCACCCTATCCCATTCCCTATTCCTAAAAATCGCATTCCACCATCACCACACCTCCCTAGGGTTTTGACACTAAGACATCATGGCAAAAGTCAAACCATGCAGTGAGGGAGAAGAAACAGAGGGGAGGAGGCCACACAAAGGGGGGAAAATAGTCATACCAGAGAACTTTTTGCATCTCCTATGGTTGTGACATGTTTCAAACATGTTGGTTGTTTTGAGTTTTGTGAGAAAATTCAAAAGGTCGAACACCATGCTATGTTGACCAAACTTTTCATTGCTAATCTCCATGAAAACCAAGTTACTCTAACTGGTGTCACTTTCACTGTGTCAACTGCCATCATCTCAGCTACCAGTGGGATCCAAAATGTTGGGGAGAAACTGTTCAAACATAAATACTTGGAGGAGCATAACTATGAGCCTTTCATCAAACCTAGGTATAAGAATGAGAAAAAGAGGATTTCTCCTTTCTCTTACCTCCTAGATAGATATTCTCCCATGATGAAGATTATCACGAAATACTTTTCATGTGAAGGTATATTTTCTAGATTGTATGCATATCACATCTTGTTACTTATGCACTTCACTAGGGTGGAGATGATGTGACCAAGGAATTTACCTTCTTCCATAGAAAAAATGCTTTTCTTTGGGTTGAGAGATATCTCGATCTTCTTGCATCTCTCGAAAACAATTCTCAAATGGTGCAAATGTTCATCATCAGAATGTGAAAAAACTGTCAAATCATCTAAGTAAACAACCAATAAAACATATTTTTCATTGGAGAATGCTATGTCCATGGCCCGCTGGAATGTGGCCCCTGCATTTTTCAAACCAAATGGCATTTTCGCATATTTGAAGGTGCCCCAAGGTGTAGTAAATGTTTTATTGTCCTGATCATCTTCATGCACAAAAATTTGGTTATATCCAGAATAACCATCCAACAGTGGCATATGGGAAGAATTGAAAAATCTTTGAAGTATATGGTCCATCTTAGGAAGTGGATAGTTGTCCTTGAGGGACACTTTGTTTAAGTTTCTGAAATCTATACAGAGCCGGATTTATCCAATCTTCTTTCTCACTGGGACCAAATTTGAAATCCAATAAGAGAATATGACCTGGACAATGGTATCGGACTTGAAAAGTAGATTTAACTCTTTTTCAATCGATAGCAACAATTTGGGATTTATCCTTCTCAACTTTTGATGAAAGGGCTTTTGATCGGACTTGATTGGAATAGTGTGTTGAAATATGTTCTTGTCATACACCTTTAAATTTGCATATTCCCATGTAAAATAATTAGAAAATTCAGAAAGTAATTTAACATATTCAGCCTTTACCTCAAGAGACAAGGACTTGGATAGTTTCACCATATTTGATTTGTTTCCAGTCCCAATGTTTACATATTCAACACCCTTTTTTGTAGGCATCAGCGTAGGCTTCCTTGCTACGTAATCTTGGTAGAACATTTCTTCCAAAGGTATGAGACCCTTTGGAATGTTTTTGTCTTTCAGCTGTAGTTTATCCATCTGAGTTACTTCTATATCTTGGTCATCTTTATCAGAAATCCGGTCTATAGAACAATTCTCAAATTCTTCTTCACCTTGGAGAAATTTGTTTATCTTCTTATCATCCCAAAAAACTTGCCAATATCACAAGTTATCAGGAACAGTGGACCGGTGCTTCACATGAATCTCAAATTTTATGTTTGAAAATATGGGGATTTTGAAATTTCTTGTAGCTTTAGCCAATGAATCTAGCATGATATTTTGATTCCTTGGCTTCACTGTAAGTATACACTCCTAGGTACACTATTTTCCTAGGCTCCCAATTCCCTACACTTGTAATAAATTCCCTTTTCCAAACCCCCATTCATCCCTACTCCCTGTCACATCCCTTTAACTCATAAATCCCTATCCCCATCTCCCTCAATTACCCTATCACATTCCCTATTCATAAAAATCACATTCCACCATCATCACACCTCCCTAGGGTTTTTACACTAACACATCATGGTAGAATAAATACCATACAGTGAGGGAGAAGAAACATAGGGGAGGAGGCCACACAAAGGGGGGAAAATGCTCAGATTAGAGCCAATAAGTACGAGGGAACTTTTGGCATCTCCTATGGTTGTGAAATGTTTCAAACATGTTGGTTGTTTTGAGTTCTATGAGAAAATTTAGAAGGTCTAACTCCATGTTATGTTGAACGAACTTTTCATTGTTAATCTCCATGACAACCAAGTTACTCTAGCTAGTGTCACTTTCACTATGCCAACTGCCATAATCTCATCTACCACCGGGATCCCAAATTTTGGGGAGAAATGGTTCAAATGGAAAGAATTGCAGGAGCATAACTATGAGCCTTTCATCAAACCTAGGTACAAGAATGAGAAAAAAAAGGATTTTTCCTTTCTCTTACCTCCTGGAGAGATATGCTCCCTGTTAGTATGAATCTTAATTCCAAGCGTACGAAAAAAGAGAACTTTAGCTACACATAACAAATAACACTAATAGAAAATATGGCTGCCAATATCCTTAGATCTGCAGTTAGGTGATCAAGATAAATGTTGTAAAAATCTAGATCTATGCATTAGAAGACATTAAGCAGTAGAAAAAAAATATTTACTCCATGCATCCAATCGACAAGACAAGAATATGTTGAATGAATTTTGTATTAATGGCACCTGGGAGGAAAACACAAGAGGGTGTTCCCTGTTCTCCCCAATGGGATGGGTTCTTGTAAGTCCTCGACACTTCAAATCTAAAATTCCTCTCTCTTGATGGTGTAGAAAAACCAGACAAAAATGGTGGCAAAATATGACTATGATGGTGGATCAATAATCAAACCAAAAGTATAGATCCAGAGTGATATTTAGGCAACAAAAGGTGATAAATGAATGGGAAAACCCTTCTATTTATAACAAAATATTGAGTTAGTCTAGATATTGGTGCACAATTAAAATATTATTAACCAAATCAAGATCCAACGTTTATGGAATATTTTATTATATTTGTTGGAGGGAAAAGGAATTTGACTTGGGTCAAATCCCTTTATTTGTAAATAATAAATAAATAAATGATTTATTTATCATTTTAAGGATGTGGTTGAGTAATAATCAAATAAATAATTATTTATTTAATTATTTAAGGGTGATGTAGTCATATTTAACAAAGAATATTATTTAAATAAGGTTTAAATAATTATTCTTAGAAAATAATAACATAAATAATGGTTTATCTAATTAATTTCCTTGTTTTGGGTTAAATATAACCAAGAATATTAATTAAACTGTTGTTTAAAAAATTATTCCTTGAGGAAAATCAAACAAATGTATATTTATTTAATATTTCCTCATGGGGTTTCCTATTGAGACCATGAACAACTTAATAAAGGTGGTTTACTAAGTTAGGTCCATATAATGATAATAGGTTATATGACCAAAAAATGGTGTAACAGATTGCCCCCCAGTGTGCGAGCGTTAAGTACATTGTAAGAACTCAATCACTAGACATCAAAGGGGAATTCAAAGAGAGAGAAGTATAAGGTAGACCAAAGTGCTAAAAGAACTAGACCCTGAGGAGGCGAGACTTACAGGTGTGACAAGTCTCTTTAATGAGTAAGTACCTATGCTATAGGCGGCGAGGGAGGCATACCTATGCCCGTCGAGGCAAAGTAAAAACAATAAGGCGTCCGGTAAACCACGAAACTGGACAATATAATACATGCTGGCATAAACATGAGCCCGATAAACAACACAATAATGAATCCCACATACATATTATGCCTGGGATAACAGCCAAGACTTGTACAATAATATCCAAGTACATGAGATATAAATGAAACCTAGATGCCTCTGAAAACACGAAAGGGCTCTAAAAATCTGACTGATATATGAAAACAAAAGGGCGCTACAAGCGGCTAAGGTTGACATCATCAAATGTATGGAAGTACATCAAAGGTTGTGATGAAGAGGTCGTCCGGGTATGTGGGGGGCTACCTGTAGGGCCACCCCCTCATGAGGGCTGAGACATCTCACACACACCCCGAAATCACTGATATCAATTGCTACATCATTGAACCATCAAGTATACGGATCTCGATCATGCTGAAAGGAGCTGGAGCTAAGAAACAATCAAGTCAAAGGGAAATAAGGAGTCCCTTTTCCTGATTCGAGGCACCGAACAAGAGTGGAAGTTGGAACCAAGGTACACCACCCTCTAGACCTGTCTTCTAGAATGAATGAGTTGATGTCGACAGAAGGAGGTCCGCCATAGGTGAGGCAATAAGGGATCCTCAACTAAGACACGAGAGAAATAGTATAGCGACTGACAGACTGGCACCAATGATGATGATGGAATGGGGGGGTAGCGAACAGACGACTTCCCTTGTTAGAGCATAAAGGGCATGGGTGACCTGGCAGCAACTGACATAATATCATGAGGGATAGGGGACAGTGGCATTGAAGGCCATAATGTGCGACACGAGAGAGGTACCAAGCACTGAAGGATGGATGACTATAACTGGATTCAAAGGGACTCAGGATAGACTCCATGAATGCAATGATGACTCAACTCGGATGCTCTAAACAAGGGTGACTCAATTGTACTACCACATAGAAAAGGCCCAATGGGGACCATGAAAACATGAGTACAAGATGGTAACTCACGACGAAAGTCAACACGAGCATGGACAAGTATGGAGGCAAAGTGGTGTCCCCAGTACGAGTGTTGCAAGTGAAGAAATTCGATTTTGAGGAGGGGTGAAATGACGCCTCTTGGAAAAAATGTGTCTTGGTGAAGTATCAAATCACTAAAAAGCATGAGCTGGCTACCTAAAGAAAACAAAACATGAATTTCTGGCAGGAAGTGCTAAGGGTAATATTTCTTCAGATAGAGTGCATTGCGAGGATTGGGAAGGGGATGGCCTTCGAAGTCCTCTAATAGATATGCCCCCTTACCTAAATCCTTACTGATGATGTAAGGTCCTAGCCATAATGAGTCAAAATTCCCATGACCAAGGACGTCATGGGCCTAGTCATACACCAGAACAAGATCACCTTCGTGAAAAGTACGAGGTTGGACTTTTGGTCATATTGAGCTTTGGTGCGTTTCTTAGCCACCTCAATGGTTTGCAATGCAACACGACGGTCTTCGAAAGTGCACTCAAGCATGATAAGTCATTGTTCTAAAGGTTAGGTGTCAGGGAGAAGTTCGACAACTAGATGAAGGGAAGGGATTTCACACTCGATCAGTAGGACTGCCTCCTCTCCAAAAACAAGGTGGAAAGGAGTAAACCCGGTGGCGGTTTTAACAGAAGTTCTATAGGCCCACAAAGCAGGGAAGAGCATAAGGTGCCAATTGGTTTTGTGCTTATCCACCATCCATTGAAGCATGGTTTAAGAATTTTATTAACTGCTTCAACTTGGCCATTACCTTGGGGGTAATAAGAGGATGAATATGGGTTATAAGCCCAACAGTGAGGATATCTCATGCCATATCTCATCTTCAAAATGTCGGCCATGGTCAGAGACCAATTGTTTCAGAACTCCAAATTGAGCGATCACATGGTTAAAGAAAAAGAGGGCTGCGGTAGCTGCCATGTTGTTAAACGTTGGCATGGCCTCAGCCCATTTAGTGAAGTAGTCAACTGCCACAATGATATACTTATGGTTACAAACTGATGACGGTTGACACTCCATAAATTCTATGGCCCACTTACAGAAAGGGCCAGCGGAGATGACAGGATGGAGGGGAGCCGGAGGACCTTGTGCCTTAGGGGAAAAATGTTGGCAATTAGGGCAGTGTTTGACTGCCTCAATGCAATCACCAAAGAGAGAAGGCCAAAAGTACCCAGCACGCATGAATTTTTTGGGCAGTGGCCAAACTAGAGAGGTGGCCACCACAAGCGCTGCTATGACAGGCATTGAGGACTTGCTCTGCTTCAGTGTGTGTGAGACAACGATGAAGGACAGAATCTACACCGCGACGATAAAGGTCGTCGCTGATAAGAAGGTAGCGGGGGGCCTGGTGTCAGATACGTCGTCGAGCATCACGGTCAAGATGGAGGGAAAACTTTTGGGTTCGCAAATAAGTGAGGATGTCCCCATACCAAGGGTCATCTGTGGTAATGGCAAACAAATGTTCATCGGGGAAATTATCATTAACTAGTGGATCTTGCGTACCTGTAGGTAATTCGGAAATGAGTTCAGCAAGGGCTAAACCTTTCTTACTTTTTGGTGTGACAAATTCAAGATCGAATTCCTGGAGGATAACGATCCAATGGGTGTACTTCCCACTGATGATTCGACGACTCAATAGGAAGGCCATAGGGTTGTAATTAGTCACGACCTTGGTGGAATGCATGAGGATGTAATGAAAAAGTTTCTGGACCAAGAACATGACAACCAGTGTTAATTTCTCTTCATGTGAGTAGGATACAGGAGGTCCTACCAAGTTCTTACTGACATAATAGATAACATGTTCAATTCCATGGTCATCTTCCTGGATAAGGACTCGAGCCACCGAGTGGGTGGAAGCGGAGATATACAGGATAAAATTCCTATCAAAGTCAGGTTGATGAATCAAGGGAGCGGACGTGAGAGCATGCTTCAGGGCATCGAAATGCTCTTGAGCATAGGTATCCCAAACAAAATGGATAGTAGAGTGGAGGAGTCTCAAGAACCCATGCGAAGTGGTGGCATAGTCAAGTATGAACCAACGAAGGAAATTAGCTTTGCCTTGGAGGCTTTGTAACTGGCGTAAAGTACAAGGGATAGGAAGCTCAAGGATGGCTTGAAATTTCAATGGGTCAAGCGTGATACCATCTTTAGACATAATGAAGCCTAGAAGATGGTCGGCAGGTACACAAAAGACACACTTCAGTGAGTTGAGGTAGATATTATACTTGCGACATTGGAGAATATGGTACACAGGTCGTGGAGGTGTTGCGCCTGATGTTTAGAAAGTGCAGTAAGATCCTCTAAATAAGCAAGGATAATATGAGCTAGTCATGAAAACAATAAGACATAGCTCGCTGAAAAGTGGCTCCTGCGTTTTTAAGACCAACGACATGACTCGATAGGAAAAGGTCCCCCAAGGACTAATGAATGTGGTTTTAAGTTGATCAGAATGACATATAACAATTTGGTTGTACCCAGAGAAACCATCCATAAAGAATAGAACCTCATGCCCCACACACTCATCAATGATTTGGTCAATGAATGGTGTGGGGAAGTTGTCTTTGGGACAAGCTTTGTTTAGATCATGAAAGTCGGTGCAGACATGGATGGTGCATTGTTTCTTGAGAACGGGGACTAGATTGGACACCCAAGTGTTGTATTCAATGGGATAAGTAAAACCATCCTGCTTGAGCTTATCGATTTCGGCTTTGACAGCTTCTCGTCTGGAAGGATTAATGGGTCTTAACTTTTGACAGACAGGATGGGCATCAGGCCATGCATCGATGTGGTGTTCAACAATGGCAAGATTAAGTCCAAGCATTTCCGAATAGGACCAGGTGAAAATATCACGGAATTATTTGAATAGCTTGGTGTAAGCCTCAACTTCTTCTAGGGTGCAATGGGCACCCAAGGTGATATTTTCTTCTATCCCTGGTTTTTCAGAAATGTTAATTTTAATGGTAGGAGAGATATTGGCCATATTTCCTTCTTCGAAATCATCAAGTGCAGGGATGGGATTTCTAAACCAATCAACTTCATTAGGAATGAATTCTTTAGTTTCCATAGCATATTGGTCATGGGATTACTACGGGAGGAAGTACGCACGGTGGTACATATCATCCCATGGAAAGTCAGGGTCGATCAACGCTTCCATAATTTATTCATCAGAGTAAAATATGGGGTGACTGAAGAAAGGGGGGCCACCTGATGCAGTAGAGCTACCTAACTCATAATCATGTGAAGAAAGGCTCACATGCACGACGTCATGGGGGATGATCAAAGAGTAAGAAGATAAGGGATCTACTGATGTTGAGCCCAAGGTGATCACAGAAGGGAGGTCAAGCAAATCATCAGGGGAAGTTTCCATGGGGGCCTCCCCCAAGGGTCTCATGGATGATGATAGGTAGAAAATGGTGACTGAAGGCTCGGTCATGTTGACATCGGGAGGAGGGATGTCAATGGGAGTAGGCAGATCCTCTGGTTCTGTTGAAGCAGAACGTGTGAACAAGGAAAGGGTGCACTTGTTATGCTCGGACCTGAAATGGAGGAAGGCTTCCAAAGAGGAACGATACTCTTCGAGGCGAGGATAGAGGTGAGTGTAGTGGCCATGGAAATCACACAAAGCATAAGGGTGATTTGTGTGCAATGGTTTGAGTTTCTCGATTGAATCAGGTATAGTGACATATACCTCTGGGATATCAAACTCTGGAAATGTCTCATTGACCATGGACTTAAGGTGAGGTAACTCCAGACAAGTATGGGTGGCATGACCGAAAACATCACACAAAGCACACTGGATGGTATGATTTGGAGGCCAAGGAGGAACAGGGTTTGTTGGGGCAACCTTGTCCTTTAGTGCCCCTTTGCGAGCTTTACCTTTCTTACCCGAAGCGGTCGCAATGGGAGGTGGTTCCTATTGAGGTGACTGAGGCACTATTACAGCGAGAGAACTCATAGGGACCGGTTGAACTAAGGTCAAAGTAAGATAAGGTTTGGGTTGACCAGGAGGGGTAGCAGCTAGAGGATCAAGGTACCAGACGGGAATCCCAAGGGTTAGGTTAGGAAGAGAGAGGGTGGCCATAACAGGTACCATGTACACTCCTGGTGGGGGAGCTAGGAACGGTATCTGACCAGAGGGGTAATGACCAGGTGGGATGGCTCCAAGATGGTTAAGGCCTGGAGGAACCATTCCAGGAGGTTAAAGAGGCTCATGAGTACTAGCTGAAGGTGAAGGACCAGGAGGAGAAGGTTCAGAAGGTTGATCAGAGGTCATCATGAGAATCTGGTAATCAAAGGTACCATATGGAAGAGGTTGAGTGGCCACCTGACCTTCAGGTAGTTGGGTAGCCACAAATCTGTGATGAGGGAAAGGATCGGTAAGCACAGCTGGTTGACTAGGTGCAGGACTGGGAGGAACGGAAGGGACGAATTTCTATCCTCTCAAAGTTGCTTGATACTCCCACAGATACCACATATGTGGAAAAAGAGGAAAATCATGCATATAATGACCATAAACACCACTACAAGAACAGGGCTTGTTCATA
The DNA here is from genome assembly GCA_034641835.2 of Pinus albicaulis. Taxonomy (NCBI): domain Eukaryota; kingdom Viridiplantae; phylum Streptophyta; class Pinopsida; order Pinales; family Pinaceae; genus Pinus; species Pinus albicaulis. The sequence goes on from CM076575.1 coordinate 1,435,063,365, forward strand.
CGAACAGGCCTATATTTCTTGGGCTAAGTGCCCTGTTGCTGGTTTGTAGTGTTAGGGGCATTACCTTGATTAGGTCCAGGATTACCAGGGGTAGCTTGATTTTGAGTGTCTTTCCTCTTCTTTTTTGAGAGAGGAGGATTAGTCGTGCCCTGTTGTGCATACACTTTCCCCTGAGGGGGCGGTGGTTGTTGTTGCGGGGGTTGAGAATGCAAGAGAGGAGGGGGTGCTAATGCTGGAGGATATGGAGCAACAGGCTGTGGATACGGATAATAAGGAGGTTGGGTAACTATGTGATGTTGATCATGTCAGCATTCTATTAAAATTTTGACAAGAAATCTCGCTTAAACCTTTAAAACCCCCTCTTTTGTCCTAAAAAATAATTTTTCTGCCTATCGTTGCCATTTCTTACCCCCAAATTACATTATGAAAGGCCAAAAACCCGCATTTGAAAATATATCAGGCCTAGCTCCTTCGGCCCTGGCCCCTCTATCTTTTTCACGTGACCGGAGCACCAGAACCAAGCGCTAGCCCGGAGAGCGCTTATCAGCCAAATGATCGGGCGCAGTATTAACCATCGACCTGTGCAGATCGGATGGTCTTCGTGGATCAGCGCTGCGCCCATAGCCCACCCGTTTACTGCTCCGATTTCCTGTTCATCGTTCGATCAAACCATAAATCAACAGTTCGCAGCTCACCCGCCTTTGTGGTCCCTACGCCCAAAAACACTATTCAAAACCGGTGGTATTCATCGCACCGCCTTTGGAGGGCGGGTGGTATTTTCCATTTCAGAGCGATTCCACTCATCGTATGACACGTGGCTCCATCACTATTTCAAAACCGCCCCCCCATCATGCGTTATCGTTCGACATTTGACCCGACGCGATATTCATGTCAACCGTCTGATCTCGGACTCTTCATCTAACGGTCACCGCACCCCGAAGATGCGCGGAAGTTAACCCAAGGTATCCGTACCCCTGGCCCGCCAATCCATCACCCTCCAATATGTTTTTCCCCGTCGATCTCCTCTTGAGATCGGACGGTCCAGATTGCTTGCCTGCCCGCCTCCGACACGTTTCCTCCGCCACGTCACCCTTTCCACGTAGTTTATCGTATTTCGCCCATCCCTTTTCATATATTCAAAGGGTCAAAATTCAAGGGTTTTGCATTCAAATTTCTGCATTTCACCAACCTTCACCAGAGCATTTCCCCACCATTTCGCTGCATTTTTCCACCATTTCTCCAAGCTGCACTATCATCCTCATTACCTTTGTTGCATCCACCTTCCTGTGCATTTGTTTTCTTGACGATTTTGTGTATTTTGCAGGGTACGAATGGCGGTAAACCGCCATGATTCACAGTCTTGATTACAGTAGCAGAGAACACTGGAAAGGACCATTTTTCAGAGGCGAGAATTATGGAGAAAGGGTCTGTGAAGCTGTTACGACATGACCGCCATGAAAGAAGCAGGGTTAAACTCTATCAAACCCTCTAGAGTCATTCAAAGCACAAATTTCACGATCGAAGACATTAATATTGCAGACAAAGAGTATCAGGGAAAGGTAAAGAATTAAAGGCATGTAATTGAAGATTTTGGAGCCTTAACCTAGCCATTTGAAGGCAGAATACCAGATCAAAGACCCCATAGATCACTCAAAAGGTCCATACACAGAAAACAATACCCTCAAGGTTTCACTTCAGCAGGATTTTCTTTCCAGGAAAGGACAAAGCGCCCATGTGGTTTTTATTTCTATACTGTGTTCCTGAAGAGACTTCCACCCAGTGCATTTATTTCAGAAAGCAAGTCACAGAGTACATACAACACTATTGAGCCATCAAGTAGTATGGGCGTGCACGTTTCCTCCATCCTGTCTTAAAAAGGCAAATTAAATGTTCATCATCGACTTCCTTTACAAGTTTTCTTTTTCTCCTATAAAACTCCTGAAGAACAGATTATTGAGGGTTCTAGATTTTATCAGAAAATTATGCAGTAAGAGGATTTTTGTATGCATTTTGTAAAAACTCTCGTATGAATGTACAGAGCCTTTTGGGTTTCAGTGAGGAGGAGTTTCGTCTTTGAAGAGGATTCTGGTCTTTGATTTCTCACAGTGTGTAACTTTCTCTCATATGTGCCATTTTAATAGATCATTTCATTTCATCCACCTTTCCTGTATCATGTTTTTGGAATGCGAGTGGCTCACTGATTTTTGGTATGGATTTTTCCTTGTTGATACCCATGCTCGAATTAGTAAAGCCCTTTAAATATGGCTCAGGCATGATATTATGTTTCACTATTCACTTAAACCATACTTCTGCTATATTAGTTTCTTTGGGAGGTTATTTTTAAAATTCTATTGTCATGTATGGATTCTTAAATTGGTAAGCCCATTACATTGTAATATTGTGTATCTGGATATCATCTCAATGACAGCTAGTATTCTCTTAATATTTCATACACAGCCACACCTTCTGATAATTTATTTCTGTGACATATCATTTGAATCGGCCCTCTTTACAGTAAGCTGCCTCTGAATTGTCTGATGCTTTTATATTAGAGTTTTGCATCTTGCCTCTGCAGTGTTTCTCTCCCTGTATCTAGTTTCTGGAGGTCTTGGTCCCATTCAAATTAATATTCCTTGTTTTCAGGAGATAGCATGAGAACCTCTTGTTGATAACTTCCCTTGTTATACCATACGCTCCTTGCTATATTAGATGTCCTAGGCACTGGTCTTTCACAACTCAAGGTTGTCTCTAGGAACGACAACATATTTTGGCGCCGTTTCCAAGGAAGCGAAGTTGAGAAAATTTAAATCCCTAGGCCTCAACAAAACCTAATTCACTCTTCAAGTAGGTGAGTATGGAGAGTTGAGATTTGTAGATCCCTCACCTTGGCGTCTCCACATTTGTTTATTTGATAAATTCACTTGCAGTCCTGGCTTCTCGTAAGCCACACCTGAGGTCAGATACGTCACAGCCAAAGACACCTTTAGTGTTTGACCCAAAATCACAGGGAAAGAAAATCAGTCCACACTGAAATCCCTGAATTGTCTGTAGAAAAATTTCTATCCTCTTCTTCTCAAGTAGCCCAAGTGCTAGTTCCCGACTCCACTGTGGGAGATAGAGATTACTATTCAGATAGCCCACCTCAAGGAGGTGTCATAATTAAAGATAATTTTCAACCTACTCTTGAGGTCGAAGAGGTCAAGGAAGTCACCGAAGTATCTGCTACTAACAGACCGTTGTTCCCCTCAACACCTCAAACTGTTGTTCATTACATTCCTATTGTTATTCATACTCCACTTCCACCTCCTCCTCCTCCTTTTACTCATCAAACTATTGCACTACCTCCACCCCCTCTAATGGCCAATGTTCCAAGCTTCTTGCTAAATAAATATGCCCCCCTGGCATTACCCCAAGTGTTGAATGATATGCCACAGGATTATCTGAAGATTTTACCCCGATTCAATGGGGAAAATGAGATTGATGCTCAAAAAAATCTTGAGGTCTTCTGTTCTTTTGCAGAGAATTTTAATGTGGAACATTTAGATGTAGTCTTAAGGTTGTTTTTCCAATCTCTTGATGGTGAAGCTCGAAAATGGTTTAAGACATTGGCAGACCGTTTTGTTACCACTTGGAAAATAATGGAAGATACTTTTCTCAGGAAATGGGGAGAGAAGAAATGTCATGGACATTGTCTTACTGAGTTTAACACACTCAAGAAAAGACATAATGAAGGGGTGTCAGAGTTCATCAAAAGATTTAATAAATTGTATTTGAGTCTTCCTGTTGATATGAAACCTCATCAAACTGCTGCTAAGGTTGTTTTTGTAGCAGCCTTTGATTCAAAGTTCGGTTTCTCTCTAAGAGAAAGAAAGCTTGCTACTCTGGATGATGCTCAGATAGATGCACTAGAGTTGGAGGCCAATTTCACCTCCACTGGAAAATCAAAGGGAAAATCTGAACAGGATACTAGAAGAGGGGGCAAAGAGGAGGTATCTACCTCTAACCAAGATAGAGACTCAGCTAATGATAGAATTGAAGAATTGAGAAAAATGATTAAGAACCTTTCTGGTAAACTGGTCAAGCTGGAATTGGAGGCCAAGAATTCAGCCTCCAAGAATTTTCAAAATGCTCCAAACAGAGGCTACAATCCTCAGTATAGGAAACCACCCCTGCAAATATTTCCAAGGGAACTAAAAGAACAACAAGATTAGGTACTACACCCATTGTACTTGGAAGGTCCAGTAGATGATCCTACTGAAGACACTTCCTATGGACTAGAGGATGCAAATCTTTCTTTCTCGAATAGTGATGGAGAAGAATTCCCCTTGCAAGAAAGTAATGGAACCGAGTGCTCATTACAAGAAGAAGAAAAGGCTAGAGACTCAGAAGACTCAGAAATTGATCACTGTTGTAAGAAATTTGTTGATTTCATGCAAGCACAGTTCAATAGAAGATATGATCTCAGATCTTCTAGGAAGAGGACTCGTACTCAAGAGAAAGAAGAAGAGCTACCCCAGAAGGAAGCACCTTCTCAAAAGGAGTCAACAATGCAGAAAGTCACAGACAAAGGTAAGGGGCTTCTAAATTCCTTCCTTCCTCTTCAAAAGTAGTCATTCCCCCTAATACCAAGTCTGTGTCAAAAGAAGTCAAACCCTCAGTTGAAAATAAAGAATCAAAAGAGGTTGTAATAGAGAAGCCCTCTCCTGTTTTCAGTCTGCAAAAGGAACTTGAAAAATTCAAAATCCCAGTTCCCTTGACTGAACTATTGAAGCAACTTGCATATCAATCCCAAGTCACCTCTTTCATGCTCCCTCCAGAAGAAGCACTCATCCCAGATAGTCTCAACCTTCAAGAAGAAATACCCATGGTTTTATTTGGCCCACATGTTGAGGAATTAGATGCTTCTACTCCTCCCTTCTATGTGTCTCTAGTGATTCATGACCTGCTATTACATAATTGTATGTTAGATTCTAGAGCATCCCATAATCTACTGCCTCTTTCAGTCATGGAACAACTAGGATTACAAATCACCCATCCATACAAGGACCTATATTCATCTGATTCCAAAAGAGTTAAATTCCTGGGGATGATCAAGGATTTGGTGGTCAATTTGGCTCAAATCCCAACAAAAAATGTGGTAATGGAAATCGTGGTGGCTGACATCCCAGCTCGCTTTGGCATGTTACTGTCAAGGTCCTGGGGGAAAAAAATTGGTGGGTCAATCAATTTGGACTTAACATATGCCACTATCCCAGTTTTTGGTGGCCAGGAGAGGAGGTTGTACAGGGAAACTAGATTTGTCAAGATGGTGACTAAAGCTGACAATTCTGTTAATTCACCAGTATACAGTAAAGAAGGAGATTTCTCATGCTTAATGCTGGAAGAAGATCAAGATTATGCTCATGAACCATCCTTCTACCAGATCAAGACTGAGCAGCCTTAAGAGATCCATGAAGCAGGAATCTGGACACTTCATTTCGATGGAGCAAATTCAATAGAAGGTAATGGAGCTGGAATACTATTGATTTCTCCTACAGGAAAATGGGTCCCATTGTCTTTCAAGCTATAATATGAAGCTACTAACAATGTGGCTGAATATGAAGCACTTCTATTAGGATTTCAGACAGCCAGGAGCATGAACATACAAAGTTTAAAATTTCTGGGAGATTCAGAACTGGTGGTTAGACAAGTCAGGAATCAGTCTCAAACCAAACATCCTCGGTTGAGGGCTTATAGGAATGAAGTTTGGGATATGGCAGAGAATTTTTTCTTGGCATTTAATATCCATTTCATGCCCCAGGAACAGAATAGGATGGTCGATTCCCTTGCTGTGGCTGCCAGTACATTCTGTCCACCTCAGAACCCCCTCCTAAGATATGAAATTGAGGTACGTTATCGACCATCAATCCCAGATAAAATCAAGCACTGGAAGGTATTTGAGGATGAAGAACAGATGAAGAGATTCCTGGAAATAGTAAGAGAATTCTCCAACATGGAGATTGATGCTGATGAAGAAGAAGAGACTGAAGACACTTCAGAAAGAAATTGGGAGAAGAAAATGGCAGGTAATAAAGTCTTGCAATTGAAGGGAAACATTATACCTAGAGGGCTGGTGCCTCTAGAAAGATTATTTGACAAGAATGATGTTCCACCGCAGCCAAATAGGGTCACAGAAGAAAATCAGGTAGAAGACCTGAATCTGGGTACTGATGCTGACCCCAAAATTGTAAAACTATCCAGGAAGGTCCTAGAAGAATATAAAAAGCTATACCAGAAATTATTTCAGTCTTACAAAGATGTGTTTGCATGGTCTTATCAGGACCTAAAAACTTTTGACATCAGTATAATGCAGCACAAAATTCCACTAAAGGGAGATGCAAAACCTCATAAGCAGAAGCTCGGACAAATAAATCCCCTGCTGCTTCCCTCTATTGAGAAGGAAATTAAGAAGATGTTAAAGGAAAAAATAATTGTGCCATTGAGGTACTCTGAATGGGTGGCAAAACTAGTCCCTGTCCGAAAGAAGAATGGAGAAATAAGGCTATGTGTGGATTTCCGAAATTTAAATAGAGCATCCTTAAAGGATAATTATCCACTGCCTAAGATGGATCACATCCTACAGAAAGTGGTTGGAGCTTCTAGGATGTCAATGATGGATGGATTCTCTGGTTATAATTAAGTGGCTATACTTCCAGAAGATCAAAAGAAGACTGCTTTCACCACACCATGGGGTACATTTATGTATGCCAGAATGCCTTTTGGGTTGATTAATGCAGGGGCCACTTTTCAAAGGGCCATGGACATTAATTTTGTTGGGGAGCAAGATAAATTTTTGGTAGTCTACCTCGATGATATCACTATATTTTCGAAGAATGATACTAAGCACATTGATCATTTGTGTAGAACCTTCGAGAAATGCAGAAGGTACGATCTCTCTCTAAATCCTCAGAAGTATTTATTTGCATTAGAAGAGGGTAAAATTTTGGGACACATTGTAACCAAAGATGGGGTAAATATGGATCCTAAGAGGGTAGAGGTTATAAATGGTATTTCTCTTCCCAGAAATAAGAATGAGGTGCAGGTATTCCTAGGGCGCATTAATTTTCTGAGAAGGTTTATTCCTAACTATGCTGAAATAGTTAGATATATAACTGACATGCTGAAGAAAAATAATGAAGTTAAGTGGTCCCAAGAATCACAAGAGGCCTTCACCAGAATAAAAAATGCTTTTGCAGAATCCCCTGTGCTAGCTAGATTGGATTATGCTAAACCTTTCATGATCTTTTCTTTTGCATCACCTCATACAATAGCAGAAGTTTTCTTGCAAAAAAATGAAGAGGGGTACGAGAAGCCCATCGCCTTCTTCAGTCAGGTGCTTCGTGATGCAGAATTAAAATACAACATATTAGAAAAGAAAGCATACGCCCGAGTGAAATCCCTTAAATCATTCCGCATGTATGTCCTACCATCCCACATCACTGCATTTATGCCTACAGCTGCTGTAAAAGATATCCTTATCCAAGGGGATAGTGAAGGAAAAAGGGGGAAGTGGATTGCCAAAATACAGGAGTATGAATTAGACATCCGCCCTACCAAGCTGATCAAAGGACAAGGGCTAGCCAAAATCTTATCTGAATCAAACTATCAAGCTTTGGGTATAAAATTTTCCATAATTGCAAGTGAGGAATTAGAGGAAAAAGAAGAACAACAGGGAATTGAGATAACTACTCCGGAAACACATATAAAGTACCTCACCTGTCAGTGGTACAGAGAGATAGTAGAATATCTCCTCACACTCAGCTGCCCTCCAAGCTGTGATAAAGCTAAATACAGAATGCTAAGGTTAAGATCACAGAAATACATAGTCGCCAATGGTCGGCTATATTGGCAAGATCCCTCAGGCATCCTACTCCTGTGTCTCACAGAGGATGAGGTAGAGAGTATAATGGCCGAATTTCATGAAGGGATCTGTGGTGGCCATTACAGCTAGAGGGCCACTGCTCACAAAATCCTGAAGGCTGGTTTTGATTGGCCCAAGATTTTTGGAGATGTTTTCGCTCGGGTTAGAGCTTGTGAGAAATGTCAGAGATTTGCTGAAAGACAGAAGTTGGCACCTCTTCCCATGGTTCCCGTTCACGTGGATGAACCATTCAAGAAATGGGGTATTGACTTTATAGGTGAAATAAATCCTCCATCGAGTGGTCAGCATAAGTGGATATTAACTACCATGGATTATTTCACAAAATGGGTGGAAGCCATACCTGCGAGGAATGCAACAGATACTGTGATAATAAAGTTCATGGAGGAAAACATCATATCCAGGTTTGGCTGCCTTGCCAGAGTAGTAATTGATAATTCCCAGGCATTCAAGTTTGCAAAGTTTGTAAGCTTCTGTCAGCAGTATAACATCACACTAAGCCACTTTAAAGCCTATTACCCACAAGGAAATGGCTTAGCAGAGTCTTCAAATAAAACCCTGGTGAGGGCACTGAAGAAGGCTATCAATGAAAATCAGAAAAACTGGGATTCCCAATTGAAATTTTCTCTATGGGCCAATAGAATTACTAGCAAGAGAGAAACTGGGAAATCCCCATATGAATTAGTATATGGGAGGGCAGCAGTATTCCCTATACAGTTAGCCCTACCAATAGCCCAATTCATGCAAGAAATTCAAGAAGAGCCTGATGATATGACCAGGAGAATAAATCAGCTGGTGGAATTGGAAGAAACACACAACCAGGTAAGTCAAAGGTTGACTGAATATCAAGAGAAGATGAAGTACCTTTTTGATCAGCATGCCAAGGACATAAATTTGTAGATGGGTGATTTAGTGCTCAGATGGGATATCCGGAGAGCTGAAAGGGGAAAACATGGTAAATTCGATCCACTCTGGTTTGGCCCTTTCAAAATCATAGAACAAGTGGGTAACAACACTTTCAGGTTGGAGAATTTACAGGGAAACTTGCTTGACGCCCCTGTAAATGGTCAGTTCCTTAAACCCTACTTCCAGTTCTGATCCAGGCATAGACAACCTGGTGTATCATACTGTATATTAGTTTCCTATTTTCACCCTTGTTTGAATAATGTGGGTGTCGTGATGAATTATGAAAAGAAAAATAGAAGTGCTAAAGAGAAAAGTTCACATAGAATATTATCAGGTGGTCTGCGAAGTTCTCGACACGCCCAAGGATGAACGTGCCATCCCCAGGTGGAGCCAATGTTGATCATGTCAGCATTCTATTAAAATTTTGACAATAAATCTCGCTTAAACCTTTCAAACCCCCTCTTTTTTCCTAAAAAATACTTTTTCTGTCTATCGTTGCCATTTCTTACCCCCAAATTACATTATGAAAGGTCGAAAACCCGCATTTGAAAATATATCAGGCCTAGCTCCTTCGGCCCTGGCCCCTCTATCTTTTTCACGTGACCAGGGCACTAGAACCAAGCATTAGACCAAAGAGTGCTTATCAGCCAAATGATTGGGCGCAGTATTAACCGTCGATCTGTGCAGATCGGACGGTCTTCGTGGATCAGCACTGCGCCCACAGCCCACCCGTTTACCGCTCCGATCGCCTGTTCACTGTTCGATCAAACCATAAATAAATGGTCCGTAGCTCACCCACCTTTGTGGTCCTCGTGCCCAAAAACACTGTTCAAAACCGGTGGTATTCATCACACTGCCTTTGGAAGGCGGGCGGTATTTTCCATTTCAGAGCGATTCCACTCAGCGTATGACATGTGGCTCCGTCACTATTTCAAAACCGCCCCCCCATCGCGCATTATCGTTTGGCATTTGACCCGGCGCAATATTCATGTCAACCGTCTGATCTGGGGCTCTTCATATAACGGTCACCGCACCCCGAAGATGCACGGAAGTTAACCCAAGGTATTTGTACCCCTGGCCTGCCAATCTGTCGCCCTCTGATATGTTTTCCGCCATCGATCTCCTCTTGAGATCGGATGGTCCAGATTGCTTGCCTGCCCGCCTCTGACACGTGTCCTCTACCACGTCACCCTTTCCATGTAGTTTATCGTATTTTTCCCGTCCCTTTTCATATATTCAAAGGGTCAAAATTCAAGGGTTTTGCATTCAAATTTCTGCATTTCTCCAACCTTCACCAGAGCATTTCCGCGCCATTCCGCTGCGTTTTTCCACCATTTCTCCAAGCTGCGCTGTCATCCTCATTACCCCTGTTGCATCCACCTTCCCATGCATTTGTTTTCTTGATGATTTTTTGTATTTTTCAGGGTACGAACGGCGGTAAACCGCCATGATTCACAGTCTTGATTACAGTAGAAGAGAACATCGGAAAGGACCATTTTTTAGAGGCTAGAATTATGGAGAAAGGGTCTAGGAAGCTGTTACGACATGACCGCCATTAAATAAGCAGGGTTAATGTCTATCAAACCCCACAGAGTCATTCAAAGCGCAGATTTCGCGATCGGAGACATTAATATTGCAGACAAAGAGTATCAGGGAAAGGTAAAGAATTAAAGGCATGTAATTGAATATTTTGGAGCCTTAACCTAACCATTTGAAGGCAGAGTACCAGATCGAAGACCCCGTAGATCACTCAAAAGGTCCATGCACAGAAAACAATACCCTCAAGGTTTCACTTCAGCAAGATTTTCTTTCCAAGAAAGGACAGAGCGCCCATGTGGTTTTTATTTCTATAACGTGTTCCTAAAGAGAATTCCACCCAGTGCATTTATTTCAGAAAGCAGGCCACAGAGTACATACAACACTACCGAGCTATCAAGCAGTATGGGCATGCACGTTTCCTCCATCCTGTCTTAAAAAGGAAAATTAAATGTTCATCATCGACTTCCTTTACAAGTTTTCTTTTTCTCCTATAAAACTCCTAAAGAACAGATTATTGAGGGTTCCATATTTTATCAGAAAATTATGCAGTAAGAATATTTTTGTATGCATTTTGTAAAAACTCTCGTATGAATGTACAGAGCCCATTGGGTTTCAGTGAGGAGGAGTTCCGTCTTTGAAGAGGATTCTGGTCTTTGATTTCTCACAGTGTGTAACTTTCTCTCATGTGTGCCATTTTAATAGATCATTTCATTTCATCCACCTTTCTTGTATCATGTTTCTGGAATGCGAGTGGCTCACTAATTTTTGGTATGGATTTATCCTTGTTGATACCCATGCTCGAATTATTCAAGCGCTTTAAATATGGCTAAGGCATGATATTCTATTTCACTATTCACTTAAACCATACTTCTGCTATATTAGTTTCTTTGGGAGGTTATTTTTAAAACGCTATTGTCATGTATGGATTCTTAAATTGGTAAGCCCATTACATGGTAATATTGTGTATCTGGATATCGTCTCAATGACAGCTAGTATTCTCTTAATCTTTCATACACAACCACACCTTCTAATAATTGATTTCTGTGACATATCATTTGAATCGGCCCTCTTTATAGTAAGTTGCCTCTGAATTGTCTGATGCTTTTATATTGGAGTTTTGCATCTTGCCTCTGCAGTGTTGCTCTCCCTGTATCTAGTTTCTAGAGGTCTTGGTCCCATTCAAATTAATATTCCTTGTTTTCAGGAGATAGCATGAGAGCCTCTTGTTGATAACTTCCCCTGTTATACCATATGCTCCTTGCTATATTAGATGTCCTAGGCACTGGTCTTTCATAACTCAAGGCTGTCTCTAGGAACGAAAACATGTGGTAAATAGAGGTTGGGCAAAAACAGGAGGCATGCCGTAGCCTGGATATGTGCTACCGGGAGGGGGAAAAGTGCAGGAAGTGCTAACCCCCCCTGAGGAAAACCATATCCCATGGGAGGTTGAGCATATGGATTAAATAGAGCTCCAACGATACCGTCAGTGGCGTGAGATGCCCCCGGTGCATTGGCACCACTGAGTCTAGGAAGATTAGGTAGAACGGTATAAACATAACCCGACTAAGCGTAGATTAGGTCATAATTTAACGCAATTTGGAGAACGACTTCTTCGATTTGAGGAAAGTGCAATGCGACATCTTTCCCAATAGGCGACAAGAGAGATCTAAGGAACCAGTCCATGTAGACACGGTCTTCGAAGGTAGGGGCTCGACATAGGCTCTTTCTTCTTTGCCATTCCTGGACATGGTCAGATAGGCGGGTCGTAGAAGATTGACGGAAAGAAATCAAGAGCTCGGTACCAGTGTCATAATGAAGAGGAAGCTGGAAATAAGACAGAAAATCCTGGGCAAGAGTCACAAATATGGTATGAGAGGAGGAGGCCTGATCAACATACCACTTAGAAGCTTCACCAGTAAGTGTTCGTTGGAACAACCGAAGATGGATAGAGTCATCGGTAATGGAATTAGACGAACACCACATGTGGAAAGTTCGAACATGATTTGAAGGATCTTCTCCAACAAGGCCTTCAAAATTTGGGATGTCAGAAGGGAGCTTTGTCGGCATAGCAGGCCAACTAGCATCATGGTGTATAGGGTCATTTATCAACTGGTCAAAATTGGGGAGGTTGAGGCCTGCCATGAAGGGGAGCAAGGGCGCAGCCGAGGTAGTGTCCGTTGCGGTCCCACTAGTGGTATTCCCAGCCTGAGGGCTTGGGTTACCACCAGCATTAAGTCTTGCACCATACATGGTGAAGGTGTTAGGGGGAGAATTGAAGGCGGAATGAGAAGGAGAACTCAAAGGACCAGAAGAAGAGTCAGTGTGTAGACTCGATGGAGGAATAACTCGAATCCTACGCGGAGGAGTAATTATTCCTACCGGAAACTAATGATGAAGGCCAAGAAGTCTCTGAGATAAAAACCTTGGTGGCACAATGATGACAACACAAACACAGCACAAAGGAAAAAGAGACCGAAAAGTGCAGGGAGGTGCAGGATCAACTAATTACAATGTCGAAACAAGGGCAGAAAGGTGCAGGATTAATTGATTTCAATGTTTTAGAGTCTTTTCTTGGCGGTTTTAACCAAGCCCTTTTTCACTTAGGGTGTGTATGTAAAAGTGTGTAAATTTTCATTTTTAAACCCAGATGTTTGTAGAGAAAATGAAAGTGTGTTGTATAGCTGTAAATAAACCTGCAAAGGACAGTATATAGGCCTGCAAAAACAGAAAATAAACAACTAATAATGCAATAATCTAAACCTAGGGAGGCGGGTCTCTCAACAACTAGTCTATAGGTGAGAAAAAACTAAGAAAAACACACTAAAAATCCAATAGATATAAGGTCAAGAGGGATAGGGATCTAAAATACAAGATCTGCTAGAAAGTGATGCAGAAGACAGGAACAAATCAGAGGAAAAATTGTTGTAAAAGAGGTGGCGAAAGGCTATCTCCTGAAGGGAAATGGAGTGAGCCCTAGAGGAAAACCCAAAAAAATATAGATGAGGTGATTTGGATGGATAAAAAGCCGATATGAAGTGGATCTGAAGGTGAGGTATTAGATCTGAAAAATGGCTGAAGACTCTGAAATTTCAGACAACCTGCAACAACAAAAACTCTTCCACAAAAAGTGGAGGGTACTGAAGCCCTAGGGGGCTAGGTTCCCACTTAGTTGAGCAAAAAATAACAAGTACAGGCCCAAAACAGGCGGAGACGGAGGTCAGATAACCCTGAATAGAGGCTCAGACAAACCCAGAAAACTTTTAGAAAAATCCCTGCAAAAAGTCCAGGTCGCAGTTTCTGACCTGTTTTCAACAGAGGTCGCAGTTTTTGGGCTGAAAGGTGCATCCTGAGGGTCTAGGTCACAGGTTTTGGGCCAAAAAGTGCGACCAACACTTTCGACACTCTCGGCGGCATATTTCAGAAAAAGTTGTCGTCTTAGCTGTGGCTCATGTCTGTCACCTACGCAATAGGTCCGAAAATACACGGAAGTCAGAATTTTTATCGTTTTAGGGTTTTATAGGTTAAAAAAAACATCAAGAAAAGAAAAAAAAAGGGGCTAAAGAGAAATCCTAGGGTTTGAAGTAGCTAGATATGCAAGGATCAGAAAAACGATAGCGGTTGTAATCGTAAACTCGTGTGGAGTCGCCAGTTGTTAGTATGAATCTTAATTCCAAGCGTACGAAAAAAGACAACTTTAGCTATGCATAACAAACAGCCCTAAAAAAAAATATCGCTGCCAATATCCTCAGATTTGCAGTTAGGTGATCCAGATAAAAGCTGCAAAAATCTAGATCTATGCATTAGAAGACATTAAGCAGTAGAAAAAACAAGATTTACTCCATGCATCCAATAGACAAGACAAGAATATGTTGAATGAATTTTGTATTAATGGCACCTAGGAGGAAAACACAAGAGGGTGTTCCATGTTCTCCTCAATAGGATGGGTTCTTGTAAGTCCTCAGCACTTCAGATCTAAAATTACTCTCTCTTGATGGTGTAGAAAACCCAGACAAAAATGGTGGCAAAATATGACTATGATGGTGGATCAATAGTCAGACCAAAAGTATAGATCCAGAGTGATCTTTAGGCAAAAAAAGGTGATAAATGAATCGGAAAACCCTTCTATTTATAACAAAATATTGAGTTAGTCTAGATATTGGTGCATAGTTAAAATATTATTAACCAAATCAAGATCCAACTTTTATGGAATATTTATTATATTTGTTGGAGGGAAAAGGAATTTGACTTGGGTCAAATCCCTTTATTTGTAAATAATAAATAAATAAATGATTTATTTATCATTTTAAGGATGTGGTTGAGTAATAATTAAATAAATAATGATTTATTTAACTATTTATGAGTGATTTAGTCAAATTTAACAAGAAATATTATTTAAATAAGGTTTAAATAATTATTCTTAGAAAATAATAAGATAAATAATGATTTATCTAATTAATTTCCTTGTTTTGGGTTAAATATAACCAATAATATTAATTAAACTGTTGTTTAACTAATTATTCCTTGAGGAAAATCAAACAAATGTATATTTATTTAATATTTCCTCATGGGATTTCCTGTTTAGACCATGAAAAACTTAATAAAGGTGGTTTACTAAGTTATTTTCATAATGAAAGCAATTTTACTTAGGTTCAAATGTGTCTTACATGGTGTACTTGGGTCCATCTAATGATAATAGGTTAGATGACCAAAAAATAGTGTAACATTCCCATGATGAATATTATCATGAAATACTTTTCATGTGAAGGTAGATTTTCTAGACTATATGCCAATCACATACGGTTACTAATTCACTTCACTAGGGTAAATATGCTCAAAATACCCTACTACCTATTCCGGAGCATTGATAAGATGGAATTTATTTTCCAAAAGAGAGGTTATGAACACCAAGTGAACAGTCTTAGTCCTCCATCATCTCAAATAATTGAAAATTCCATGGAGCTCATTCATAGATGATGACATATTCATTGTTCCACCTATTCAGTATGCTCAACATGTACCTTCATCATCTCATCCTTCCACTTCCATTCCTCTATCTCATCCCATAGTACATTCATCATCATCTGATTAATCTCCTTCATTTATTTCATCACCATCATCTCCATCTCACATTGAGACTAGGTCACCTAGAAGAGCTGAGATCAATGAGCCTAAGCAAGCTAATGTGGCCGAGATAGAGCCATTGGAAAAATTATACCAGAGGGGTCATATGCAGGTGTTTTCTCCATAGATTTTGGAAGGAGCCCTGCATTCTTCATCAAAAAATCAGGTACAAAAGGGGAAATAAAAAATGGTAGAGGAGGATGAACATGAGGCAACCATTCATCATGAGGATGACCTCCATGAAAAAAAGCATGATTTTGACCTTGTTGACCTAGATGAGGATAATGATGATGAGATCAATAGTATATTCATCAAGGGAAAGGATTCCAAGATTAGAGAGGTCCAAACTAATCTTGACAGGTCAAAATTTGTCTTAAACTTTCTTGAGTAGGAGAATCAGTAGTTGAAGACAAAACATGCCATTGATGAGGTGAAATTCATCATAGCTCAAAGGGAGGCATAAAAAGAAAAGATTATGTTAGAAGAGACACTTGAAAAGCATGGTTTTCTTGAATAACAAGAAGAACAAGCACCAACAGGAAGACCTAGAACTAGAGGGTTGAAAAGAGCTCTAGCTATAGAAAGGAAAAAAGAGGCTGAGCTTCTTGATCACCTAACCTTGAATGAACAACTTGCAATAGTAATTAATGAAAACCAGGAGCCATTTCTTGATTGAGCTAACCAGAACTTGGAGAATATTTTGGATTAAAAAAAAATATAATGACCTACTAAGGAGGAAGGTCAAACACTATGCCTAAAAATATAAAATTACAAAGGCCAAGCTCAAAAGAGCCAATGAAAAGATTGAGCCTTTGACCATGGTAGAGGAGAAAAGAAAGTTGGATATACTTGTAGAGGCTTCACTCCAAGCCTAGCCACATCATCAGCCATAATTTCACCAATTTTTGGAGTTTTGGATCATTTTTTCAAATTTTGTCTTTTTATTGAGTTTTTAGGACAGTCAAGTCATAGAGAAAATGTCAAACGCGCAGCACCCTTGGCACTGCGCTCTTTTTTAGCCATATTTTGACCAAAATGCCACCACCATTGGATGCAAAATGGTTAATACATCCCAGAAAACCACTTTACAAGCCTTGGTGTGCAAAACAAGTAGGTCAAAATGTCAAAAAACCACCAAAAAATCATGTTTCTACCTCATTTTTGGCCCTGGCGCTACGCATTGAGAAGTCTTGGGAGGATTGATTTTTGACAGGGAAAATGAGCTTAATTTTGAAAATTGAAAGGATATTCAGAAACAAGACTTGCAGGGCTTTCCAAAAAGCCATCTTGGAGACAATTTAGACACCTAAAACCCAGTAAAAAACAACCTGTAAGATGGAGGGTGTGTTTACCAAAGAGAGGGTGTGTTTGACAATTTGCTGATATTTTTCAAATTTCACTGCAAATTTGACTTTTATCTTGAAAATCATGATTTCACTTATGTAATTGAGCATGATAAATGTAAATATGATATGGATAAGTTACCTGTGGGTAGATTCATGATGTAAATGTAATAATCAAATTCAAATGAATCAGTTTCAATGTAATTAGGGAGGAGTCACTTAGAGCTCCTTACACTCCAACTTTCAATTCAGAATTTTGTGGATCTCATCCTAAACTCAAGAATTCGATCCCTGAGGATGACAGAATGTAGTTTTGATGTCTATATATTCCATTTATTCACTCTTATCAATGGTTGGAATCAATTGGATGCTATTGTATTGATCAAGGACAATGTAATCAGTTTTGGCCAGAAATTAATGAAGAGTTGTAGCTATTTCTTTGGGATACCTGTGGTATGAATGTTTGACATTGTTTCTTCTCTATGATAATTTTTATGAATTTTTTGTAATATCATAAACCATTTCATGTCTATTTTATGATCTCTTTCAAGTTGATAGGAAAAATACATGTTTTTCATGCTCTATTTTGGGAAAGTTGTCATAATTTGTCCATTTTATTCAGTTTAGGAAGAATACATCTCCTATGCTTTGCCTAACTCCTCATTAAACCATCTCACCAAATCACCTTTAAGTGTTAAGCCTTCTACCTACATTGACTCATCAAATGGACTGCAATTTTATCTCATTTTCCTTGACCTAGTCCCCTTGCCCTAATCCTCATCCAACAAACCCAATCAAAACAAATAAACCATTCTACATTTCATACCTAGCCTGTAAACCCTAATTCATCCAGCCCTCTTGGTTGTGATTCTTGTGGAGAGAGCCCTCTCCAACTTGGTAGGGCTAGATACCATGTTAAAAGGTTGGTTTGTGGTTACCTCTGTTGGATCTCTTTTTCAGCCTTGGAGATATAGTGGAGTGATAAAATATTGGCGTTGTTGTTGTGGAGTGAAAGATTTATTCTCCTTGGGTGTATGACAATAAATTTCAAAATTTGATCCTTTGGATGATAGGGTTATGTTTTAGAAAAGATAATTCGATAATTACAGTGCTAAGATTGTAGAGCTGGCTTCTAGAAGATATACCAGAGCAAATCCTGACCCTGATCTAGTTGATCTGGTAGATGATCCAGAGAAGATATTTTGAAGGCATCAATATCAAACTACAGACATTCAATCAGGACCAGTTCCATTGGTAAGATCAGTTTCTCTACCTGCTAAGCTACTTTCTCTTGAAGATATACCATATGATATGAAGTTTGAATTGTCATTGTTTAAATCCAAGTATGAAACCTATTTATCCTACATAGTATTCAATCCTTTAATATTATATGAGGTCAATTATTTGTCTGAATTAGACCTTAGTCCTCTAAAATATTGGTTTTTCTAAGAGATTAAGCCTAAATCCTTGACATCAAAGATTGGATCCAATTCTATCATCAAGAGGAATTTTCTGCCTCAAATCAACCTCAAACTTAGTGAATTGTAGTTTATTCATCTTCACATTAGACCTCATCATACATACCTACTACTTCAGTACCTACATCTTTTGTTCCTTTACCTATTCAGCCAATCCCTCCTGTTGTCAATCCAGTACTCCATACAGCAGGAATCATGGCAAGATTTTCCCCACTCATCTTACCAGCCCAATTGATTGACTTACCTCAAAGTTATGGCCAAATACTCCCCTTGTTTCATGAAAAATCCACCATATATGCAAGACAACATATTTTTAAGGTCATTAACTTCATATATTTGGAGGAATTCGATGCTGACAATGCAAAAATGAGGATTATAGCCCATAGTTTCTCTCGATGAAAGTATGGTTTAGATCTCTAAATGATAATTCCATTTCCACTCCAAACCAGCTCACTAATTTGTTTATAGCCTTTTGGGAGGTAAATAAAAAACACTTACAGTTACTTGTTGAGTATGAGAACATTAAAATAAATCTTAATGAAACATTCCAAGATTTCAATACTCGATTTAATAGGATTTACAATGCAATTCCCATTCAAATGAAGCCTCCTCCAGGCTTAGCTCTCATACGTTATCCTAATGCATTTGATGTTGACATGGCTTACCAATTAAGGGAAATAAATCCAGCTACAGTGTAAGATATGCAGAAGAACACAGTCAACTTTGAAGAAAATATGCTAATGAAGAGAGCTAGAGCTAAGAATGAGAGGAGAGTTACTATTAAATATAAGCCATCCACTTCATCTTTCGATGCTAAGATGTAAACTTTGATAAGAACTATTGAATGGATGGTTGACAGGATGTCCATCACAAAGAGACAGCCTGAGGTCAGAAATCCTAACTATAGAGGTCAACAACAGCCTCAATTAAGGATTAAGCAGAGAGAACAGCGTGCTCCTGAGAAACCACCACAAAAACAACAAAAAATTAGGACACCCTTGTAGTAGAACTATGCTCAAGGGGAAGAAGAAGATGAAGACACAATTGTTAAAGAAAAACTCCTTTTCAAAGCTGATGATCTGCCTATGTTTTTTTACCGAAGATGAGGAATATTTTGAAAAGAAAGATCATCCTAAAGATGAAGATTGTATCCTTTATAATGATCATGAATTAGAGACTGGTTAAAATGATTACCAGCGGGGGTAATTGAATGAACTTAGTTCAAAAAATAGGAAGATTTCATTAAGGAGCAGAGATGTACCGGTTAATCCCATTAAGAAGAAATCATCTCAGTAGAAAGACACTCAAACAAGGCAGAATCCTCTGAGCATTCAGAGTAAGAGAAAAGAGCCTCTGATCACAAATCAGAATAGCTTAAATCAACCATCCACAAGTTCAGCCAATAAGGAAAAGGACAATCAGAAAAAAGAAGTTCCACCAAAGGACCAAGTTGGACAGTGAGACATCGTCAGTAAAGAGGTAGAAAAAACTATTCCCTTTAGTTTAGATACATAAATTTCATAGTTAAAAGTGTATATCCACTTAACCGAGATTGTTAAAAAAAACCAGTATAATTCCCATGTTGCCAAGATGCTTAAAGTAGATCCTTTGTCCGACATGGTAAATGTTGAATATGATCAGCTCGAACTCATTTTTGGTCCTTCTATTCACGGCCAATTAGAATATTGTGAGGTTCCTCCTTTTTACTTGAGTCTAAGAATCCACCAGTGAATTTTACATAATTCCATGTTAGACTCCAGACCCTCCCAAAATCTAATGCCAAAATCCATAATGGAGAAGTTGGGCCTTGACATCACTCGTCCCTACCATGATTTATACTCCTTATATTCAGGTAGAGTCCGATGTATTGGTCTGATTAAAGATTTGTTATTCTCCCTAGACCAGATTCCGGCAAAGAATGGAGTTTAATGGATGTTGTGGTAGCTGACATACTGCCACACTTTGGAATGCTGCTATCAAGATCCTGGGGGGGGGGATTATGAGGTACATTGCAATTAGACTTTTCTTATGCAATTATCCATGTTTTCAGGCAATTAGGAAAATTGAACCGTGAAACCAAGATGAAGTATATGGTCACAATAAAATAAAAGCCCAATAATCATCCGATAAACGTTGTACATACAGATTTAGAGTCATTCATTTTGTTTAATGATAGTGGCTTAAATGATGTAGATAACCAAATAGTAGATGTAGAATATGTTCCAGTTATCCATAATTTTATTAGAGAAGTTATAGCTAAAGAAAAGATGAATATTCCGAGCTTAGAATAACAACCATCAATTGAAGCATTGAAAAAATCAGAACAACAATCAGAAGAGGTAGTGAAAGATCCAGAACAATCATTGAATAAAGTGGAAGAAGGTCCAGAAATGTATGAATAGACAGTTTAGAAAATTTAGCCAAAGCAGAAATAAGAGTTTCAAAATTTAGAGGATGAGAAGGATGAGAATGGCCTATGGTCCATGGACTTTGATGGTGCCCTGGG
Source organism: Pinus albicaulis (assembly GCA_034641835.2). NCBI lineage: Eukaryota > Viridiplantae > Streptophyta > Pinopsida > Pinales > Pinaceae > Pinus > Pinus albicaulis. The sequence continues at coordinate 1,435,084,176 of CM076575.1, forward strand.
AAAATATGGGCATGCATTGGAATCTAGGTCTGCAACTTTTTTTCATCAGCAGAATAAAGTCCCTACAAATGTAAGGTTGTGCTCTTATAAATTATCGTTTGATTGCAATAGAAATGAAGCCAAGTATGAAGCACTGATTAATGGCTTAAAAATCTTGAAGAAACTGGGTGCAAGAAGGATTGTGCTATATGGTGATTCACAACTTGTGATCAAGCAAGTCAAAGGTGAATATCAAGCTAACCATCCTCAAATGAGACAATATAGGAATGTTGTACTTGATATTTTGAAAAAAAATTAGGAGTGTATACTTACAGTGGTTCAAAGGAATCAAAATCTCATGGAAGATTCATTAGCTAAAGCTGCGAGCTATTTCAAAATCCCCATATTTTCAAACATAAAATTTGAGATTCATGTGAAGCACTGGCCCACCATTCTTGATAACTTGTGATATCGGAAATTTTTCTGGAATGATAAGCAGATAAACAACTTTCTCCAAGGTGAAGAAGAATTTGAGAATTTTTCTATAGATTAGATTTCTGATAAAGGTGACCAAGATATAGAAGCAACTCAGATGGATATACTACAGCTGAAATACAACAACATTCCAAAAGGTCTCATACCTTTGGAAGAATTTTTTGACCAAAATGACGTAGCAAGGAAGCCTACATTAATGCCTACAAAAAAGGGCGTTGAAGATGTAAACATTGGGACAGCCGAAAAACCAAATATGGTGAAACTGCCCAAGTTTTTGTCTCCTGAGGTAAAGGCTGAATATCTTAAATTAATTTTTGAATTTTCTTATTTTTTTGCATGGGAATATTTAGATTTAAAGGTGTATGACAAGAAAATCATTCAACACACTATTCTGATCAAGTCCAATTGAAAGCCCTTTTGTCAAAATTTGAGAAGGATAAATCCCAGATTGCTACCATCAATTGAAAAAGAGGTAAATTAACTTTTCAAGTCTTGTATCATTGTCCCAATCAGATTCTCTGATTGGATTTCAAATTTCGTCCCAGTGAGAAAGAATATTGGAAAAATCTGACTCTATATAGATTTTAGAAACTTGAACAAAGTGTCCCTCAAGGAAAACTATCCACTTCCAAAGATGGACCATATACTTCAAAGAGTTGTTGGTTCTTCCCAGATGTCACTATTGGATAGTTATTCTGGCTACAACCAAATTTTGGTGCATGAAGATGATTAGGACAAGACAACATTTACTACACCTTCGGGCACCTTCAAATATGCCAAAATTCCATTTGGTTTGAAAAATTCAGGGGCCACATTCCAGCATGCCATGGACATAGCATTCGACAATGAAAAATATGTTTTCTTGGTTGTTTACTTAGATGATTTGACAGTGTTTTCACATTCTAATGATGAACATTTGCACCATTTGAGAATTTTTTTGGAGAGATGTAGGAAGTTCATGATATATCTCAACCCAAAGAAAATCATTTTTGCTATGGAAGAAGGTAAACTCCTTGGTCACATCATCTCCAAGGATGGGATCTGGATTGACCCTTCCCGTGTTCAAGCAATTCAGCAAATTTATTTCCCTCGCAAAAAAAATGAAGTAAATGCATTCAACGATAAGATGAATTTCTTACATAGATTCATTCCTAATTTAGCGGAGCATCTTAGAGAATTAACAAACATGTTGAAAAAAGATAGTGATGTGAAGTGGTCTGAAGATGCCCAGAAATATTTTCATTCAGTTAAGTTTTCCTTTAATACCGCCCCAGTTTTGATAAGTCCTGATTATACTAGTGATTTCATAATATTTTCATTTTCTTCTTATCACACTATGGCAGCAGTATTGATGCAGAAGATGGAAAAAACAAAATTACCAATTTCATTTTTCAGTCGTAATATTAGAGACTCGACCCTTTTCTACAACATCATAGAGAAACAGGCTCTAGATTTGGTTAAAGCGCTGAAATATTTCAGAGTTTACATATTACCTTCACACACTCTTGCCTATGTACCAAATGCAGCTGTGAAAGAAGTCCTCATACAAATAGACCCAGAAGGTAGGAGAGGCATATGGATAGCAGCTTTACTAGAGTATAACCTTGAGATCAAGCCCACCAAGCTAATCAAAGGTCAGGGCTTAGCCAAGCTCATGGCTGAGTCAAATCTTCATGCCCTTGACATCAATTTGATTTCAAATTTTTCTGAAAATGAAGAAGAAGTGAATCTCATTTAGGTATCCAATATATTTTTGTCATCTCCACGATATTCTACTACTTTTTATGTTTTGCAACACCTAAACCATCCTGTAGGCATGACTAAAAGTCAAGGCAGAACTTTGAAACTAAAAGCCTCAAAATATTGCATACTAGATAGTGCACTTTAATGGAAGGATCCTAGAGGTGTGTTGTTGAACTAGTTGGTCGAAGAAGAATATAAGGAAGTGATGAAGGACTTCCAAAAAGGAGATTGTGGGGGCCACCTATATTGGAAGACCATGGCCAATAAAATATTAAGAGCGGTATATTATTGGCCGACATTTTTTGCAGATGTTTACAAAGTAGTAATGAACTGTCGTGAATGCTCTTATCACTTAGAAAAAAGTGAAACACTATTTGACATGGTCATAGAGTTCATTTGTCAAAGTTATGGTCATAAAGTTCATTTATCACAACTTGGTATAGGAAAATTTTAATTTTTTCATCTTTAACCTATCCTAAGGTTCAAAACCACCTCCATTCAATTCATATCATGTCCCATTAGTCATAATTTGCTGAAATATTTCATTTCCATATATTTTGAATTCAAAAAGGTCACTTTAGCCAGTTTCTCCTCTTTTCGTAGCGTTTTACACTGTCAAAAGGCAGTTTTCGTTACGAAATTGCCTATTAGTTTCGTAGCAAAACTGTCTGAAAATGAACTAGCGACACTACAAAAAATGGTTTTTCTGTCTGTCTTGTCAAATCTAGTGCAAGATGTCAACCCATGATTAGAAGGGCTAGAGTGGATGTCATTCGAATCAGTTAGGGTTAAATCAAGGTACAAAGGTCATGTCTAAGGTCATCATTATTGTTTTTATCATGTATGAGTCATGATTAAGGCATGAGTTGTCATCGAAACTTTAAAACATTACCCAATTGAGTCTTTGTCATTCTCCTCTTCATCTTTGCATGTTATTGAGTTCTGGAGAGTTGTTTCACCAAGCCAAGCTAGTTGCTGGAATTTTCAAAAGTTGCAAGTGTCACTAATCAAGCGAGGCTAAGAAGGTATAAAACCACCATGGCCGCAAAGAAGAACACCAAAAAAGGTGGTCACTACCTCAGATATGAGCCAATGGACATGAATTTGTTAAATGAAGACCCAACTGCATTGGAAATTTTTAGAGGAACAGGATTTTTGCAATTCTGCCAAATTCTGCAAGGGTGTCATTTGCAGGTTTCAAAGGAGTTTGCTAAGAGTTTTACTAGATCAGCTTCAAAGGTGGGAATGTTAAATCTCATAGTAACACCATAAACCATTGCAGCAGCAACAAGAATTCCTAGAGGAGGAAAGAAATGGTTCAAAGGCATCAAGTTCACCATGCAGGACTGTAAATAATTCATCAAGACAGAGCATAGTGAAATTGATCTCACAAATTCTATCCCAAGGATCTATATGAAGGAAAACTACTCAAAGTTGTTGCTGATCATTCAGAAGTAATTCACCTGTGAAGGGAGGTATCACATGGTTTATTCCTACCACCTTAGGCTTTTACTGCATTTCATGGGTAAGAGGTCTCTTGATCTTCCTTTTTACTTATACATAAGCTTAGCTAAAATCTCAGATACGGTTCAAGTTAAAACAGAAGGAAATGAAACCTCTCTTTTTCATCATGGATTGATCAAGTTGTTGATATTAGAGGAGTTAAAAAGGTTAGGCAGAGATTGGTCATCTTTTATGTTCATAATTGGTTTTGAATTAGATGTTGTCACTCTTAAAATAGCTCCCAAACATAGAAATATTCCATCACCTTCAGTGGCAGAGCAGTTAGAACCAGTTAGCATGGAGACCGAGCCGTTGCAGAAGGCTGACACACCCAAAGTTACATCTGCAGAAAAAATTCCAATAGTTATAAAACATGGCAGCAAGAGGGTTACAAGGAGCCAAACAAATGTTAAAGGTAATTTAGAGGACATCTTGCATGCCATTGAAATTGAAGAAACTCCTATAGTCCAAGCTGAAGACATAGATGAAGGAGGAAGGAATCTTAAGAAAGGAAAAACAACTAAAAAGGTAGAATTTGTAGGTGATGATGCTGGATTTTTGTTTCAAGCTAGAAAACCAATGACAAGACATGCCAAAAAAGTCTTGGAAAGCAACAAAGAAGCTCAAAAGGTCAGTGAAACTACTCAGCCACCACCAAGCATCATAAACCTCTCCTCACCTGCAAAAGAAGAATTAGTCATCAAACAAAAGAATGGAAAAATAAAATCACTAAAGAGTCAGAGGTTGAAGTCCTTAAGGAGTAGTTGAAAGATGCAATTGAAGAGATATCAGTATTGAGGAAAGGGGCAAAGAAACATAGAGCTGAAAGAGTGCAGTTTGAACAGATGAGGAAGATTTGGGAGGATCAAGTCACAAGTGTCTCAAAGACCTTGTACAACACAGAAAAAATGATAAAGTGGACTCAGCCACTAAGAAAAGAGGTAAAGAACATCAAAAATTTAAACCTGCACTTACAATATAAGAACAGGACATTGAAGGACCAAGTCAAAGACCTTCAAGAACAATTGGAACTGATTCATGAAGAGCTATAAAATAAAGGCTTAAATATGACTGTGGTTGAGGAACCCATAGCTCAACTGATCATAAATGAGGAGGAAACACCACATAAGACTTAAGTTGAGATTGAATGTGTTTTAGAGGGTTCATTACATGAATAAGATCAAGTTTTTGTAGTTGGAGGTCACTTTTTGGAGACAATTTTGAAATCTAGATTTTCTGCACTTTTACATAGTTTCGTAGCATTTCCTAGGCTTAAAGCCAGGAAAACGCTACGAAAAAACTTGTAGCAGCCCTTTTGCCTCTAAAGTCACTTTTTACAGTTTTCAAGGAGGGAGATTGATGGTGGTGATGTGCCATGATTTGATTGAAACCATGGAATAGGAAAGGAGAAAAATCTTTGGATGCAGAAGCTACTTTTTAGACGCTACCAAAGCACGCTACGAAACTATTTTTTTTCGTAGTGAGCTATGTTTGAAGTTTTTGGAGCATCTTAATGGCAGTTTTGGACATTTGGACTCCTCCAACATGTCAAGGGACCTTAACATCAAATATTTATGACTCGAAGGAAGTGGTGTGGAGACAGGTCATCAGCCAAAGCTCTCGTTGAAGATAAGGGTTATGCATTCCTAAAAAGTAGGTTTTTGTTCCACATGTCTAGGAGAGTCTTAAATATGTAAAGTGGAAATGAACATTTCATGTGTCTTTCGAGCATGTGACTCTTATTTTTCAACTATCATATAATTTTTTCACAAGATAAGGTAGAATATGAAATAAATAGGAGTTAGAGTCCTATTAGGAGATGTCTTCTTTAAGGTGTAGCTGTCAGTTTCTTGTTAGAAGTCATGTTTTTTAGTTATGTGATGTGTCATAGGAGAATTCGATGAATCTAGCCACCAGGAAGATCATCCTTGTTGTAAGAATGTCTATTTAAAGACAAACCATCAAAGTAGTGAGGGGTTGGAGATTTTTTGCACCAAACTGCTACTTTATGTATTTTGACTTATATCAATAATACAGAGTGACTTTCTTCTTGACAGACCTGAGATTTTCATGGGGTTTTTAATGTCTTATTCATCTACATCTTATGTTTTACCAATTGCAGTAGATTTCATTTCTATTACTCAGAATTCATAACTCTATGCTCTGACTTCATTTAGTAATGAAATGACTATGTTTTCCTATGTTTTATCAGTGAATTTCCTTTGTTAAAGACCTCTATCTGCCTTAGCGTCCATGTCAAGAAACCTTTCCAATGAAAATACTGATTGTTGACTCCATAATCCCAATGGTAGCAAACCTGCATTCTTTCAACCTACAATCATAAAAAAAAAGATACAATTTCTATAGAGCTATCCATCTAGAATTATCATTAACCAATATCATAAAATCCCTTTGAGATAGCCCTCTCAGACTTAAGAGGCTAAGCGTCAGTCAAAAGCTGGCTTGAAATAGTTACACTAAGTTGTCTGATCAACATCAAATTAAGTACAATTTTGTGATAAAAAATGCCAAGTTTTTTAGGTTAAGAGAAAGCTTCCCCCGTTATCTCTTCAAATTATTTCAGTCCATTCACCATTTCAATAGTGGGGCCTAGATTTCATAGGCGAGATTCACCCAGTATCATTTGCTCAAAACAAGTGTATATTGATAGCTAGAGACTACTTTACAAAGTGGATTGAACCAACCCCGCCCAGGAAAGCAACATATTCTATCATCATTTAGTTTTTAGAAACTAATATTATGTCTCGTTTTGGTTGTCCTACTAAGATTATCATAGATAACGCGGAAACATTCAAGTCTAAGAAGATGACCGAGTTCTGTGACAGATATAAAATTAAGTTGGGACACTCTATAGCCTACTACTCACAAGTTAATGAATTAGCGGAGTCCTTTAATAAGTCGTTGATCAGTATCATTAAGAAGATGTTAGAGGTGAATAAAAAGAATTGGCATAAGAAGTTGATTAATGCATTGTGGGAAGATCGAGTGAGTAATAAAAATTATATCGGTATGCCACTTTTTCAAGTTTTTTATGGTGTCATTATTGTATTTCCTTCATCATTAGTAGTCCTGGTAATGAAATTTCCGCAAGAATAGGGACTGAGGAAAATGACATACATCGCCGTATTAATCAAATGATACTCCTTCAGTAGACAAGGGATGAAGTATTTCAAAATACTTCAAAAATTCATGACAGGATAAAGAAGATTTATGATTTAGAAACTAAAGAGGAAAAATTCAATATAGGAGATGTGGTACTCCGCTGGGATTCCAGTAATGAAGAGAAGGGTAAGCATGGTAAATTTGAGAATTTATAGAAAGGTCCATATCAGATTTCAGCTTGTCGGGGACAAAATGCTTATTTTCTTGAAGAGATGAATGGAAAGGAGTGTTTAGGAGGACCGATTAATGGTAGGCTCCTGAAACACTATATTTTGTAAACCAAATTTCTCGATCATTTTTCCATTTCATTGTAAATGTCAGTTACATTTTCTACAAGTGTGAAGTAGAGAGTCACTGGAGTTCGGAGCTCGAACTGAAGGCCATATAGCTTCACTGATTTTCTGCCATTTTCAAGTTCAGTTTTCAATCAAGTAAGTCAATATTGATTCAATTTTCATTCATTTGAGTTTGCATTGAATTAGTCTATTTTTCCAAGTTATTAGTTTTCAGTCATGTTTTTCATGATTTTTTGACCGTATTGGCCGAATAGAAAAGGCATTAATCTGCAAAATCCAGAGTTCTGTGGTTATTGACACCTCTTTTAGAGCTATCATCCCCAATAATGCCAATGTTAGTGTCAGTATTTGCATACTTCCATCAGTGATAAAAAATACTCTTTTCATATCATTTTAGGAGTCCCACTCAGAATTTTTTATCATTCCATTAAGTAATGCAAAAAATTCACTCAGTGATGGTAGCCCTAGTCTTTAAACTTCACTCTCCCTCAAAAATTCATATTTTCCTGCCCACCTTCATTTCTGGTTGAGCATATATCAATCATGAAAGTCTATTTCATTATGCCATTATGTTAGTCAAAGTCACCATGGAGTCTAGTCATTCAAGGTCCCATTAGGTCACTAGGTTTCATTTTCCAAGGTTCAATAATACACCATTTCATCTCATAAGGCCAGAAAAAGCTTGAGAGTGATTGAATAATATCCGTTATCATATGAAAATGATTTTTCAACATGTAAATATGATCTCCAATGAATATTTCCAAAGTTCTAATTCTACTTTCAAGTTATGATTTTTATTATGCAAATGTAATTTTATTCAAAAAACTAAGATGTAATCTATTTTTATTTCAATGTAATTTTATGTTCATTATATGTAATAAGTATTATTCCCAAGCTTCCAATTCAACTCTACATGCCAAACAGAAACAAAAAAAATAACAATCAAAGAGTGCCAAACTCCAGTATCATCAACCTGCAAAATAAAAAGTCAAAGAGTAAGAGGTATTTTCCAAAGTTTTCAAAGGTGAAAGTGAGACATTAGAAAGTGGGTTTTAAAATCAAAAATTCAATTTCACTCAAGTATAAGGTCCTTCATGACATCAATATAGACTTCATTTGTCTCCTCTACCATCAAGCATCCTCAAGAAACTAAGGGTTTTCAAGTTTTGAAGGTGAAATAAGAAAAAGAGGGGAGGCATTGCGCATTTTCCAAAGGGAGGGCGCATTTTCTTCTGGCGATGTACGCTTGTGTGTTGTGTTACATGACTTACAAAGGCGTTGCATGCTTGCATTGTGCGTTTCACACCTTCCAAGGCCATTGCACGCTTGCTTGTGGTGTTGCGCGACTGTCAATCTTCCTCAACAACTATAAAAAATACCTCCAAACTTCACAAAATCACCCGCCAAACTTTAGTAGTGGTTATTCACACCTCCAAGCAAGCAAGTAAGTTACAATTTCTTTTTTCCCCCTTTCCATCAAATAATTCTGGGTTATGTGAGTTGTTATAGGATATTTGGTGTCTTTCCTCATTTAAAACCCTAGTATTCCTCAAAAACCTAATCACAGTTCATTTTCACTCCCTAAACCTTCATAAACCTTCCCATATAATAGTATACCCTTTCCCAAATCCCTACATTGACATCCCCTTTCCCTAATCCTTCATTTCCTTAAAACCCTAAGCCCTAGGTACACTATTGGCCTAGGCTCCCAATTCCATACACTTGTAATAAATTCCCTTTTCCAAACCCCTATTCATCCCTACTCCCTGTCACATCCCTTTAACTCATTAATCCCTACCCCTGTCTCCCTCAATTACCCTATCCCATTCCCTATTCATAAAAATCACATCCCACCATAATCACACCTACCTAGGGTTTTGACACTAAGACATCATGGCAGAAGACAAACCATACAGTGCGAGAGAAGAAACAGAGAGGAGGAGGCCACACAAAGGGGGGAAAATACTCATATTAGAGCCAATAAATACAGGTAACTTTTGGCATCTCCTATGGTTGTGACATGTTTCAAACATGTTGGTTGTTTTGAGTTCTGTGAGAAACTTCAGAAGGTCCAACACCATGCTATGTTGACCAGACTTTTCATTGCTAATCTCCATGAAAACCAAGTTACTCTAGTTGGTGTCACTTTCCTTATGTCAAATGCCATCATCTCAGCTGCCACCGGGATCCCAAATGTTGGGGAGAAATGGTTCAAATAGAAAGACTTAGAGGAGCATAAATATGAGCCTTTCATCAAACCTAGGTACAAGAATGAGAAAAAGAGGATTTTTCCTTTCTCTTACCTCCTGGAGAGATATGCTCCCATGATGAATATTATCATGAAATACTTTTCATGTGAAGGTAGGTTTTCTAGATTGTATGCCTATCACATCTGGTTGCTTATGCACTTCACTAGGGTAAAGATGCTCAACATACCCTACTACCTCTTCTGAAACATTGATAAGATGACATTTATTGTCCAGAAGAGAGAGTATGAAAACCAAATGAATAGTATTTTCCATCACTCCCTCATCAAAATAATAGTCCTCCATCATCTCAAACAATTGAACATTCTATGGAGTTCATTCATAGCTGATGACATATTCATTTCTTCACCTATTCAACATGCTCAACACGTACCTTCATCATCTCATCCTTCCACTTCCATTCCTTCATCTCAGCCCACAGTAGATTCATCATCATTTGATCAGTCTCCTTCATCTACTTCATCACCATCATCTCCATATCACATTGAGACTCGGTCACCTAGCAGAGTTGAGATCAATGAGCCTAAGCAGGCTAATGTGGCTGAGATAGAGCCATTGGAAAAAAAATACAACATGGGTCATAGGCAGGTGTTTTCTCCAGAGATTATGGAAGGGGCCCTACCCTCTTTTCCAACAAATAATGTACATAAGGGGAAAGAAAAGATGGTAGAGGAGGATGAACATGAGGCAACCATTCATGATGAAGATGACCTCCATGAAATAGAGCAATATTTTGACCTTGTTGACCTAGATGAGGATAATTACAATGAGATCGCTAGTATAGTCATTAAGGGAAAGGATGCTAATATTAGAGAGCTCCAAACTAATCTTGACAGGTCCAAATTTGTCATAAAGTTTCTTGAGTAGGAGAATTAGTAGTTTAAGATAAAGCATGTCATTGATGAGGTGAGATTCATCACAGCTCAAAGGGAGGCAGAAAAAGCCAAGGTTATGTTAGAAGAGACACTTGAAAAGCATGGTTTGATTGAAGAACAAGAATAACAAGCACCAAGAGACAAACCTAGAACTAGAGGGCTGAAAAGAGCTCTAGCTCTAGAAAGGCAAAAAGAGGCTGAGCTTGTTGATAAACTAACATTGAATGAAAAAATTGCAATAGTAAACAATGAAAATCGGGAGCCATGGCTTGATAGAGATAACCAACACTTGGAAAAATTTTTGGAGAAGGAAAACAGAGATAATGACCTACTGAGGAGGAAGGTCAAACACTATGCCCAAAAATATAAAATTTCGAAGGCCAAGCTCAAAATAGCCAATGCAAATATTGAGGCTTTGACCATGCTAGAGGAGAAAATAAAGTTGGATATACTTGCAGAGGCTTCACTCAAAGCCTAGCCAGATAAAAAACCATCATTTCACCAATTTTGAAGAGTTTTGGATCATTTTTGCAAATTTTGTCTTTTTATTGAGTTTTTGGGATAGTCAGGTTACAGAGAAAATGTCAAATGTGCAATGCCCTTGGTACTGCGCTCTTTTTTGAGCTATATTTTGACCAAAAGGCCACCACCATTGAATGAAAAATGGTCAATACATCTCAGAAAACTATTTTAAAAGCATTGGTTTTCAAAACAAGTAGGTCAAAATTTCAAAAAAAACACCAAAATATCATGTGTCTCCCTCATTTTTGGCCCTGGTGCTGTGCGCTGAGAAGTCTTGGGAAGATTGAATTTTGACAGGGAAAATGAGCTTCATTTTGAAAACTCAAGGGATATTCAGAAACTACACTTGAAGAGCTTTCCAACAAGCCATTGTAAATAAAATTTGGACACTTGAAACCCAGTAAAAAATAGCATGCAATATGGAGGGTGCGTTTACCAAAGGGAGGGTGTGTTTTCCAAAGAGAAGGCACGTTTGACAATTTGCTGATATTTTTCTAATTTCACTGCAAATTTGAATTTTGTCTTGAAAATCATTATTTCACTTATGTAATTGAGCATGGTAAATGTAAATATGACATGCATAAGTTACCTAGGGGTAGATTCATGATGTGAATGTAATCATCAAATTCAAGTGAATCAATTTCAATGTAATTAGGGAGGAGTGACTTAGAGCTCCCTACACTCCAGCTTTCAGTTCAAAATTTTGTGGATCTCATCCTCAACTCAGGAATTCGACCCCTGAGGATGAGAGAATGTATTTTTGATGTCTATATATTCCTTTTATTCACTCTTAGCAAGGGTTGGAATCAGTTGGATGCTATTGTATTGATCAAGGACCGTGTAATTAGTTTTGGCCAGAAATTAATGAAGAGTTGCAACATTTCTTATAGATACATATGGTATGAATGTTTGACATTGCTTCTTCTCTGTGATCATTTGTATGAATGTTTTTTAATCTCATAAACCATTTCATGTCTATTGTATGATCTCTTTCAATTTTATAGGCAGAATACATGTTTTTCATGCTCTGTTTTGGGAAAGTTGTCATCATTTGTCCATTTTATTCAGTTTAGGAAGAATACATCTCCTATTCTCTTCCTAAATCCTCTTCAATCTTGGAGCATCTCACCAAATTACCTTTAATTTTTAAGCCTTATACCTACCTTGCCCCATCGAATGGTCTGCAATTATTTCTCATTTTCCATGACCTAGTCCCCTTGATCTAATCCTCATCTAGCAAACCCAATACAAACAAACAGACCCTTCTGCATTTCATACCTAGCTTGAAAAACCTAACTCATCCAACCCTCTTAGCTTTGATTCTTGTAGAGAGAGCCCTCTCTGACTTAGTAGGGCTAGATACCAAGTTAAAAGGCTGGCTTGTGGTTACCTCTGTTGAGATCTATTTTTCAACCTTGTAGGTCTGGCAGAGTGATAACATACTGGCGCCATTGTCGAGGAATGAAATATTTATTCTCCCTAGGTGTACGATAAGAAATCTCAAAATTTGATCCTTTGGATGATAGGGTTAAATTTCAGAAAGGTTGATTCGATAATTGCAGTGCTAAGATTGTAGAGTTGGCTTTGAGAAGATATACCAGAGAAAATCCTAACCATGATCCAGTTGATCTGGTAGATGATCCAGAGAAGATCTTTCGAACGCATCGATATCAAACTGTAGACATTCAATCAGGACCAGTTCCATTGGTAAGATCGATTTCTCTACCTGCTAAGTTACTTTCTCTTGAAGATATACTATATGATATGAAGTTTGAATTGTCATTGTTTAAATCCAAGTCTGAAACCTATTTATCCAACATAGTATTCGATCCTTTAAGATTACATGAGGTCAAGTCTTTGTCTGAATTAGACCTTAGTCCTCTGAAATATCGGTTTTTCGAAGATATTAAGCCTGAATCTGGCCTTCACATCAAATATTGGATCCAATTCTACCATCAAGAGGAATTTTTTGCCTCAACTCAACCAAAAACACAGTAAATTGTAGTTTATTCATCTGCACCTTCGACCTCGCCATACATACCTACTACTTTAGTACCTACAACTTCTATTCCTTTACCTATTTAACCAATCCCTCCTATTGTCATTCCAGTACTCCATCCAGCAGGAATCATTGCAATATTTTCCCCACTCATCTTACCAGCCCATTGACTAACTTACCTCAGGGTTATGGCCAAATACTCCCCTTGTTTGATGAAAACTCCACCATATCTGCAAGACAACATATTTTTAAGGTTGCTAACTTCATATATTTGGATGAAGTCAATGCTGACAATGAAAAAATGAGGATTATAGCCCAAATTTTCTCTAGATATGTCAAAAAATGGTTTAGATTGCTGAATGCTAATTCCTTTGCTACTCCAAACCAAATCACTAATTTTTTTATAGCCCGTTGGGAGGTAAAGAAAAATCACTTACAGTTACTTGCTGAGTATGAGAACATTAAAATAAATTTTAATGAAATGGTCCAAGATTTCAATACTCGCTTTAATAGGATTTACAATGCAATTCCCATTGAGATCAAGCCTCCTCTAGTCTTAGCTCTCATACATTATCTTGATGCATTTTATGCTGAAATGGCTTACCAATTAAGGGAAATAAATCCAGCTACACTGTAAGATATGAAAAATAATGTGATCAACATTGAAGCAAATCTGCTAATGAAGAGAACTAGAGCTATGAATGAGAGGAGATTTACTATTAATGATGAGTCATCCACTTCATCTTATGATGATAATATGGATACTTTGATAAGAACTATTGAATGGATGGTTGACAAGATGTCCATCACAAAGAGACAACCTGAGGTCAAAAATCCTAACTATAGAGGTTAACAACAACCTCAGTTAATGATTAAGAAGTGAGAACATTGTGCTCTTAAACAACGACCACAACAACAATAGCAAATCAGGACACCCTTGCAGAAGAAATATGCTCAAGGAGAGAAAGAAGAAGACAAAATTGTTGAGGAAAACCTCCTTTTGAAAGCTGATGATCTGGTTATGTTTTTTTACCAAAGATGAGGAATATTTTGAAAAGAAAGATCAACCTAAGATGAATATTTTTTCCTTGCTAATGATCATGAATTAGAGACTGAATTAGATGATTACCAGTGGGGGTACTTGAATGCACTTAGTTCAAAAAATAGGCATATTTCATTGAGAATCATAGATGTACCGGTTAATCCCATTCAGAACAGAGCATCTTAGTAGAAAGACACTCAAACAAGGAAGAATCCTTCGCGCATTCAGAGTAAGGGAAAAGAGCTTGTGATCAAAAATAAAAATAAAGGAAATAAACCATCCACAAGTTCATCCAATAAGGAAAAGGACAATCAGAAAAAAGAAGTTCCATCGAAGGACCAAGATGGACAGCGAGACATCATTAGTAAAGAGGTAAACAAAACTATTCGCTTCAGTTTAGATACAGAAGTTTCAAAGTTAAAAGTGTTTATCCCCTTAACTGAGATTGTTAAGAACAACCAGTATAAGTCCCATGTTGCCAATATGCTTAAAGTAGATTCTTTGTCCGACATGGTAAATGTCGAAAATGATCAGCCCGAACTCATTTTTGGTCCTACTATTGACAGTTAATTAAAATATAGTGAGGTTCCTCCTTTTTACTTGAGTCTAGGAATCCACCAATACATTTTACATAATTCCATGTCAGACTCTGGAGCCTCTCACAATCTAATGAGAAAATCCATAATGGAGAAGTTGGGCCTTGAAATCACTTGTCCCTACCATGATTTATACTCCTTCTATTTAGGTAGATTCTATTGTATTGGTCTGATTAAAGATTTGGTAGTCTCCCTAGAGAAGATTCCAGCAAAGAATGTTCTAATGGATGTGATGGTAGCTGACATACCTCCACACTTTGGAATGTTGATGTCAATATCCTTGGGGGGGAATTATGAGGTACATTGCAATTAGACTTTTCTTATGTAAACAATTGAGAAAATTGTACCATGAAACCAAGATAAAGTATATGATCACAAGCAAAGAAAAGCCCAATAATCATTTGATAAACACTGTACATAGAAAGTTTAGAGTAATTCATTTTGTTTAATTATAGTGGCTTAAATGATGTAGATAGCCAACTAGTAGATGTAGAATATGTTCCAAAGATCCATAATTGTATTAGAGAAGTTATAGATAAAGAAAAGATGAATCTTTCGAGCTTTAAAGAACAACCATCAAATGAAGCATTGAAAAAATCAGAACAACAATCATAAGAGGTAGTGAAAGATCCAGAACATTCATTGAATAAGGTGGAAGAAAGTTCAGAAAAGCATGAAGAGACAGTTAAGAAAATTTAGCCAAATAAGAAATCATAGTTTCAACATTTAGAGGATGAGAAGGATGAGAATTGCCTATGTTCCATGGACTTTGATGGTGCCCTGGGAAAATGCAGGGTATGCATTCGAATTTGGGTCCGTAGCCCTTTTCATCAGCAGAATAAGGTCCCTACAAATGTAAGGTTGTGCTATATAAATTATCTTTTTATTGCAATAGAAATGAAGCTGAGTATGAAGCACTGATTACTGGCTTTAAAATATTGAAGAAACTGGGTGCAAGAAGGATTGCGGTTTATGGGGATTCAGAACTTGTGATCAAGCAAGTCAAAGGTGAACATCAAGATAACCATCCTCAAATAAGACAATGTAGGAATGTTGTACTTGATATTTTGAAAATGTTTCAGGAGTTTATACTTACAGTGGTGCTAAGGAATCAAAATATCATGGCAGATTCATTGGCTAAAGCTGTGAAATATTTCAAAATACCCATATTTTCAAACAGAAAATTTGAGATTCATGTGAAGCACTGGCACACCATTCCTGATAACTTGAGATATTGGAAAGTTTTCTAGGATGATAAGAAGATAAACAACTTTCTCCAAGGTGAAGAAGAATTAATAATTGTTCTATAGATAAGATTTTTGATAAATATGACCAAGATATAGAAGCAAATCAGATGGATGTACTATAGTTGAAAGACTTCAACATTCCAAAGGGTCTCATACCTTTGGAAGAATTGTTCGACCAAGATGACGTAGAAATGAAGCCTACATTGATGCCTACAGAAAAGGGTGTTGAAGATGTTAACATTGGGACAACTGACAAACCAAATATCGTGAAATTGTACAAGTCCTTGTCTCCTGAGGTAAAGGCTGAATATGTTTAATTGATTTCTGAATTTTCTGATGTTTTCACATGGGAATATGCATATTTAAAGGTCTATGACAAGAACATCATTTAACACATTATTCCTATCAAATATGATCAAAAAACCTTTCATCAAAAGTTTATAAGGATAAACCCGAGATTGCTACCATCAATTGAAAAAGAGGTAAATTGACTTTTCAAGTCCGGTATCATTATCCCGATCAAATTCTATGATTGGATTTAAAATTTGGTCCCAGTGAAAAAGAAGACTGGAGAATTCAGGCTCTGTATAGATTTTAGAAACTTGAACAAAGTATCCCTCAAGGAAAACTCTCCACTTCCAAAGATGGACCATATACTTCAAAGAGTTGTCAGCTCTTCCCAGATGTCACTATTGGACGGTTATTCCAGCTACAACCAAATTTTGGTGCATGAAGATGATCAGGACAAGACAACATTTACTACACCTTGGGGCAGCTTCAAATATGCCAAAATTCCATTTGGTTTGGAAAATGCAGGGGCCACATTCCAGCGAGCCATGGACATAACATTTGAAAATGAAAAAGATGTTTTCTTGGTTGTTTACTTAGATGATTTGATAGTTTTTCCACATTCTGATGATGAAAATTTGCACCATTTCAGAATTTTTTTCGAGAAATGCAGGAAGTTCAGGATATCCCTCAACCCAAAGAAAAGCCTTTTTTTTTTATGGAAGAAGGTAAAATCCTTGGTCACATCATCTCCAAGGATGGGATCTGGATTGACCCTTCTCGTGTTCAAGCAATTCAACAAATTTATTTCCCTCGTAGCAAAAAGGAAGTACAAACATTCAACGGTAAGATGAACTTCCTACGTAGATTCATTCCTAATTTAGCGGAGCATCTTAGAGAATTGACAAACATGTTGAAAAAATATAGTGATGTGAAGTGGTCTGAAGATTCCCAAAAATATTTTCATTTTCTTCTAAGCACACTATGGCATCAGTCTAGATGCAGAAGAGGGACAAAACATAATTACCGATTGCATTTTTCAGTCATAATATCAAAGATGCAACTCTTCGCTACAACATCATATAGAAACAAGCTCTACATTTGGTTAAAGCGCTGAAAGATTTTAGAGTTTACATATTACATTCACACACTCTTGCCTATATACCAAATGCAACTGTGAAATAATTTCTCTTGCAGATAGACCCAGAAGGTAGGAGAGGAAGATGGATAGCAGCTTTATAGGAGTATGACCTTGAGATCAAGCCCACCAAGCTAATCAAATGTCAGGGCTTAGCCAAGCTCATGGTTGAGTCAAATCTTCATGCCCTTGACATCAATTTTATTTCAGTTTTTTCCAAAAATGAAGAAGAAGTGAATCTCATTCAGGTATCGGATATATTTTTGTCATCTCCATGATATTATGATATTGTTTACGTTTTGCAACACCTAAACCCTCCTGTAGGCATGAATAAAATTCAAAGTATATCTTTAAAACTCAAAGCCTCAAAATATTGCATACTAGACAATGCACTTTCCTGGAAGGATTTCGGAGGTGTGTTGCTGAACTGTTTTGTCAAAGAAGAATCTAAGGAAGTGATGAATGACTTCCACAAAGGAGATTGTGGGGGCCAACTGTATTGGAAGACCGAGGCCAATAAAATATTGAGAGGGGGATATTATTGGCTGACACTTTTTGCAGATGTTTACAAAGCAGTAATGAGCTGCCATGAATGCCAAGTTTTTCAGGGTAAGAGAAAGCTTCTCCCGTTACCTTTTCAAACTATTTCATTCCAGGCACCATTTCAACAGTGGGGCCTAGATTTCATAGGTGAGATTCACCTAGTATCATCCACTCAGCACAATTTTATATTGACATCCACATACTACTTTACAAGGTGGATTGAAAAAATCTCGACTAGGCAAGCAACAGATTATGTCATCATTCAATTTTTAGAAACTAATATTCAGTCCCATTTTGGTTGTCTTACTAAGATTATCGCATATAACGTGAAAAAATTCAAATCTAAGAATATGACTGAGGTCTGTGACATATATAACATCAATTTGGGACACTCTACAACATACTACCCGCAAGGTAATGGATTGGCGAAGTCCTCTAATAAGTCATTGATCAGTATCATTAAGAAGATGTTAGATGCGAATAAAAAGAATTGGCATAAGAATTTGATTAATGCATTGTGGGAAAATCAGGTGAGTAATAAAAAGTATATTGGTATGTCATATTTTCAAGTTGTTTATGGTATCGATACTGTGTTTCCTTCATCATTAGCAGTCTTGGTAATGAAATTGGTGCAAGCATCAAGGACTGTGGAAAATGACATACAACACCATATTAATCAAATGATACACCTTAAGCAGACAAGGGATGAGGTATTTCAGAATATTTCAAAAATTCATGACATGATAAATAAGATTTATGATCGAAAAAATAAAGAGGAAAACTTCAAGATAGGAGATGTGGTACTCTGTTGGGATGCCAGGAATGAAGAGAAGGGCAAACATGGTAAATTTGATAATTTATGGAAAGGGCCATATCAGATTTCAGCTTATTGGGGACATAATTCTTATTTTCTTGAAGAGATGAATGGATAGGAGTCTTTAGCAGGACTAGTTAATGGAAGGCTCCTGAAACACTATCTTTTCTGAAACACATTTCTCGATCAATTTTCCATTTCATTTTAAATATCAGTTACATTTTCTGCAAGTGTGAAGTAGAGAGTCACTGGAGTTTGGAGCCCGAAGTGAAGGCCATGGAGCTTCATTGATTTTCTGCCATTTTCAAGTTCAATTTTCAATCAAGTAAGTCAGTATTGAGTCAATTTTCATTCATTTGAGTTTGCATTGAGTTATTATATTTTTCCGAGTTATTAGTTTTCAGTCATGTTTTTCAGTTTGATTTTTTGACTGTATTGGCCCAATGGAAGAGGCAATGATTTGAAAAATACAGAGTTTTGTGGTTCTTGAAACCTCTTTCAGAGTTATCATCCCCAATAAGGCCAATGTTAGTGTCATTATTTTCATACTTCTATAAATGATCAAAAATACTCTTTTCATATCATTTCAGTATTCCCACTCATAAATATTTTATCATTCCATTAATTCATGCAAACAATTCACTCACTGATGGTAGCCCTAGTCATAAAACTTCACTCTCCCTCAAAAATTCATGGCCCACCTTCATGTCTTATTGAGCATACATCATTCATGAAATTCTATTTCATTATGTCATTATGTCAGTCAAATTCACCATGGAGTTTGGTCATTCAAGGTCCCATTAGGTCACTAGGTTTCATTTTCCAAGGTTCAATAATACACCATTCATCTCATAAGGTCAAAAAAAACATGAAAATGATTGAATAATATTCCATTATCATTTCAAAAGGATTTTTCAACATGTAAAAATGATCTCCAAGGAAGATTTCCAAAGTTCTAATTCTACTTTCAAGTTATGATTTTTATTCTGCAAATGTAATTTCATTCAAAAAATAGAGATGTAATTTATTTTTATTTCAATGTAATTTTATGTTCATTATATATAATAAGTACTATTCCAAAGCTACCAATTCAACTCTACATGCCAAACTGAAACAACAAAAAAAACAATCAAAGAGTGCCAAACTCCAGTATCATCAACCTGCAAAATAAAAAGTCAAAGTGTAAAGGGTATTTTCCAAAGTTTTCAAAGGTGAAAGTGAAACATTAAAAAGTGAGTTTTAAAGTAAAAATAAAAAAACAATTTCCCTCAAGTATAAGATCCTTCATGAAATCAAGAGAGACTTCATTTGTCTCCTCTACCATCAAGCATCCTCAAGAAAATAAGGGTTTACAAGTTTTGAAGGCGAAATCAGCAAAACAGTGGAGGCGCTACGCATTTTCCAAAGGGAGGGTGTGTTTGATTCTAGTGTTCCGCACTTGCCAAAGGTGCTGCGTGATTCCTTGTAGCACTGCCTGCCTACCAATATTCCTCAGCAACTGTCAAAAACGCCTCCAAATTTCACAAAATCACCTCTCAAAATTCAGCAATGGTTCTTCACACCTCCAAAAAAGCAAGTTACAATTTACTTATTCCTCCTCTCCATCAAATAATTTTGGGTTGTGTGAGTTTTTAAAGGACATTTGGTGTATTTCCTCATTTAAAGCCCTATTATTCCTCAAAAACCTAGTCACAGTTCATTTTCACTCCCTAAACCTTCATAAACCTTCCCACATTATAGTATACCCTTTCCCAAATCCCTACATTGACATCCCCTTTCCCTAATACTTCATTTCCTTAAAACACTAAGCCCTAGGTACACTATTTTCCTAGGCTACCAATTCCATAAACTAGTAATAAATTATGTTTTCCAAACCCCTATTCATCCCTACTCCTTATCACATCCCTTTAACTCATAAATCCCTACCCCCATATCCCTCAATTACCCTATCCCATTCCCTATTCCTAAAAATTACATTCCACCATCATCACACCTCCCTAGGGTTTTGACACTAAGACATCATGGTAGAAGACATACCATACAATGAGGGAGAAGAAACACAGGGAAGGAGGCCGCAAAAAGGGAGAAAAATACTCAGATTAGAGCCAACAAATACCAAGGAAATTTTGGCATCTCTTATTGCTGTGACATGTTTCAAACATGTTGGTTGTTTTTAGTTTTGTGAGAAAATTCAGAAGGTCCAACACCATTCTATTTTTAACATACTTTTCATTGCTAATCTACATGACAACCAAGTTACTTTATATGGTGTCACTTTCACTATGTCAACTGTCATCATCTCAGCTGCCACTGGGATCCCAAATGTTAGCGAGAAATGGTTCAAATAGAAAGACTTGGAGGAGCATAAATATAAGCCTTTCATCAAACCTAGGTACAAGAATGAGAAAAAGAGGATATTTCCTTTCTCTTACCCCCTCGAGAGATATGCTCCAATGATGAAAACTATCATGAAATACTTTTCATGTGAAGGTATATTTTCTAGATTGTATGCATATCACATCTGGTTACTTATGCACTTCACTAGGGTGGAGATGATGTGACCAAGGATTTTACCTTCTTCAATAGAAAAAAGGTGTTTCTTTGGGTTGAGAGATATCTCGAACTTCCTGCATCTCTCGAAAAAATTCTCAAATGGCACAAATTTTCATCATCAAAATGTGAAAACACTGTCAAATCATCTAAGTAAACAACCAAGAAAACATTTTTTTCATTGGTGAATGCTATGTCCATGGCCTGCTGGAATGTGGCCCTTGAATTTTTCAAACCAAATGGAATTTTGGCATATTTGAAGGTGCCCCAAGGTGTATTAAATGTTGTCTTATCCTGGTCATCTTCAAGCACCAAAATTTGGTTTTAGCTAGAATAACCATATAACAGTGACATCTGGGAAGAACAGACAACTCTTTGAAGTATATGGTCCATCTTTGAAAGTGGATAGTTGTCCCTGAGGGAAAATTTGTTCAGGTTTCTGAAATCTATACATAGCCATATTTATCCAGTCTTATTTCTCACTGGGACCAAATTTGAAATCCAATCAGAGAATCTGATCAGGACAATGATACCGGGCTTGAAAAGTTGATTTACATATTTTTCAATTGATGTCAACAATCTAGAATTTATCCTTCTCAACTTTTGACGAAAGGGCTTTTGATCGGACTTGATTGGAATAGTGTTCGAAATGATGTTCTTGTCATACACCTTTAAATATGTATATACCCATGCAAAAACATCAGAAAATTCAGAAAGTAATTTAACATATTTAGCCTTTACCTCAGGTGACAAGGACTTAGATAGTTTCACCATCTTTGGTTTTTCGGTTGTCCCAATGTCTACATCTTCAACACCCTTTTCTGTAGGCATCAATGTAGGGTTCCTTGCTACGTCATCTTGGTCGAACAATTCTTCCTAAGGTATGAGACCATTTGGAATGTTGTTGTCTTTCAGCTGTAGTATATCCATCTGAGTTGCTTCTATATCTTGGTCATGTTTATCAGAAATATGATCTATAGAACAATTCTCACATTCTTCTTCACCTTGGAGAAAGTTGTTTATCTTCTTATCATCTTAGAAAACTTGCCAATATCGCAAGTTATCGGGAACCATGGGCCGGTGCTTCATATGAATCTCGAATTTTCTATTCTAAAATATGGGGATTTTGAAATTGCTTGCAGCTTTCATTAGGGGAATTTTGAGGTCTAAAATGGGCCTCCTAAGGAAAATGTACAATCAAAATTCACTTTATGAGAACCAATCACATTTTAGGGGATGACATCATCCCTAATGGTTGAGGTGACATTGCTTGCATTAAAGGTACTTACTTTTCACATTCTCAATGGTGGATAAAAACTCATGGTTAACCATGGTAGTGTTACAAGTACTTTTAAATTCAAAGTAAAGTACTCATAATAAATGGCATTTCACACTTTTTGAATAAAATATACTATTGTCATTTCATATTTATTGAAAGAAACAATGCATATCCCTATACATTTATTATATTATATTATATTATATTATATTATATTGTATTATATTGTATTATATTATTTTTATATAGTACATTAATTACAAGTTATTATACAATTTAAATAATATAAATTTTAATTAATAGCATATAATATAATTAAGAATTTATAGATTTATATTTATATTTTATTTTAAGTTATTTAAGTACTAAGGACAAATGAATTAGTTGTTCAATGATAATGATTTTTTCTTGAAAAGCTCACTCTTATTTATAGTCACATTAATCCAGTTATTTTATTAATTTTATTTTGGGACAGCTTTTGAATTGAATTTAACTATGGTTACATTGATTGTGGTGCAAAAAGTGAATTTAAAATTCATAAATTTTATTTTATTGGTTTAACTATTATTTTATTATTTCCTTAGGAGGCCCATTTTAGACCTCAAAATTCCCCTAATGATCCAATGAATCTGCCATGAGATTTTGATTCCTTGGAACCGCTGTAAGTATACACTCCTAGGTACACTATTTTCCTAGGCTCCCAATTCCATACACTTGTAATAAATTCCCTTTTCCAAACCCCTATTCATCCTTACTCCCTGTCACATCCCTTTAACTCGTAAATCCCTACCCTCATCTCCCTTAATTACCCTATCCCATTCCCTATTCCTAAAAATCACATTCCACCATCATCACACCTCCCTAGGGTTTTGACTCTAAGACATCATGGCAGAAGACATGCCATACGGTGAGGGAGAAGAAACAGAGGGGAGGAGGCCACACAAAGGGGGAAAAATACTCATATTAGAGCCAACAAACACCAGGGAAATTTTTGTATCTCCTATGGATGTGACATGTTTCAAACATGTTGGTTATTTTGAGTTCTGTCAGCAAATTTAGAAGGTCCAACACCATGCTATGTTCACCATACTTTTCATTTCTAATATCCATGACAAACAAGTTACTCTAGCTGGTGTCACTTTCAATGTGTCAACTACCACCATCTCAGCTGCCACCGGGATCCGAAATGTTGGGGAGAAATGGTTCAAACAGAAAGACTTGGAGGAGCATAACTATGAGCCTTTCATAAAACCTAGGTATAAGAATGAGAAAAGAGGATTTTTCCTTTCTCTTACCTCCTGGAGAGATATGATCCCATGATGAAGATTATCATGAAATACTTTTCATGTGAAGGTATATTTTTTGCATTGTATGCCTATCACATCTGGATACTTATGCACTTCACTAGGGTAAATATGCTCAACATACCCTACTACCTCTTCTGAAGCATTGATAATATGGCATTTATTTTCTAGAAGAGAGAGTATGAACACCAAATGAACAATATTTTCCATCGCTCCCTCATCAAAATCATAGTCCTCCATCATCTCAAATAATTGAACATTCCATGGAATCCATTCATAGTTGATGACATATTCACTTCTCCACCTATTCAACATGCTCAACATGTACCTTAATCATATCATCCTTCCACTTCCATTCCTCCATCTCAAACCACAGTACATTCATCATCATCTGATCAGTCTCCTTCATCTACTTCATCACCATCATCTCCATCTCACATTGATACTGGGTCACCTAGCAGAGTTGAGATCAATGAGCCTAAGTAGGCTAATGTGGCTAAGATAGAGCCATTGGAAAAAACATACCAGAGGGGTCATAGGTAGGTGTTTTCTCCATATATTTTGGAAGGGTCCTTGCCTTCTTCACCAAAAAATCAGGTACAGAAGGGGAAAGAAAATATGGTATAGGAGGATGAACATGAGGTAGCTAGCCATGATGAGGATGACTTCCATGAAACAAAGCCGGATTTTGACCTTTTTGACCTAGATGAGGATAATTATGATGAGATCACTAGTATAGTAATTAAGGGAAAGGATTCCAAGATTAGAGAGCTCCATGCTATTCTTTATAGGTCCAAAGTTGTCATAAACTTCCTTGAGCAGAAGAATTATCAGTTAAAGACAAAACATGCCATTGATGAGGTGAAATTCATCACAGCTCAAAGGGAGGAAGAAAAATCCAAGGTTATGTTAGAAGAGACACTTGAAAATCATGGTTTGCTTGAAGAACAAGAAGAACAAGCACCAAGAGGCAGACCTAGAACTAAAGGGTTGAAAAGAGCTCTAGCTCTATAAAGGAAAAAAGAGGCTCAGCTTGCTAATCAATTAACCTTGAATGAACAACTTGTAATATTAATCAATGAAAATAGGGAGCCATGGCTTGATAGTGCTAACCGGCACTTGGAGAAGATTTTGGAGAATGAAAACAAAGATAATGACCTACTGAGGAGGAAGGTCAAACACTATGCCCAAAAAGATAAAATTGCAAAGGCCCAGCTCAAAATAGCCAATGCCAAGTTTGATGCTTTGACCATGCTAAAGGAGAAAATCAAGCTGGATATACTTGCAGAGGCTTCACTCCAAGCCTAGCCACATCATCAGCCATCATTTCACCAATTTTGAAGATTTTTGAATCATTTTTTCAAATTATGTCATTTTATTGAGCTTTTGGGACAATCAGGTCACAGAGAAAATGTCAAACGCGCAGCGCCCTTGGTGTTGTGCTCTTTATTGAGCCATATTTTGACCAAAATGCCACCACCATTGGATGATAATGTTTAATACATCTCATGAAGCCAATTTTCTAGCCTTGGTTTGTAAAACAAGCAGGTCAAATTTTTAAAAAACCACCAAAAAATCATGTCTCTGCCTCATTTTTTGCCTTGGAACTGTGCATTGAGAAGTCTTGGGAAGATTGTGTTTTGACAGTGAAAATGTGCTTCATTTTGAAAATTGAAGGGATATTCATAAAACTAGACTTGAAGGGCTTTCCAACAAGCCATTGTGGAGCCAATTTGGACACCTAAAACAAAGTCAAAAATAGCTTGCAAGATGAAGGGTGCGTTTACCAAAGGGAGGGTGTGTTTACCAAAGAGAGGGCACGTTTGACAGTTTGCTGATATTTTTCAAATTTCACTGCAAATTTGAATTTTTCCTTGAAAATCATGATTTCACTTATGCAATTGAGCATCATAAATGTAAATATGACATGGATAAGTTACCTAGGGGTAGATTCATGATGTGAATGTAATCATCAAAGTCAAATGAATCAGTTTCAATGTAATTAGGGAGGAGTGACTTAGAGCTCCTTACACTCCAGCTTTCAGCTCAGAATTTTGGGGATCTCATCCTCAACTCAGGAATTAAACCCTTGAGTGTGAGAGAATGTATTTTTGATGTCTATATCTTCCCTTTCTTCACTCTTAGCAAGGGTTGGAATAAGTTGGATGCTATTGTATTGATTAAGGACATTGTAATCAATTTTGGACAGAAATTAATGAAGAGTTGTAGCTATTTATTTGGGATACCTGTGGTATGAATGTTTGACATTGTTTCTTCTCTGTGATAATTTGTATGAATTTTTTGTAAGCTCATAAAAAATTTCATGTCTATTACTGAAATATGAGCCTCTTGGTTGATCTCCTCTGAATATCTAATAAAACTACGCAATTCTTGAAGCAGTGTTTGCATTTAGCTGCAACCTTCCTCTTTGGGTGCTTTTTAGCTAGTCTAATTTGTGGGAGATCTGTTTAGTGCATCTAAACTAATTTTTTTTTATGAAATTCCATACATAAGTCCCATATAGCATAAATAAGAGGAACTAAGTCCTGATCTGCGTTATTTCTGCACAGTTTTACTTATACAATGTTTCTCTTGAGCACATTGTTGAAATTCATGAAAAAAGGATATTACGGTGGTATCGGAGCTCCACCCTTGGCACACCCTTTGCTTACCTTAGAGCACTAGTCATGCTGGATTCTAAAGAAGATGATCCTCTCACTGAGAGGGAGAGGAGGTACCAAAATAGAAGTCATAAAAAGTATGACTACACCACTGATGACCCTGACAAGGGTCAACACAAGGGGAAAGCCCCTGAAAATGTGAATGATAAGGAAGTAGATGAGTTTGAAAAAAATATTTTGGAGACCATGCAAGATATTTCCAAGGAGATCAAAGAGATGAGGGTGGATCGAATGAGGGAATCTCTTGGGAGATTTCATCAAGGAGAAAGTTCTGTTATGTCTCATTATGGGACTGGTAAACCTGTGAGCTTTCCACAAGCTCCACAAGCCTCACAACACTCTACTATGCCTACCTTCTTGGCTATAGAGAATGAAGGACCGCAAGAGAAAAGCTCCCTGGAAGGTTACTCTATGGAATATGACTCTCAGATTCAGATATTCAAGGATAACTTGAGTTTCCAAGACTTTTTCCATCTCAAGGACCAGAGGAGACCATGGTAGCAGTATAGAGATGGTGGTTTCCTTCATGGGAGACACCACACTATGGGCAGATTCTTTTTTCCTAAGTTCAATGGATCATCCTCTTGTTCTGCCAAAGAATGGGTGGAAAAGCTGGATATCTATTTCCAGTTGAAAAAAGTCCCCGAAGTAGAAGCCATTAAGATTGCAGCGCTAAACTTTGAGGGTGAAGCCCACAATGGTGGTTCCATGGGCTGTCTACATTGGGACACAACAATGTGTCTACCTATGCTGAGTTCACTAGAATACTAGTGGAGAGATTTGACCGAAAGGATCCCGAGGCACCTTTCATAATCCTTGCAAAGCTAAAACAGACAAGAGATGCAGAGGCCTATATCTCGGAGTTCCTGAGATTATCAGTCATGGTCCCTGATCTATCTATAGCAAGAAGAGTCTACATGTTCATTGATGGCCTAGAGGAACATTTGCATGGGTTGGTTAAGTCTACCAAGCCCATCACTTTGCATGATGCCATTGAGAGAGCTAGAGATCTCCAAGATGCCTTGCCAAGAGCAAAGGCAACTTTCCAAAGCAAAGCCCCTCACTCTTCTAAGGGGAAAGAAGGGAAAGCTGCTCCACCCAAGGAGAGATCACTCTAGAAACCTCTTGACATTGATCTCCAGAGGGATTTGAGGAAAAAGAGATTTTGTTTCACTTTCCAAGAGCCATGGGTACCGGGACATAGATGTGATGTTGGAAGGGCACACTATATAGAAGTCTTCTCAGATTTTGAGAAGGAAGATGGGAATGATGGACCTAGGAGGGGTCACAGCGCTGGTGATGATGAGGAGGAAGAACAATCACCATCCAGAGATGAAGAGGGAGCCTTTGCTCCAACAAGTGGGACTCTTGCCTCTTTGAGAGGAGTGCCTAAGTACTTGACCCTAAGAGTACAAGGCTCAGTCATGAACCATAGAGTGTCTATTCTGATTGATAGTGGGGCAACCCACAACTTTATTGATGCTCACCTTGTGCAGAGGAGAGGAATCCCCACTGACACTTTTGATGGGTTTTTTTTTTTGGTCCCAGGAGATATAACCATGCAATGCATGCAATATGTTCCATCACTTTCTGTCACTATGGGATCCTACACTTTGGTGGACCACTTCTTTGTAGTTGACATACCAGACACCAATATCATCTTAGGTGTCCAGTGGCTGATTACCTTGGGGAAGGTTACCACTAATTGGAAAGCCTTGCAGATGGAGTGGGTGGACTTGAAGAGTGGGAAACACAAATAATTCAAGGCATGCACACTTATCCTACACCTAATGTTTCCACACAAACAACAGAGATGGATTTGTGAAGTGGAAGCAAGGATCTCACAGTTCCTTCTCTCATGTTTATGAGAATGCTACAAGGAACATTCCTACCTCATGGCAAGCCACTTGGAATGTCATTAGATTCTGATCCTGTGGGGGAAGCCTCACAAAGTGCTCCTCCAAATATAGATCAAGCAAGGATTGGAGCAATGAGAGAGAAAGCTACAATGCTGTGGGAGGAAGGAAAGGGGAGGATCAACCTCCCAATAAACAATTATGGCATGTGTAATGTCAAAGAAGCAATCAACAACAAGGAAAGCACCACCATAGATGTATCAGCAGCACTATCATTTTTTAGCTGTGTGGATCCATATTGGAGATCTCAACTCCTTGTGGAGTACTCCAAAGATCTTCACACCGGGATGATATTAGATGGCATGAAGCAAGGGGGAGGCTATTTGGTCCATGAAGGGGTCATCTATCATCTTGGTAAAGTATTCTTGTCTCAAGCCTCCAAGCTTAAGCAATAGATACTTCAAATAGCACACAAAGAGTTCCTTTCCAACTATATGCAGTCAGCAAATATCTACACCCTAATCATGAGGAGTTTTGATTGGGAGGGTATGAGGGAGGAACTACATCAACACTATGATTGGGAGGAACTACATCAGCACTTACAAGAGTGCAATAGTTATGAGGAGTAGGCACATCCAAATGAATCTATGTAGGAGTCATTTCAGCCATCTCTTCCTTCTCTTAAAAGAGGAGAAATGCCCATGCCCAACTCCATGTGTGTGGGAGACTTGAATGGTAAAGAATCTGATCTTATGGAGCATGTTTATCTTTCTGATTTGGCATATTCTCTTACCATATGTATGCAGGCCATGGATCCTACAAGGAGTGATATTACATGTAGATCTCATGGCATTGGTGAGGCCAATAAAAATTCTAAATCCGGTCACTCCCTTGAGGTGCAAAGGGATGTTCTCTTTCATGATGGGTGCTTCCCAAAGGCACCTAACTTGGGTATCACTTTAAGCCATGTCAAAGTGACCCATGCAGAAAAGGTGTGGTGGGAGTACCACTTACCACACTCAGATCTACTAAAGACAAGGAGTGCATTGTGTTGGTATATTATGTGGGATTGTGACCCACCTCCTCAAGTGCAAATTTCAATTTGCATATATGTAATTTTGCTTCCATACATAGATGATATATTGGTATTGTTTATGGGTTTGTATGGGAAAAGAGTGGGCAGTGTATATGTACCACATGGGATGGAACTTCATCTTGTACTTCATGATACATTTTTTAGATGTGACATTTCTTCACCCATGTTTATTTCTGTTGAGTTTTACACTCCTAAAGGGATGTACTATGCCCCTATCATGTTAGCATTGGAGGAGAAATTTTTGATGTATTGGCTTAATGAAAACTTGGCCCACGATGAAAAATTGATCCTTGATGGTGCCATCAATGGAGGAGGAGAACAACTACAACTCTTACCCTATCAATTTCTTGGGGAAAAGCAACATTTTGGAGGGGAGGACTGTAGTGTTCCCGCTTAGCCTTAGCTAAGAGGAACATTCAATTTTGTTTTAATTTCTGTTTCATGAATAAATGAATAAAGGAGGACATGTAAAACTCCTAAAAAGTCTGAATAAATCAATGCCCATGTGAAAAAAGACAAATCAAGGCCATGTAAATAATCACTTTCAGGTGTGAAAGAGGTTTGAACTAAAGACTGGGTCAACCTTGACCAAATCAACAACGTTGTCTAGGTTCATTGCATCTCCAAAAGGGACAGCGCAGTTCTAGAAGGAAGCCTCTCATGTGAAAAGGGCTAACTCATCAAGGTGGTTTAGGGTTTTCAAAAGCTTTCTCATCTTATAAAGGAAAAGGAGGGCAGCAAGAGAAGGTTGTTGATTGATCATATTTCTGAGTATTTGTCTGCTTAGGCAAATACCATTCTCTGCTTTTTAGTGGAGGATTGTATTTGGAATTTCTATGTAGGGATTTCACCTCTTCCTTTGAGGATTCATGGAGGAGTGTTTGCTGAATTGAACCACTATCAGGCTTGAGGCCAAGCTCTAATTTCATTAGAAGTGCTAATCCATTGAGGGTTTTGCTGCTTCTGCAAGCTGCAGCAAGTGGGAGTCTAGATCTGCAGAGATCTAGTGTATTTTTGGGAGCCTCTTCTCATGGAGTGTGTTATTTAACCTCCTGAAAGAGTGTGTCTTCTTCTTGTACTTCATATCTGCAATTTTACAGTGGTTATCTATGTCATTTAAGCTACAACGCTGTTTATTTTGAAAGACTGTGTTATTTTGGTGTGGATCTCTTTATGGTGTTTTTCTCGTAGTTTAGAACAGAGATCTCTAGTGCTAGGCTTTGCCTTCCACTTGGTGATCCGCAGATTAGCTTGCTAATCCATGTTCTGTTTAGATCTGATCCATTGTAATGAAATTTTATATTCATAAATGTACTGCAGCAATTTCCATATCTGCAACTTGTTTCTCAGATCTACTCTTATTTATGCTTGCTTTTGCCAAAATTCCAAGGGGATCTTGAAGAAAAAAATATTTAGCTTCCAGATCTGAAACAAATCTGAATTTTTATCCATAGATATGTCCTAGATCTGAGTGGTAACTTCTATCTACTGAATCTCATTAAAAATAACGCTGTTGAGCCATTTCTGCAAATGTACATGTATTCTAGCTCTCTTTTCTGAAGGTTTCTTGCTGTAATTCCTTATTCATTCTATTGTATATTGAAAGAGCTACATCCTAACACTGATTTGCTGCTTTATTACTAAAATATGAGCCTCCTTTCTGATCTCCTATGAATATCTGATAAAACTACGCAATTCCTGAAGTAGTGTTTGCATTTAGCTGCAACCTTCCTCTTTGGGTGCTTTTTAGCTAGTCTAATTTGTGGGATATCTGTTTAGTGCATCTAAAATAATTTTTTTTTGATGAAATTACATACATAAGTCCCATATAGCATAAATAAAGGAAATAAGTCCTGATCTGCATTATTTCTGCATATTTTTACTTATACAACGTTTCTCTTGAGCACATTGTTGAAATTCCTGAAAAAGGGATATTATAGCTCCGCGCCCTGCAAACCAGTGTGATTCAGGTATGTACTCCCTCAAAAACCAATAGTACGGAAGAAGTTACAGAGGAGAGACATATTTTCTCCCTCCTTGGCACCACCCTTGTCGGAACGCAACCCCAAGCTAGTGCAGAGGTGCAGTTGAATTTGGCCAGGCTGTCACATGAGGCATTGCAAGGTCTCCACACCACCGTTTTCCAAGAGGTTCACCACCGGGACCAAAAAGTGCACCAAAAACTTAGTACAGCTGAGAAGACCATTGCAGCATAGAGCACCGAAGTATCCCTCGTTGTGGCGCAGCAAGCAGAGCTTGAAACATTGATCCACCAGCTCTACATGGAGGATACAGAAGAGATCCCGACTGCAGCCACCCCCTGGGCTAAAGTTGAAGGATTGGTCGCAGCGTTGAAGTCATCTAGGATAGAGATGCAGGTCATGAAGATGCATCTGGATCAGCAGATCACCGACTTATAGGCCAAATTGCAGCCCGAAACACCTCTGGAGGTATGAGCCCAACGCACTGTGCTAGTGACCGAGGCTACCAACACCATTACAGGACAGATTTCTCATGGTGCTCGGTTACTCAAGGATGCCATGCAACTTTGGACCAAGATCCAGCATGATCCGGTCCTCCAGAGAATCAATCAAGACTTGCGGCGGAAGGAAGAAGCTTTCGATCAGGTCGAGGCTACATTTCCCTCTTTAGTTCCTGCATAGCGTCTGGCACGTTTAAAGACCAACAATGCTCTCCAATATGAGATTTAGGAACTCCGGCACAAGAAGCATGCCATCGAGGAACGATTGAAGCCTTGGCCTGACACAACCCTCTAGCTATCACAGGATACTGATGTTGCGGTCAAGCGACTAAATCAGACACTGGAGAGTGTCACCACAGCGACAAAAGGATCGACATCCCAGAAGCTCGTGGATATTGCGCAGAGCACTGCTTCTCAGAGTTAAGAAGTGTTTCCCCCGCTGATCGCTGCCATCAATGCACTACATGCACAGGTGGAGACCCCACCACTCCAGTGACTCAGGACGAGTTACAAGATTTTGTTGGGGGACTGTTGGAACAAGGTCTCCTACAAGCTGTGAAACGGGTCCATTTTGTATATCTTTGATTATATTTAGTCTAACGCAGGGGTTTTGGGGTGGGTCAAAGTCCCTAATGCATTGTAAATGGGTCAGGGGTAGACAAAGAGTCTGCAAACCACGGTTTGCGAACCATTAGATGCGTAGGCTAAAATAGTATAAGTAGTTGAACCTTTTTGAGTTGTAAGACAAAGGATTGAATAGAGATTGATGCTCAGTGTGAACTAATAGATCTATTTAGGGTTGTTGGGGAAGGACTCCTGCTGTTGTGTGCACGGAGATTCTCTATCCTGCTGTCTGCGCAGGTTGGGTTTTGGGGTATTGTAAGTAGATCTAAAGGATTAATGAATTCGTAAATATTGTTGAATATCTGAATCTATTGGAATTACGGTGATGTTTGGTTAATCAATATATGTTGTTGTGTTATTGATTTAAGATGCGAACATACTTTTGTTATTTTTTTATGCTACGATCTGGATCTGTTCTGTTGCACTTCATGCAAGAATATCTGGAACAGTTGTGTTATCATTATATGAGTTCATGATCTATTGATTACTGTGAATATTATTGTTTTTGCACACTTGGATGCGAAGGGAATCTGTAGGTCTAGGCTCTGTGATATAAGATCTGGTCACTATAAGGTTGAACGCAGCTCTGCTTGACTTACCTACCCTTTCCCAGGGTGCGGAAATTTGGTTCCATCACCCACCCATTCTACTTCAAGTGAGACTTTGGCTTGTGCAAGCAGGTCACTGCCGAAAGGGCCAGTAGTATAGGGGTTTGCTGGAAAAACTTGAACCTCCGAACCTGTGTCAGGACCCCTCAAGCCAACATATTTTTTGTTTGATTTCCCTTCATAATTAGGGAAATAGAAATGGATATATAGGTATGTATGTGCCTAGAACTAGGAAGGTGTATCAAAGGCTAAATACCTTCTAGTGGTATCCTAGTGAAGAACAATATAACCATGGAGATGGTGTTTATTTATGAAAGTAAATTTATTTTTTGAATAATGAATACATTTTAGAGTTGATTACTCTTGAGCATAACATAAATATTATGTGATAAATATTATAATGTATCTTTCTATTTATGGCTAATTATGAAATTGCAGAACAAATGCATGCAATGAGTCCATAGTGGGAAGAAGAGATTAAAACTAAAGGGTTTGTATAATGCATTAAGGATAGTGCATACATAAGGGGGAGGGGAATGTAGCACCCCCAAGATGACCCCTATATGTACTTATACACATTATTATTAGGTTGGTGAGCTAGGTTCTGTGGGGCCTACATACTTATGTTTTCTATGCTACTAAGGCTTGTGTGCTAATGTATAGGTATGTTTGAGGCCATAGTGTATGTTTCGTTATGCTATAGAGACTAAGAGATAAAAGGACAACGAGCTTAGGAAATGTAACTTGTAAATAAATGTGTATTAATAAATAAAATGATGGCTAGAAAATAGGTATGGAAAGAGTATGGTAAGCCACGAATCCACAAAAAGGGAAAGGTGTCATGGTGGAACCAAGACATGGTTCCTAATACAAATTATTATTATTGCTATGAGATTACTAAAGTAACTTTATCGGATAATATAAAAATATACTAAATAAACCATTATAATATATTATTATCTGGAGCCATTAATAAAAGGTAAATGAAGTTGAATTATTATTCAGAGTCTATTTCCATTAGATATTATGAGGGAATGTTTATGGTCTTAGTTTAGGGGAGAACTAGAGGATCCATGACTACTGTACCCTAAGGACCCCAAGTGGGTTTGGTCATGAGTTCACTTCTCCTTGGGTTGTCTCAGGGAAGGTTGGATCATTGTAGGGAGAAGTGTAGAGACATGTGTCCCTATATGGGCTTAGAGGGTACTTGGAGACTTTAGAGGGTAGTTGGAACTCCTAGAACCCATATGGATATGAGACATCCCTAGACATAAAAATTTGGAAACCCTATATGGTAGTGGCACAACCCAATGGATTGGGGATGTAGAGAATCATGTGCACTACCTTGGGTTTTTTGGGCTGATGGGGGATGTGATACTATGGTAGAAAGCTATTGGGATTTTATATCTTCTTCCTTGTCATGTTTGGTATTGATTATGTACCTGGATATGGGTAGTCATTTTCATTGTGGAGTCACGGTCACAGATCGGGGATAATATGTAGTTGAGAGAGAAGTAGCGCAATATATGGATAGGTGGTATGTTTAAGGTTTGCAACTAGATGGAAAATTTTATTATATAGGTGGAAAACATGTTTTATTTTGTTTATGGTTTATGACTCATGCCCATTATCATGTTAGTTTGGTTGTGTTATATATAGATGTCATTATTCTTTTGTGGTATTATCTTTTTTGTGGGTAGAATCACCCTAGTTGGGTGGCTAGTGGATGTTACATAAAACTTATCAACAAGATAGAAACAAAATTAAAATAAATAATTAAAAATAAAGAGAGGTATCCACCTATAGGGGTTAGGATTTATTCTTACAGTGTGGATCTCCATCAGGGCCTCAAGAAGTTCTAGATGCACTAGGAATCCTTGAGTATCCATGAGAATAAACTTCAAATCATCCATTTTGATCATAGCTTGATCTTAGGCTTCTTTGTGTTCCACTGACACTTTTTCAAGAATATTCTTAAGCTACCAATACAATTATACCAGTACAATTAATGAATTTTCTCGCCTATAGTATTTGTAGTGTTGGAAATATAAGAAACTACGCTACCCAAAAATTTAGCATTTTGAACCTCTTATTTCTCTACATAAGCTTTCTCCTCAAGGGATTAAGTTTTTCTTGAATTAATTGAGGGTTATATGCATGGAAATTCTATGCTAAACTCTCTACTCAAAACCTGGCACACAAGCCACCAACTTCTCCCCTTCCTCAACCACCTCTATGGTATCAAGCTCTATTATCTTTTTATAGTTGTGGATGGGAGCACGAGGTGTGTAGGGATGAGCTACCTTAGATTTTTTGTTTCATAGGAGTGCAATTGTAGAAACACTTGAAACATTCAGATCCAATGAATAAGAATTCCCTTGTGAGTAGAGAAAGGTAAGTGTGAGAAACAATTACCAATAATGGATGGATAAGAGGATGGAAAACGTTTATAGGCATTGGAAGGAGAGGGGAGCTACATAGAAATAGCATGACCATAAGTGGAGATATAAGTAGTGTGGGAAATGGATCCAATGAAAAATAAAATCCTAAAACATCATTGAACGTCACATAACACCAGTGCTAGAGAGAAGGATAACAAACTTGCACTTAAGGCTCGCAATCATGCAAGGTGGTGTGTAGTTTTCTCTAGGTGCCATCATTTAACATGGGTGAATAACTGGAAGGTTGGTAGACGCCTCCTACCACTTACCTCATCCATTCCATATGACACCCTCTTTAAGCAAGATAAATCCTTAGAAACCAATGTTGAACAATCATCCTTTAGAGACAAGGATGGGAGGGATTCCCAAGAACCTTATGATGGAATGATTGTTGGAAGATAGTTATATTGGAAATATTTTTTTTATTTATGCCAAAGATAGGGGGAAAATACATATTTCCAAGATACATATTGGATAACGAAGATTGTTGGAAATAATTTTTTTGGGATTTTGATGCCCAGTTTGAATACCCTATCTTAGAAGGAATTTTTACTGAAATTTCCTATATCAAATTGGAGCATAGTATATATGGTTGTAAATATTATTATGATACATTTACAATGGTATATGGTACTCCCTATAACTCCACAATAATGATGAGATATGAATGATTTCATTAGAATGACAAAAAAAAAAGTACGAGCATGCCAACCCAACCAGTTTTACAAGTTGGTCCCACAAATGAACTTACAAACACTATAAATAAAGGATATATGAGTTAATTTGATGTGTATCTAAGCAAGAAGATATATGAGGTGCACAAGAGGCACTGAGGAATATTTTTGGGGTGATTCTTGGAGATTAAAGGTGGAAGCAAAAATGAGATTTATGGGGTGATTGAGTCATATTAGAATTTTCACTATAACTTTTCTTCTAGGACGTTTTAGACCATGACAATTGTATGGTACATATATAATATCATAATTTTATTGTATTTAAAATTTAAAATATTATTTCCCTACAATTTCATATTATGTTGTGAGGATGTTAGGCTTCATGAATTCTTCTGAAATTTGCTTCAAACATGTTAACTTAGAATTTCTTTTCTTTTAGGATGTTTCTGATCTTGAAAATTGGATAATAAAAATAGAATATGTTCATGTACATGTATTCAATATTTTATATTTTTTTTCACTATAATTTTAGAGATATGCTATGAGAAATTTAGGCTTCTTAAATGCTCTTAAATATACTTCAAATGGGTTAGCTTGGTATTTTTTCTATAAATTTCTTTCTGTGATGTTTTAGACTATGAAATTTGGAGGAGATGGAGAAGAGATCTCAAGGCACAATTCCTAGAAATTTAATAAATTTGTTCACTATAATTTCAAATATGTGATATGAAGAAGTTAGTATTCCTAAATTCTCCTGAAACATGTTTTGAAAATTCATCTTGGTATTTTTTCTTTAACGTTATTTTTGTGATGTTTCAGACTGTAATATATAGAAGTGAGAGGAAAGAGATATCAGGGTACCCATGCTAGAAATTTTAGACCTTGTTTCACTAAAATTTCAAATATATGATCTAAGGAATTTAGTGATCTTGAATTATCTTGAAGCATGCTTCAAATAGGCCAGCTTGGAAATTTTGCTATAAATTTCTTTTAGAGTTGTTTTAAACTGCGAAATTTGGAAGAGTTAGAGAAGATATCTCTGGGTACATGTAGAAATTCAAGAACTATATTTGTAAAATTGGATATATGGAATGTTGTGAAATTTTTTGTTTTGGAAGAAGTAAAAAGTAACAAGTTTTGGGAGAAGAAAACATAGTGAAGGAAGAAGTAGCAAGTATACCTAGTGAAGAGAGAAGTAACAAGTAGATTTAGTGAAGGTAGTAGCAAAAAGAAGAATTTGTGAAAGTAGAGGTGAATAATAGACATTATGGAGAAGAAATAAAACTTAAAGAAGTAGGTTGGTTCCTATGAATATTTTCAATAGTGGTGATTGATGTCTCATGTAGTTTAGTGCCTACAAATATTGTAGCAGAGGGGATTTTTATCTTTGATAGGTTGGTGCCTACAATGTAAAAAAGGGGGGTGGATGTCTCTTGTAGGTTGATTCTATATAAATTATGATGTAGATTTGTAATTACTCATGAAGATTTAATAAAAATCACAAGACAAAAACCTAATCTACTGCTTCGCAGAAATTAATTCGCAACTTAGAAAAAAAATGTAGACATGCAATAAAAATCACACACATGAAAATAGTTATTTTCCCGAGGAAATAAATCTGCTAAAAACCCCAATGCTTGCTTTCATTAATTTGATGAATATAGATGCATTATAATTTCTTTTCTCAACAGAGCACAACCTCCAAGTGAATAACCTATCTCTCTACTCACCAAGAAGCTTTGACTCAGAATTAGTCAAAATTTTCCTCTGCTTAAGCTCCTATTTTCTTACATTATTCCTTGAGAAATTAGGCCCTGTTATTTAGAAATTTCTCCAAAATGGATTGTGCAATTCCTTAGGCTAATAATCTAACTACATGCAACACCTTTACACTTAAGACTAGTCTGCAACTAATGATACATTGCCTTGGAATCTCCACCAAGCCCGAGGAACTCGAATTATATGCATGAAATAGTTATTTGTGGATGATTTATTAGTTAAATAGATGATAAATGAGTTTTATCAAAGTCACACTACACAAATAGCCCTCCATTAGTTCCTTCAAAAGTT
Organism: Pinus albicaulis; assembly: GCA_034641835.2. Taxonomy (NCBI): domain Eukaryota; kingdom Viridiplantae; phylum Streptophyta; class Pinopsida; order Pinales; family Pinaceae; genus Pinus; species Pinus albicaulis. The sequence continues at coordinate 1,435,122,371 of CM076575.1, forward strand.
ATAACTAGTTAAACTGAAAACATCCTTAGATAACTGATCTTGATTGCTACAAATTAGGAATCACACATGCTTAACTAAACTCTAACTCCTCCAAATCAAATTTATTAAGTAAACTGGGTGACACAAGCCATGTCACACAATTTAACTACATCCAAGTTATCTACTAATATCGAAATTCGAATTTTCTCAATTTAGTCAAGGCAAAATCAAATTGAGAATTTCTTGCTACATTTTTCAACACCCCCTCTCAACAAGAAAGGGTTTATCAACCACCCTTATCCTGCATATGTGGAACTCAAAATTCCCTCTTAACAAGTCATTTTTCAAAATTTTAGCATCTTTCTCCTCTGTCAGAGTGTACTAAAAAAACATTATCCATCTTTGAACACAATCCTGCAAATGGTGATACCAGATATCCATATGCTTGGATCGATCGTGAAAAATAGGATTCTCAAAGATATTAATGAAACTTTTATTATCACAGTAGATCAAAGTTGGATCCATCATATGACCAAAAAATCCAACGAGTATCTTTCTCATCCAAATCGCCTCACATGTTTCTTGACTTGAAACCATGTATTATGCTTCTGCCAATATGAGTGACATAGATATTTGCTTCTTGTTGTACTAGGAAACTGTTGCAGACCCAACATTGAAAACTCCACCTGATTTATTCTTTTGGTTTGATGGACTCCCCACCCAATATGCATTTTTGAAGCCACACAAATTCAATCCCTCTATCTATCTTTACCATAGTCCACACTAGTTAGTTCCTCTAAGGTACCGTAAAACATGCTTAGCTTCCTTCCAATATAATTTGGTTGGCCTAACCATAACTTCCATCAACTTTTTTACTTCATAACACATATCTGGTCATGTGTTTAGAAGATACATAAGTGAACCCACTAGCTACAGATAAATGATAACATCCAATTCCTCACCTGAAGTGGCATCCTACTTCCTCTAGTTGGTCTCTAGAGGTGTCCCCATGGGTTTGCAACTCTCCAAGGGAATCTCCACAGTATTAAATTTTCATACTTTATTTAAGAGAGAAATAGTTCCCAATCACCTTGCCATACTTGCAAGTTGAGGAAGTTGTGCATGAGACCCATGTCCTTCATTTCAAATTCTCTTGTAAGGTCCTCCTTGCAATATATGATCAATTGTTCATTACTAGTTAAAATCAAGTCATCAACATATAAGACAATAATCACCAATTTACCTTCTACCAAGATAATATAGAGGTTTGCATCTACTTCATTTTTGGTGAAGCCGAAATCGATGAGATAGTTATCAATCCTAGTGTACCAAGCACAAGGTGTTAGCCATCTATAATTTCTATTATACCTAATGATAGCTAGAATCTGTTGGCAGCCTTCAAGAAACAATTTCAATTTAACATGTTATTTCTTGAAGCCTTGTTGTTCTCTCTGTCCAAAGAAACCTACCTTCACTGATGTTTTCACTTCAAAATCCTATTGTTTCCAAAAAGAATATTGTTTTTCAAAGCCTCATCTCCATCATTTCATTCCTCCATTTTATCTTCACAATTCCCTTCATGTCACTCATTTTTCCCACATTTATCCCTCCATTCCTCCAAAAAACCCTTTTAAACCATTAAAAACCCTTTATATCGGTTTAATCCTCCCTTTTTATACTTATCGGAACACCAAAAAAGGACTAAAAACCCACTTTTCGGCCTATTTTTCTGACTTTGCATAAAAATGGACCATAAGCCCCTACGGGCTTAACCCTCCGCCCTTTTTCTTCATGTGACCCGCTCCGCAAATGAGCACTAAGCCCATCGGCAATCAGCACATTGAAATTTCTAAATGCCGCTTCCCTTTTCCCTTTTTCTTCTGATGGCCGATCCGCCGATGAAATCTGGACCATCGATCTTCCTCAGATCCGACGGCTACCGCTCCATCGCATCGGCGCATTCCCCTTTTCCCTTCTTCTTTTGGTTTCCCGCCGATGAAATATGGACCGTCGACCTTCCTCAGATCTGATGGTCCACGCTACATCGCACTTCGGAATTTTCCTCAACAATCCTTTTCATTCTCTGCCGATGGTCCCCTGCCGATAAGATCTCTGTTGTCGATCCCGATCTTGATCAGACGACCCTCCATCCATTGCACTTCATCGCATCGGCGCTTCCCCATAGCAATTTCCCCTCTTATCGACCATCGCAAATCCAAAAACCTTGTTCTCGGATCCTCTTCTCCTCAAATATTCGATTCCCCGATACAATCACAGCCGTTGATCGAGCTCAATCTAATGGCTATGGCACTTTCCCGCTATTTTCTCACCGCACTCCTCTTTTCTCTCCCCTAAGAAATCTCGACCGTTGATCCCCTCTGATCCAATGGCAATCGTTCTTCCCCTCTCCATCTTCATTTCCTGAACTCCTTTGATCATTCATCCCCACAAATGGATCTAGCCATTGACCCCCTCTAATCTAACGATGATCGCTTTCCCTCCCATCATCCCTTCTCCCGAACATACCCCGCTCCATAACCTTTCTCTGAGCTTGATCCACCGTTGATATATAAGATCTAACGGCCCACACTTAACTCGAACATTTAACCCTTCCATTCAAAATTTCGCTTCACAACAAAATAACTAACGCAATCGTCAGGACCCACCACCCATCATCGCACATCTTTTCCATTTGTCGCACTCACTCACAGTCGTGGATTTTCCCCCCCTCCCCCCTAGATCGGATGGTTAACATTCAATTTCGTGTTCATATCACCAAAAGAATTGATCGAGAGTTTTGAACGCAAAATAAGCGGTTTTAAAGGGATACATGTCCACCAGAAAACTGTATCACATCTGTTTGATATTATACCACTTACTGCCCGGACCCCGCGTGAATACCGTCCTCGGTATTCCCAAAACTGCCATCTTGTTCTTCGCACCCGAAACCTCATTCAAACCCTGGTTTCAAGTTTCCGCCATTAAAGCTCATCTCCGTTGCATTCCACCTCTCTGAAATGCTCCTCCGCCACCATACCCAACTTCTGAAGCAGTTTAAACCCCAGCCTATAGGATTTATTTAATATTTTGATTTGTTTTGCAGGTTTTAATGGTGGATTAATACACAAGCCTCCCGTAGTCAAATATCAGTGACAAAGGACCTCAAGATGAAGATCCTGGGATCGTAAAATGCAAAGAGGGGATTTACCATGGCTTTTATGTGTTTTATCCATGCCTCATGAACACTGGTAAAATCAATCAAACCTTCTAGCGCGCCAAGAACACCTGTGTTGGGGTTCCAATGTTTTGGCAGATTTGGCAATACCAAAAGATAAGACAACATCAAACCACTTTGGGATCCTAGGATCTAGCCCTCCTGGACCCGGAGAGGGATCTCTCCAGTGAAACAAAGAATGATATATCTTTGAAATCTCAAATGAGATGTTAGGCTAGTTATGAAGCACAAAGGGGGTTTTAAAATGATTTGGTTGGTTGGTTGTTGGGTTGGTCATGAGAATCATAGACTGAGAAAGTAATGGAAAGAAAGGAGCAGAGCAGCAGGATGTTTTAGCAAAGAGGATAGGTCAAGAAAGTGCCATCCATTGGGCTATGGAGTCATGAAAGCTAATTACATGCAACAACTAGCCAAGGCTTTCAAAGGGCAAGTCATCTACACTAAAGGATCCTTTTAGATAGATGATGAAATGGAACATTAAGGACTGAAAGTGAGAGAAGGAAAACAACCCAATTTCTGTCTATAGATCAGATCAGAGGTCATTTAACTCCAGACCTTATTATACATACTCAAAGGTAGCTTTCAATGGAGGAACAAAGGGGCAGCTTATAGATCGGACCAGAGGTCATTTAACTCCAGGTCAGCTTTAGCATGCTCCAAGGGAAAAAAAAGATAAGTTTAACAGAGCCAGGGTCTGTAGATCAGAGAAGGAATTTGAACCTTCAATGCTTTGACACCAGCAAGAGAACTTAGAAAGGCCAGCTGGTCGCACAAGGATCCTAGTGGACAGGGCTAACTCTAATCCCCAGTGTTTCCAAATCTTCCATCTTAAACCCAACAAGAACAACTAAGCAGCAGAAAAAATTAAAGGCAAGTAGAGCAGAAACATAGGGTACCTAACAAGGGTAAATCCTAAGCCAATATTCTGATGCGAGCCGGTAGAAAATGAAACAGTATGACAATGTAATAAACAGTGTTAGAAAAACATCACCAATAGTAATAGACCAGGATCCTGTGAAATTTACTTGATTAATTGATGAAAAACCAGTCACATACACTGAGCTCAATGGATGTTACAGTCCAGACTTTCTCCTCTTAGCCTACTACATTAAAAACTACCCTACTATTCCCTCCCAAGATTATTCTAACAGTCAAACTGAATCACTCTAACAACAATCAGCAACAACCGAACAACAACCTCTACAATATGTTCTCAAGAATTCTTATAGGAGAATGAATAATAGCAGTAGTAGATGCAAATTAAATGGATCCATTAAGACGAAGTGGTGGAAGAGTCTGAGCCCACTCTACTTAATAGCTCTGCACTGTACTCTGTAGACTGGTTCAGAGCTCTCTGTCGGGTCGGATTTGACCTCAGATGTTTCTTTGGAGTCCTTTCTGGCTGTAAGGCCCTCTGTTCTGCCTTATGGAATTGGTGAACTGGATGGAAAGTTCTACATATCTCTCCTTACCTCCTAACTGTGGACCTGATAGTAACAAAAACCTCTGTCAGTGTACTTATCTTCTTAAGGGCTCGAGGAGGCATGGAGAGTGCTGAAAGGCAGTTTTTCTGGAGAAAAGTACTCTGCTGACATTAAACGCAAATATAGCTTTGTTTCGTGTGCTCTGGTCTTTGAACTGCACTTTAATCCTTTGAGCGTGGTATTATCACATTAAATCTTCAATTATGGGTTGGAATCCCTCAATTCCGTCGCTGCTGCTTCACTTGGTGGCTGTAATGGCCTCTCTGTTATCCCTGCACAATGAAATAACCCAATCATAAAATCCAGGGACGGTGGCAGAAGATTTTCCCTGTGGAGGCCTGTGGAAGGAGTGAAAGGGCGGCGGAAAAATTATAATTAGTGTAAAGCCCAAATATTAATGCTTGGGCGAATTAAAAAGGAAAACACGAAAAAAAAAAAAGCGAGGCTTATGATGTGGGACCCGGCGTGGGTGGAGGGTGATTAGTTTTGGACCGTCGGATCTCAGGAGGAGATCGACGGTGGAGATCGAATGATGAACTGTTCCGGATATCCGATGAATAAATATGATGGAGGGCGTGATTAGATACCATCCATCAGATCCGAAGAAATGGACGGCCACGATCGAATCGGCGGATCGCAATCGGGGGCACGGGAGGTGACACTTTTAAACTTTGCAATTGCGATTGGAACGATGCTGCGATTAAGCGCCAACCATTGGATCGCGTAGGAGATCAATGACGGAGATTAAATTAGTGGGGGGAAGACAGGTGGGGAGCGATGAGATATGGACTGTTGGATCTGAAGAGACAAACGACTTAGATCAAATTGGGAAATCGCAATTGGAGGAAACGAAAGGGCAGCGCAACAAGAAGTTACGATTGGCGATTAGCGATTACACGCCAGCCGTCAGATCTGGAAATAGATCAATGGCCCACAGTTAATCGGAGGGGTTAGTGAAGAGGGGCGATGGGCGCATTGCGATTGAGCGCCAGCCATCGGATCCAGGTAATAGATCAACGGTGGAGATCGCGGCGGAGGTCTCAAAGACCAGAACCCAATCGCATAGGAGTTTTTCGTATAACAAAGAAAAGAACTTCTCCGTAAGCTGCGATTTCGATTAGCGCCCAGGGTTTAAGCGCTTGATTCCAGCACTGGGTTACGTGGGGAAGTGGTTAAGGGGCTAGGCCGAAAGGGGCTAGGCCTTATTATAAGATGGAAAGTGGGTTTTTTGGCCCATTTTAATGCTTTTTGAGGCCAAAAAAGGGCAACGGTAGAGAGGAAAAGGTTTTATTAAACCAAACAAAGAGTGTTTGAAGGGTTTAAAAGGGGACTTAAGATGGTTTAGAGGGTTAATGGGGGAAAAGGAGAGGAGTAAAAGGAGATGAAGCAGAGGTTTAGGAGGGATGGTATAAGCGGAAAAAGGAGGCCTTTTGAGCATTTCTTCACAAATAGAGGGGTTTCATGATGGGAACAGCATAGGGGATTTTATCAAAGGGAAAAAACATAGGGAGGCTTCAAGGATGATGTTTTTTCAGGGGAAATGCATTCCTTGAAGGCTCAAAAACCTTTTAGCCCCCTGCTTGCTTGTCAAAAAATTCATAGGGGGCTAACAGTGGCTACACATGGGGATGGCTTCTTCTTGAAGGAGTCAAGAATTCAGAGAATGATCTTTGGTGTAGGCTAGATGCCTGCTGCTTGGCACATCCCTTTCTTTCTTTAGATCAGCTGCCACAAATCATGAAGACATCATATCAGCAGTAAAATCTCTCCCAACAACTACCTCCCCACACTATAGTCCTAACATTTTTTCTTCTAGGGTGCATTTGGACTTGCAGACCCTTTACATCATCAATTTTTTCAAATAGGAAAATAAACCTATTCTACTTCTACCCTTATTATTCCATGAGACCAGATTAAACTGTTGGTCTCATAGTTTCTCTACCTAAACTAGTATCTGCCAGGATTAAACTGTCTAGCAGACTTCTTCTCTATATTCTAAGACAGAAATTGAAAAATAGTCAAGCCAAGATTAGACTGTCTGGCTTGCTAGACTTTGTAGAAATTAAAAAAACTAACTACATGCTCACACACTGAGCTTTATTTCAGACTTCCTACCTAATCTACTCTAACCTGGAAATCTCTGATGCTGTAGGTGATACAATAATTCCAATGTATCCAGTCAAGCACTAACAAAAAAGGATCTGAGCACTGAATGCCTGTCAGAGATAACTATAGGGTGCTCTACATGTGGTTCTTCAAAACTGAGGTCACCATAAGTAGTGACCACTCCTGATGAATTTGGCCCGTGCTAAGGATCAATGCTGGAGAATTTGGACTGATCAGGGCCTCCATGTATTCTGCCACAGGGTCAATGAATAGATGATGTACACTTTCTTCATTCAGTCCTGCCATGACTGGTAGGCTGTCTTCATCCTGGGAAACTTCGACTATTGCTTCTTCCACTGCATCCTCAAAGTGGCTCTTGAAAACGCGATCATATTCTTCTTGTATTTCAACAAGCAGTGGAATCTCTTCCCTCTTAGGGGGAGGGAGATTCTCGAGAAATGCTATGGGGTCTCTGAAATGGTATGATTTCTCTTGTGAGTTCAAAATTTCAATCTCAGCTTCATACCTTTCGACCAGCACTTCTAGAAAAACTTTCTTCAGCTCAGGTTGATTATTGAATCTTGAGCTGGAACGGAAAACTTATGGAAGGTCCTCGCTTCTGAGTTTAGCTAGTATATCTGATATTCCACAATGAAACTATTCAAGGGGACTTATCTCATAGCCTTCCATTGGTGGGGATGATTTTGTAATGCGACTGGTCTCCCAGAGGAGTCTTGTGAAAACACAGATAATCAGCAGCCTACTAATCACCAATGGAGTATTTTGTCATTTAGGAACTGTGGAGTTGCCAGGTGGAGGATTTACAATTTTACTGTCCACCACAGTGATTTACCAAATCAAGGCTTTTGGTCGGTCCCCAGCGGAGTCTCCATTATGTGGTGACGACAATGGGACACAGACCAATGTTAGCAGTTTAGGCACTCAGATTTTTTCCCCAGCGGAGTCGCCATTATGTTGGTGACGACGATGGGAGACAGAAAAATGTTATCAGTTATACGCTCTCATATTATTCCCTAGTATGGTTGCCATTATGATGGGGTTCCTATGTTTTGGCAGATTTGACAATACCAAAAGATAAGACAACATCAAACCACTTTGGGATCCTAGGATCTAGCCCTCCTGGACCCGGAGAGGGATCTCTCCAGTGAAACAGAGAATGATATATATTTGAAAGCTCAAATGAGATGTTAGGCTAGTTATGAAGCACAAAGGGGGTTTTAAAATGATTTGGTTGGTTGGTTGCTGGGTTGGTCATGAGAATCATAGACTGAGAAAGTAATGGAAAGAAAGGAGTAGAGCAGCAGGATGTTTCAGCAAAGAGGATAGGTCAAGAAAGTGCCATCCATTGGGCTATGGAGTCATGAAAGGTAATTGCATGCAAAAACTAGCCAAAGCTTTCAGAGGGAAAGTCATATACACTAAAGGATCTTTTTATATAGATGATGAAATGGAACATTAAGGACTGAAAGTGAGAGAAGGAAAAAAACCCAATTTCTATCTATAGATCAGATCAGAGGTCATTTAACTCCAAACCTACTTGGACATACTCAAAGGCAGCTTTCAATGGAGGAACAAAGGGGCAGCTTATAGATGGGACCAGAGGTCATTTAACTCCAGGTCAACTTTAGCATGCTCCAAGGGAAAACAGAGATAAGTTTAATAGAGCCAGGGTCTATAGATCAGAGAATGACTTTGAACCTTCAATGCTTTGACACCAGGAAGAGATATTAGAAAGGCTATCTGGTCACACAAGGATCCTAGTGTATAGGGCTAACTCTAATCCCCAGTGTTCCCAAATCTTCCAGCTTAAACCCAACAAGAAAAACTAAGCAGTAGAAAAAATTAAAGGAAAGGAGAGCGGAAACATAGGGTACCTAACAAGGGTAAATCCTATGCCAATATTCTGATGCGAGCCAGTAGAAAATGAAACAGTATGAAAATGTAATAAACAGTGTTAGAAAAACATCACCAATAGTAATAGACCAGGATCCTCTGAAATTTTCTTGATTAATTGATGCAAAACCAGTCACATACACTGAGCTCAATGGTTGTTACAGTCTAGAATTTCTCCTCCCAGCCTACTACATTACAAACTACCCTTCTGTTCCCTCCCAAGACTGTTCTAACAGTCAAACTGAATAACTCTAACAACAATCGGCAACAACCAAACAACAACCTCTACAATATGTTCTCAAGAATTCTTATAGGAGAATGAATAATACCATGAGTAGATGAAAATTAAATGGATCCATTAAGACAGATTGGTGGACGAGTCCGAGCCCACTCTGCTTAATAGCTCTGCACTGTACTCTGTAGACTGGTTCAGAGATCTCTGTCGGGTCGGATTTGACCTCGGATGTTTCTTTGGAGTCCTTTCTGGCTGTAAGGCCCTCTGTTCTGCCTTATGGACTTGGTGAACTGGATGGAAAGGTCTATAGATCTCTCCATACCTCATAATTTTGGACCTGATATTAACAAAAACCTCTTTCAGTGTACTTAGCTTCTTAAGGGCTTGAGGAGGAATGGAGAGCACTAAAAGGTAGTTTTTCTGGAGAAAAGTAATATGCTGACATTAAACGCAAATATAGCTTTGTTTCATATGATCTGGTCTTTGAACTGCACTTTAATCCTTTGAGCGTAGGATTAACACATTAAATCTTCAATTACGGGCTGGAATCCCTCAATTCCGTCGTTGCTTCTTCACTTTCTGGCTGTAATGGCCTCTCTGTTATCCCTGCACAATGAAATAACCCAATCATAAAATCCAGGGACGGTGGCAGAAGATTTTCCTGTGGAGGCCTGTGGAAGTGGTGAAAGGGCGGTGGAAAAATGATAATTAGTGCAAAGCCAAAAGATTAACGCTTAGGCGAATTACAAAGGAAAACACGGAAAAACAATGAAGCGAGGCTTATGATGTGGGACCCGGCGTGGGTGGAGGGCGATTAGTTTTGGACCGTCGGATCTCAGGAGGAGATCGACGGCGGAGATCGAATGATGAACTGTTCGGGAGATCTGATGAAGAAATGCGATGGAGGGCGTGATTAGATACCAGCCGTCGGATCCGAAGAAATGGATGGCCACGATCGAATCGGAGGATCACAAGCTGGGGCACGAGAGGTGACACTTTTAAACTTTGTGATTTTGATTGGAGCGATGGTGTGATTAAGCGCCAACCATTGGATTGCGCAGGAGTTCAATGATGGAGATTAAATCGAAGGGGGGAATATAGGCGGGGATCGATGAGATCTGGACCGTTGGATCTAAAGAGATCAATGGCTCAGATCAAATCTGAAAATTGCAATCGGAGGAAATGGAAGGGCGGCGCCACAAGAATTTCCGATTGAGGATTAGCGACTACACGCCAGCCGTCGGATCTAGAAATATATCAATGGCCGACGATTAATCAGAGGGCTTAGTGAAGAGGGGCGACGGGCGCGTTCTGATTGAGCGCCAACCGTCGGATCCGGGTAATATATCAACCCAATCGCATCGGAGTTTTTCGTATAACAAAGAAAAGCTCTTCTCCGTAAGCTGCGATTGCGATTAGTGCCCAGGGTTTAAGTGCTTGATTCCAACACTGGGTTACGTGGGGAAGTGGTTAAGGGGCTAGGCCGAAAGGGGATAGGCTTTATTATAAGGTGGAAAGTGGGATTTTTGGCCCATTTTAATGCTTTTTTAGGCCAAAAAAGGGCAACGGTAGAGAGGAAAACGTTTTATTAAACCAGAAAAAGAGTGTTTGAGGGGTTTAAAAGGGGACTTAAGATGGTTTAGAGGGTTAATGGGGGAAAAGGAGAGGAGTAAAAGGAGATGAAGCAGAGGTTTAGGAGGGATGGTATAAGGGGAAATAGGAGGCCTTTTGAGAATTTCTTCACAAATAGAGGGGTTTCATGATGTGAACAGTAGAGGGGATTTTATCAAAGGGAAAAAGCACGGGGAGGCTTCAAGGATGATGTGTTTTCAGGGGAAATTCATTCCTTGAAGGCTCAAAAACATTTTAGCCCCCTCTTTGCTTGTCAAAAAATTCATAAGGGGCTAATAGTGGCTCCACATGGGGATGGCTTCTTCTTGAAGGAGTCAAGAATTCAGAGAATGATCTTTGGTGTAGGCCAGATGCCTGCTGCTTGGCACGTCCCTTTCTTTCTTTAGATCAGCTGCCACAAATCATGAAGACATCATATCAACAGTCAAATATTTCCCAAAAACTACCTACCCACACTATTGTCCTAACATTTTTTCTTCTAGGGTGCATTTGGACTTGCAGACCCTTTACATCATCAATTTTTTCAAACAAGAAAATAAACCTATTCTAATTCTACCCTTATTACTCCATGATACCATATTAAAGTGTTGGTCTCATAGTTTCTCTACCTAAACTAGTATCTGCTAGGATTAAACTGTCTAGCAGACTTCTTCTCTATATTCTAAGACAGAAATTGAAAAACAGTCAAGCTAGGATTAGACTGTCTGGCTTGCTGGACTTTGCAAAAATTAAAACAACTAACTACATGCTCACACACTAAGCTTTATTTTAGACTTCCTACCTACTCTACTCTAACCAAGAAATCTCTGATGCTTTAGGTGATGCAATAATGCCAATGCAGCCAGTCAAGCAGTAACAAAAAAGGATCTGAGCACTGACTGCCTGTCAGAGATAACCACAGGGTGCTCTGCATGTGGTTCTTCAAAACTGAGGTCACCATCAGTAGTGACCACTCTTGATTAATTTGGCCCGTGCTAAGGATCAATGCTGGAGAATTTTTCCTGATCAGGGCCTCCATGTATTCTACCACAGGGTCAATGAACAGATGATGTACAATTTCTTCTTTCAGGCCTGCCATGACTGGTAGGTTGTCTTCACCCTGGGCAGCTTCGATTATTGCTTCTTCCACTGCATCCTCAAAGTGGCTCTTGAAAACCCGATCATCTTCTTCTTGTATTTCAACAGGTAGTGGAATCTCTTCCCTCTTAGGGGGAGGGATATTCTCGAGAAATGCTATGGGGTCTCTGAACTGGTATGATTTCTCTTGTGAGTTCAAAATTTCAATCTCAGCTTCACACCTTTCGACCAGCACTTCTAGAAAAACTTTCTTCATCTCAGGTTGATTATTGAATCTTGAGTTGGAACGGAAAACCTCTGGAAGGTCCTCGATTCTGAGTTTATCCAGTATATCTGATATTCCGCAATGAAACTCTTCAAGGGGACCTAGCTCATAGCCTTCTATTGGTGGGGATGATGTTGTAATGCGACTGGTATCCCAGTGGAGTCTTGTGAAAACACAGATAATTAGCGGCCTACTGATCACCAGTGGAGTCTTTTGTCATTTAGGAACTGTGGAGTTGCCAGGTGGAGGATTTACAATTTTACCGTCCACCACAGTGATTTACCAAATCAAGGCTTTTGGTCAGTCCCCAGCAGAGTCGCCATTATGTGGTGACGACAATGGGACACAGACCAATGTTAGCAGTTTAGGCACTCAGATTTTTTCCCCAGCGGAGTCGCCAATATGTTGGTGACGATGATGGGAGACAGACAAATGTTATCAGTTATAGGCTCTCAGATTATTCCCCAATATGGTCGCCATTATGTTGGGGTTCCTATTTTTTGGCAGATTTGGAAATACCAAAAGATAAGACAACATCAAACCACTTTGGGATCCTAGGATCTAGCCCTCCTAGACCCGGAGAGGGATCTCTCCAGTGAAACAAAGAATGATATATCTTTGAAAGCTCAAATGAGATGTTAGGCTAGTTATGAAGCACAAAGGGGGCTTTAAAATTATTTGGTTGGTTGGTTTCTGCGTTGGTCATGAGAATCATAGACTGAGAAAGTAATGGAAAGAAAGGAGCAGAGCAGCAGGATGTTTCAGCAAAGAGAATAGGTCAAGAAAGTGCCATCCATTGGGCTATGGATTCATGAAAGGTAATTACATGCAACAACTAGCCAAGGCTTTCAGAGGGCAAGTCATCTATACTAAAGGATCTTTTTAGATAGATGATGAAATGGAACATTAAGGACTGAAAGTGAGAGAAGGAAAACAACCCAATTTTTGTCTATAGATCAGATTAGAGGTCATTTAACTCCAGACCTGCTTGGACATACTCAAAGGTAGCTTTCAATGGAGGAACAAAGGGGCAGCTTATAGATCGGACCAAAGGTCATTTAACTCCAGGTCATATTTATCATGCTCCAACGGAAAACAGAGATAATTTTAATAGAGCCAGGGTCTGTAGATCAGAGAAGGATTTTGAACCTTCAATGCTTTGACACCAGCAAGAGATCTTAGAAAGGCCAGCTGGTCGCACAAGGATCCTAGTGGACAGGGCTCATATCCTTCTGCAACGAAACTCTTCAAGGGTACTTAGCTCATAGCCTTACATTGGTGAGGATGATGTTGTAATGTGACTGGTCTCCCAGTGGAGTCTTGTGAAAACACAGATAATCAGCGGCCTACTAATCACCAATGCAGTCTTTTGTCATTTAGGAATTGTGGAGTTGCGAGGTGGAGGATTTACAATTTTACCGTCCACCACAGTGATTTACCAAATCAAGGCTTTTGGTCAATCCCCAGTAGAGTCTCCATTATGTGGTGATGACAATGGGACACAGACCAATGTTAGCAGTTTAGGCACTCAGATTTTTTCCCCAGCGAAGTCGCCATTATGTTGGTGACGATGATGGGAAACAGAAAAATGTTATCATTTATAGGCTCTTAGATTATTCCCCAGTATGGTCGCCATTATGTTGGGGTTCCTATGTTTTGGCATATTTGAAAATACCAAAAGATAAGACAACATCAAACCACTTTCGGATCCTAGGATCTAGCCCTCCTAGACCCGAAGAGGGATCTCTCCAGTAAAACAAAGAATGATATATATTTGAAAGCTCAAATGAGATGTTAGGCTAGTTATGAAGCACAAAGGGGGTTTTAAAATGATTTGGTTGGTTGGTTGTTGGGTTGGTCATGAGAATCATAGACTGAGAAAGTAATGGAAAGAAAGGAGCAGAGCAGCAGGATGTTTCAGCAAAGAGGATAGGTCAAGAAAGTGCCATCCATTAGGCTATGGAGTCATGAAAGGTAATTACATGCAACAACTAGCCAAGGCTTTCAGAGGGAAAGTCATCTACACTAAAGGATCTTTTTAGATAGATGATGAAATGGAACATTAAGGACTGAAAGTGAGAGAAGGAAAACAACCCAATTTCTGTCTATAGATTAGATCAGAGGTCATTTAACTCCAGACCTGCTTGGACATACTCAAAGGCAGATTTCAACGGAGGAACAAAGGGCCAGCGTATAGATCGAACCAGAGGTCATTTAACTCCAGGTCAGCTTTAGCATGCTCCAAGGGAAAACAAAGATAAGTTTAAGAGAGCCAAGGTCTGTAGATCAGAGAAGGAATTTGAACCTTCAATGCTTTGACACCAGAAAGAGATCTAAGAAAGGCCAGCTGGTTTCACAAGGATCCTAGTGGATAGGGCTAACTCTAATCCCCATTGTTCCCAAATCTTCCAACTTAAACCCAACAAGAACAACTAAGCAGCATAAAACATTAAAGGCAAGGAGAGCAGAAAGATAGGGTACCTAACAAGGGTAAATCCTATGCCAATATTCTGATGTGAGCCAGTAGAAAATGAAACAGTATGAAAATGTAATAAATAGTGTTAGAAAAAAATCACCAATAGTAATAGACCAGAATCTTGTGAAATTTTCTTGATTAATTGATGCAAAACTAGTCACATACACTGAGCTCAATGGCTGTTATAGTCTAGAATTTCTCCTCCCAGCCTACTACATTACAAACTACCCTGCTATTCCCTCCCAAGAATGTTCTAACAGTCAAACTGAATCCCTCTAACAGCAATTGACAACAACCGAACAACAACCTCTACAATATGTTCTCAGGAGTAGATGCAAATTAAATTGATCCATTAAGACAGAGTGGTGGAAGAGTCCGAGCCCACTCTGCTTAATAGCTCTGCACTGTACTCTGTAGACTGGTTCAGAGATCTTTGTCGAGTTGGATTTGACCTCGGATGTTTCTTTGGAGTCCTTTCTGGCTGTAAGGCCCTCTGTTCTGCCTTCTTGAATTGGTGAACTGGATGGAAACGTCTGCAGATCTCTCCATACCTCATAACTATGGACCTGACAGTAACAGAAACCTATGTCAGTGTACTTAGCTTCTTAAGGGCTCGATGAGGCATGGAGAGCGCTGAAAGGAAGTTTTTCTGGAGAAAAGTAATCTACTGACATTAAACGCAGATATAGCTTTGTTTCATGTGCTCTTCGAACTGCACTTTAATCCTTTGAGCGTGGGATTGGAAAATTAAATCTTCAATTACGGGCTGGAATCCCTCAATTCCGTCGCTGCTGCTTCACTTGGTGGTTGTAATGGCCTCTCTGTTATCCTTGCACAATGAAATAACCCAATCATAAAATCCAGGGATGGTGGCAGAATATTTTCCTGTGGAGGCCTGTGGAAGCGGTGAAAGGGCAATGGAAAAATGATAATTAGTGTAAAGCCCAAAGATTAACGCTTGGGTGAATTACAAAGGAAAACACGGAAAAATAAATAAGCGAGGCTTGTGATGTGGGACCCGGCGTGGGTGGACGGTGATTAGTTTTGGACCGTCGGATCTCACGAAGAGATCGATGGCGGAGATCGAATGATTAACTGTTCGGGAGATCCGACGAAGAAATATGATGGAGGGCGCGATTAGATCCCAACCGTCAGATCCAAAGAAATGGACGGCCATGATCGAATCGGCGGATCGCAATCGGGGGCACGGGAGGTGACACTTTTAACCTTTGCGATTGCGATTGGAGCGATGGTGCGATTAAGAGCCAACTGTTGGATCGCGCAGGAGATCAATGGCGGAGTTTAAATCAGCAGGGGGAAGACAGGCGGGGAGCGATGAGATCTAGACTATTGGATCTAAACATATCAACGGCTCAGATCAAATCGGGAAATCGCAATCAGAGGAAACGGAAGGGCGATGCAACAAGAAGTTACGATTGGCGATTACCGATTACACGCCAGCCGTCGGATCTAGAAATATATCAATGGCCCATGGTTAAACAAAGGGGTTAGTGAAGAGGGGCGATGAGCGCGTTGTGATTGAGCGCCAACCGTCGGATCCGGGTAATAGATCAACGGTGGAGATCGTGGCGGAGGTCTCAAAGACAAGAACCCAATCGCATCGGAGTTTTTCGTATAACAAAGAAAAGCACTTCTCCGTAAGCTGTGATTGCAATTAGCGCCCAGGGTTTAAGCGCTTGATTCCAGCACTGGGTTACGTGGGGAAGTGGTTAAGGGACTAGGCCGAAAGGGGCTAGGCCTTATTATAAGGTGGAAAGTGGGTTTTTTGGCCCATTTTAATGCTTTTTGAGGCCAAAAAAGGGCAACAGTAGAGAGGAAAAGGTTTTATTAAACAAAACAAAGAGTGTTTGAAGGGTTTAAAAGGGGACTTAAGATGGTTTAGAGGTTTAATGGGGGAAAAGGAGAGGATTAAAAGGAGATGAAGCAAAGGTTTAGGAGGGATGGTATAAGGGGAAAAAGGAGGCCATTTGAGCATTTCTTCACAAACAAAGGGGTTTCATGATGGGAACAACAGAGGGGATTTTATCAAAGGGAAAAAGCACATGGAGGCTTCAAGGATGATGTGTTTTCAGGGGAAATGCATTCCTTGAAGGCTCAAAAACATTTTATCCCCCTGTTTTCTTGTCAAAAAATTCATAGGGGCTAACAGTGGCTCCACATGGAGATGGCTTCTTCTTGAAGGAGTCAAGAATTCAGAGAATGATCTTTAGTGTAGGCCAAATGCCTACTGCTTGGCACATCTCTTTCTTTCTTTAGATCAGCTGCCACAAATCATGAAGACATCACATCAGCAGTAAAATCTCTCCCAACAACTACCTACCCACACTATAGTCCTAACATTTTTTCTTCTAGGGTGAATTTGGACTTGCAGACCCTTTACATCATCAATTTTTTCAAACAAGAAAATAAACCTATTCTACTTCTACCCTTATTACTCCATGAGACAAGATTAAACTGTTGGTCTCATAGTTTCTCTACCTAAACTAGTATCTGCTAGGATTAAACTGTCTAGCAGACTTATTCTCTATATTCTAAGATAGAAATTGAAAAACAGTCAAGCCAGGATTAGACTGTCTGGCTTGCTGGACTTTGCATAAATTAAAACAACTAACTACATGCTCACACACTAAGCTTTATTTCAGACTTCCTACATACTCTACTCTAACCTGGAAATCTCTGATGCTCTAGGTGATACAATGATGCCAATGCAGCCAGTCAAGCAGTAACAAAAAAGGATTTGAGCACTGACTTCCTGTCAGAGATAACCACACGGTGCTCTGCATGTGGTTCTTCAAAACTGAGGTCACCATCAGTAGTGACCACTCCTGATGAATTTGGCCCATGCTAAGGATCAATGCTGGAGAATTTGGACTGATCAGGGCCTCCATGTATTCTACCATAGGGTAAATGAACAGATGATGTACACTTTCTTCTTTCAGGCCTGCCATGACTGGTAGGTTGTCTTCATCCTGGGTAGCTTCGACTATTGCTTCTTCCACTGCATCCTCAAAACGGCTCTTGAAAATCCGATCATCTTCTTCTTGTATTTCAACAGGCAGTGCAATCTCTTCCCTCTTAGGGGGAGGGAGATTCTCTAGAAATGCTCTAGGGTCTTTGAAATGGTATGATTTCTCTTGTGAGTTCAAAATTTCAATCTCATCTTCATACATTTCGACCAGCACTTCTAGAAAAACTTTCTTCAGCTCAGGTTGATTATTGAATCTTGAGATGGAACAAAAAACCTCTGGAAGGTCCTCGCTTCTGAGTTTAGCCAGTATATCTGATATTCCGCAACGAAACTCTTCAAGGGGACTTAGCTCATAGCCTTCCATTCGTGGGGATGATGTTGTAATGTGACTGGTCTCCCAGAGGAGTCTTTTGAAAACATAGATAATCAGCGGCCTACTGATCACCAGTGGAGTCTTTTGTCATTTAGGAACTGTGGAGTCGCCAGGTGGAGGATTTACAATTTTACTGTCCACCATAGTGATTTACCAAATCAAGGCTTTTGGTCGGTCCCCAGCGGAGTCTCCATTATGTGGTGACGACAATGGGACACAGACCAATGTTAGAAATTTAGGCACTTAGATTTTCTCCCCACCGGAGTCGCCATTATGTTGGTGACGAAGATGGGAGACAGAAAATTTTTATCAGTTATAGGCTCTCAGATTATTCCCCAATATGGTCGCCATTATGTTGGGGTTCCTATGTTTTGGCAGATTTGGAAATACCAAAAGATAAGACAACATCAAACCACTTTGGGATCCTAGGATCGAGCCCTCCTGGACCCGGAGAGGGATCTCTCCAGTGAAACAAAGAATGATATAACTTTGAAAGCTCAAATGAGATGTTAGGATAGTTATGAAGCACAAAGGGGGTTTTAAAATGATTTTTTTGGTTGGTTGCTAGGTTGGTCATGAGAATCATAGACTGAGAAAGTAATGGAAAGAAAGGAGAAGAGCAGCAGGATGTTTCAGCAAAGAGGATAGGTCAAGAAAGTGCCATCCATTGGGCTATGGAGTCATGAAAGCTAATTACATGCAACAACTAGCCAAGGCTTTCAGAGGGCAAGTCATCTACACTAAAGGATATTTTTAGATAGATGATGAAATGGAACATTAAGGACTGAAAGTGAGAGAAGGAAAACAACCCAATTTCTGTCTATAGATCAGATCATAGGTCATTTAACTCCAGACCTGCTTGGACATACTCAAAGGCATCTTTCAATGGAGGAACAAAGGGGCAGCTTATATATCGGACCAGAGGTCATTTAACTACAGGTCAGCTTTAGCATGCTCCAAGGAAAAAACAGTGATAAGTTTAACAGAGCCAAGGTCTGTAGATCAGAGAATGACTTTGAACCTTCAATGCTTTGACACCAGCAAGAGATCTTAGAAAGGCCAGCTGGTCGCACAAGGATCCTAGTGGACAGGGCTAACTCTAATCCCCAGTGTTCTCAAATCTTCCAACTTAAACCCAACAAGAAAAAATAAGCAGCAGAAAACATTAAAGGCAAGGAGAGCAGAAACATAAGGTACCTAACAAGGTTAAATACTAAGCCAATATTCTGATGCGAGCCAGTAGAAAATGAAACAGTATGAAAATGTAATAAACAGTGTTAGAAAAACATCACCAATAGTAATAGACCAGGATCCTGTGAAATTTGCTTGATTAATTGATTCAAAACCAGTCACATACACTGAGCTCAATCGCTGTTACGGTCCAGAATTTCTCCTCCCATCCTACTACATTACAAACTACCCTGTTATTCCCTCCCAAGACTATTCTAACAGTCAAACTGAATCCCTCTAACAGCAATCGGAAACAACCGAACAACAACCTCTACA
The DNA here is from genome assembly GCA_034641835.2 of Pinus albicaulis. Taxonomy (NCBI): domain Eukaryota; kingdom Viridiplantae; phylum Streptophyta; class Pinopsida; order Pinales; family Pinaceae; genus Pinus; species Pinus albicaulis. The sequence continues at coordinate 1,435,141,642 of CM076575.1, forward strand.
ATATGTTCTCAGGAATTCTTATAGGAGAATGAGTAATAGCAGGAGTAGATGCAAATTAAATGGATCCATTAAGACAGAGTGGTGGAAGAGTCTGATCCCACTCTACTTAATAGCTCTGCACTGTACTTTGTAGACTGGTTCAGAGATCTCTGTCGGGTCGGATTTGACCTCGGATGTTTCTTTGGAGTCCTTTCTGGCTGTAAGGCCCTCTATTCTACCTTCTGGAATTGGTGAACTGGATGGAAAGGTATGCAGATCTTCCATACCTCATAACTGTGGACCTGACAATAACAGAAACCTCTGTCAGTGTACTTAGCTTCTTAAGGGCTCGAGGAGGCATGGAGAGCACTGAAAGAAAATTTTTCTAGAGAAAAGTACTCTAGTGACATTAAACGCAGATATAGCTTTGTTTCATGTGCTCTGGTCTTCAAACTACACTTTAATCCTTTGAGCCCGAGATTAGCACATTAAATCTTCAATTACGGGCTGGAATCCCTCAATTCTATTGTTGTTGCTTCACTTGGCAGCTGTAATGGCCTCTCTTTTATCCCTGCACAATGAAATAACCCAATCATAAAATCCAGGGACGGTGGCGGAAGATTTTCCTGTGGAGGCCTGTGGAAGTGGTGAAAGGGCCGCGGAAAAATGATAATTAGTGTAAAGCCCAAAGATTAACACTTGGGAGAATTAGAAAGGAAAACATGGAAAAGCAAAGAAGCGAGGTTTATGATGTGGGACCCGACGTGGGTGGAGGGCGATTAGTTTTGGACCGTCGGATCTCAGGAGGAGATCAACGGTGGAGATCGAATGATGAAATTTTCGGGAGATCTGATGAAGAAATACAATGGAGGGCATGATTATATCCCAGCCATCAAATCCTAAGAAATGGACGGCCACAATCGAATCAGCGGATCGTAATCGGGGGCACGGGAGGTGACACTTTTAAACTTTGCGATTGTGATTGGAGCGATGGTGCGATTAAGCACCAACCGTTGGATCGCGGAGGAGATCAACGGTGGAGATTAAATCGGTGGGGGGAAGACAGGTAGGGAGCGATGATATCTGGACCGTTGGATCTGAAGAGATCAACGGCTCAGATCAAATCGGGAAATCGCAATCAGAGGAAACGGAAGGGCGGCGCAACAAGAAGTTTCGATTGGCGATTAGCGATTACACGCCAGCCGTCGGATTTGGAAATAGATCAATGGCCCACGGTTAATCGGAGGGGTTAGTGAAGAGGGGAGACGGGTGCGTTTTGATTGAGCGCCAGCCATCGGATCCGGGTAATAGATCAACGGTGGAGATCGCCGCGGAGGTCTTAAAGACCAGAACCCAATCGCATAGGAGTTTTTCGTATAACAAAGAAAAGCGCTTCTCCGTAAGCTGCGATTGCGATTAGTGCCTGGGGTTTAAGCGCTTGATTCCATCACTAGGTTACGTGGGGAAGTGGTTAAGGGGCTAGGCTGAAAGGGGCTAGGCCTTATTATAAGGTGGAAAGTGGGTTTTTTGGCCCATTTTAATGCTTTTTAGGCTAAAAAAGGGCAACGGTAGAGAGGAAAAGGTTTTATTAAACCAAACAAAGAGTGTTTGAAGGGTTTAAAAGGGGACTTAAGATGGTTTAGATGGTTAATGGGGGAAAAGGAGAGGAGTAAAAGGAGATGAAGCAGAGCTTTAGGAGGGATGTTATAAGGGGAAAACGGAGCCTTTTGAGCATTTCTTCACAAACAGAGGGGTTTCATGATGGGAACAATAAAGGGGATTTTATCAAAGGGAAAAAGCATAGGGAGGCTTCAAGGATGATGTGTTTTCAGGGGAAATACATTCCTTGAAGGCTTAAAAACATTTTAGCCCCCTGTTTGCTTGTCAAAAAATTCATAGGGGGCTAACAACCTGCACACATAACAGTGAAGACCAATCAGAGATTAAAGATGAAGATTAAAGACTAAAGGTTAAATCATAAAGCCCGAAGACCAAGAGCCTAACCCGTAAAGATTAAAGATAAAGCACAGTATTGAGATAAAGGAATTAAAGTCAAAACAGTCAGCAAAAGGACAAATCACAAGACAGAAGGCCCCATGCACGTCAGAGCGAAGAAGTTAATTCAGTCAAGACGTCTGACCGCCACCATGATCAGCATTTTTACCTACCAAGGACAAAACTGGTTGTTTCTACAAAAAAATACTTTTCAACTGACAGAGTAGTTATTGTGAAAGTATGGGAAAGCCTCAAAGCCCACTCTTTCAATTAACTTGTCCCAGAAGCCTAAACAGAACTATTACAGTCAGAAGACATCTCCCAAAGAACACACATTGGAGTTATTATAGCCTACCAGATATGCCTCAAAGACAGCAAGAAATACCAGAGTGGGCAAGAAATTAAAGTAATATTTATGGCACAGAATGGGCATTCGAATTCTTTTCTCCTATGTTTTAATTCACCATTAAGACCATCTCTGTCACCTCTCCTCCCCATTCACCTATAAATCCTATTCGAACTCTTATTGTAAAGTTGGCACTTGGTGAATTCTGAAGTAATACATAGACTACTGTTTTCAAGAAGAATTGGTGTTTTGAAGAAGTGTGGATGTATTTGCTTTTCTGTTGATGAAGGAGGCTAGACCATTGGATCCTTGAGCCTGGTTTTGGTGAAGTACTCTCTATTCGTTTATTTTATTTCCTATTTTTCACTTTCTTCCATTATGCTTTGCTTGCAGTAGAGTAAAAAGCTTAGGCTAAGAAATGTCTCCTAGAAGCACCTTAGGCCTGTTTACTCTTCACTGCCTTTATGTTTTCATCTTCTGAAGGTTTTATTTATTAGTTTGATTGCTTTTAAACCCTTAAGCTTTTTTATTTCAGAATAGTTCAAATAGTTGGTGTCAAGGTTTAATTATGGTTTTCCCTATCTACTTGCTGCCTCTCGAAAGCTATTTCTAAAATCATCCTTCAAACATTATTGTTTGCAGCCTGGCAGAGAGGATTTGTTTCGATATTACCCTCTGTTTCTTGCTGAGATAGTCATATTTGAAGGTCTTTATAATTGCAGTCTTAGATGCTTGGGTGTTCCCCCTTTTATGGATGCAATTATTTGTGTTTCTTATATGTTTTCTAACTCCTTTAAGTGAAACAATTAGAAGAAACAGAGTGCTCCTCTCCTTCTTTGTCTTACTTGAAAGTCTGTCTTGTTTATGTTATCTACATAAAGTATGTTGGTAGGATTCATGGTTAGCCCTAGCTATCGGATATTTATTTGTGTTTAGATAGTGTTGCAAGTCCCTTCGTTGAAAGGTATACATAATTAAGGAGTCTTAACAGCCCTTGAAAGCTCTACTTTTCCTTCCAAATCCTTGATGTTCATTTCATCCCACCTATATGATCCCACATATCCATCGAATAAGTTAGATTTTCCCTTTGGTTCCCCAAATTCATCATTCAAAATAGTTTATACTTCCACATGACTCCATTTTCCAATGGCTTGTAGATTTCCACACTCTATCTATGTTGCCTGGATCATCTCTGTCCAACCAACAAACAAACAAATTCACACTTCATAACTAGCCTAAAATCAACCTCTTAAAAGCATCAAGTTATATCCCTACAAAAATATTGAGAGATCCCTCTCTGAGACTAGGAGGGCTAGATCCTAGAGCTCTAAATATTGGTTTGAATGTTGCCTTGTCATTTGGTTTTCCAATCAGCCAAATCACAGGACCCCAAAATTTTGGCGATCACGGTGGGACCTTTTTTAGTAAAATTCCCTAAACAAAACACTCAGTATTCATTCAATTGAAATTAGCTTTCTTCAAGCACTACTAGCATAATGGTGATCATGATAGGACCTGTCTAAATCAGTGTCAATCTAGGTAACCCTTAGGATTCTGAGAGACCCTTATCAAACCTTGAAGAAATTAGCTAGTAAGCCATAGAGTAGACTCTGTTCGTTTCACCACCTTAGCTAAGTGTTGAAACAGGTATAGGACACTCTCACAACCATAGAACTACAAAAAACTCAGAAAACCCCAAAAAAATTCAGACTGGTTTCATAATAAACTTTGGTGGTGGACCATAAACATTTTACCTTCAAAAAGCTAAAAATTTCCACCTGGTGACTCCACTAGCCCCAGTAGGCCTATTATTCCACTACTACTCCTTATTTCTTTAGGATTGGGTTAACCAACCTTGAGGAGATTCAGAATCCTATTCTCATGTTATGAAAAGCATTGTGAGAGGAAAGCCTTTGAAAGAGTTTGAAGTTTGAAGCCTCTCCAAGTTTTGAAGCGGAAATCTAGCTTCACATAGGGTCAACACTAGATCCCATCCAAATCCTGATCCTCCCACCATAGTTAATGATCCAGAGAAGATTTTGTGGCAGAATTCTAAGTCCGGAAAATCAACTGCTGATAGGACCATCCCAAGAACAATATATGTCCCTGAAAACCTCACAATCTTCAAAAACCCTCACTTTGACTTACCTCACACAAAGAACCTATTTAGAAATAAGTCTCAGAGTGACTTAAACCAAGTTGATTTGGAAGCCACAAATTTACAATAGAGCCTTAGCAGAGAAGCTTCACCTTCTACTCCACCTAATTCTCAGCTTCTCCATCATTTCAGCTCCTTCCATAATAGATATGGTCATCATCATTTTGTTGGCCCAAGTGTTTCTTCCACTCCTATTCACACTTTTGCTACCCAAAACACTCCTGTTCAACCCACTGTCCCTTTTATAAATCCACCCCCTGTAGACCCTCCATTATTTCTAGCCATGGTAGCATGGTATGTTCCCCTAGTGTTTCCCCAACCTCTACTTCCTTTACCCAATGAATACCAGTCCGAAATTCCCCATTTCACTGGAAATGAACCCACTACTACTCAACAGCATGTAGAAAAGATGAACGATGCCTTTGATTATATGGAAATAGAATATGAGACCATCAAAATAAGAATTTTTGCTCAGAGTTTGGGATGAGAAGCCAAAAAATGGTTCAAAGGCCTAACTCCCCATAGCATAAACCATCTCCCTTATTTATTTCAAACGTTCACTAACAAATGGGAAATAAAAAAGAAACCTTTCCAAATACTTTTAGATTAAAACAACCTCAAAAGAAACGTTGGGGAAAGTCTTCAAGATTATTGCACTAGATTTAATAGTGTTTATAACACACTACCCCCAGATTTGAAGCCTCCACAAGGCTCAGCTTTGGCCAAATTCCCTGAAGGATTTGATCCCGAAATTTCCTATCAGCTAAGAGAAAGAGATCCCATGACTTTAGAAGACATGCAGAAGGGAGCTCTTAGTGTGGAAGCAAATCTGATTGAGAAGAGAGCTAGGATGAGGACTGAAAAGAAAGTAACATATAGGGAAGACACTACACCTTCCACATCTTACTCAAAATTAGACCATCTAGCCAAGAACATGGATAGGTTGTAAAGAATGATGGAGAGGTTGGTTGTCCAAACAAATGCTTAGAATAGGAACCAGCCTCAAAATCAGAACCAGAACTCTAGGAGAAATCCCAATCAAGATAGGAATAGATACAATGACCAACAAATTAGGCCTCCCTTTCAAAAAAACTATGTAGAATAAGAGGATGAAGGGAAAACTGATAGGCTGGAAGAAAATCATGTGAACTTGATAGGATCTGATGACGGAGATGATATCTTCCTCACTGAGGAAGAACAAGGATTTTTATCATCAGAGAAAAACGAACACAACCATGAAGATTCTAAAGATTACAGATTGGGTTTTGAAAATGCAATCATGGAGGTGCACAAAAAATATAATCTTAGAAGCAAAGGGAGCCCAAAAATTTCTAATGACAAAAAAAATAGTACTATTGTTAAGAAAGCTTCAGAAAATCAGCCTAAAAAGACAGCCAGTAACACGAACACTGTGGCCAAGAAAACTAATCTAAATAAAGACAAAAACAACCAAACAAGTGTTGAGAAGAGCTACCATAGTACTTCTGCTATTGGCCCTATCAAAGCAGTTCCAACTAACAGTCCTAATAAAACTCAGCCAGCCAAAACTGCTGAAAGAAACATGAGTGAAAAAATAGATGTGAATATGTCAAAAATGACGCTTCCTTTCAGCCTCGAAGGGGAAATTGCCAAGATCAAAATTAGCATGCCTCTAGCTGAACTTGTAACTCAGGAAGTGTACAAAAATCAAGTTTTGAAATCTCTGAATATAAACATCGATACTAATACTTTAAACATGACGGATGACAAACCAGAACTGTTGTTGGGTCCTAGAATTGAAGGAAAATACCAAGAAGGGGTTGTCCCTCCCTTTTATGTTAGTCTAAATGTACATGATAATATCCTACACAATGACGTGCTAGACTCTGGAGCATCACATAACCTTATGCCCAAAGTAGTAATAGAAAGCCTAGGCTTAGAAATTCCTAGACCATATAAGGACTTATACTCTTTTGATTCAAGAAGGGTCAAATACTTGGGTTTAATCAAATATCTGTGTGTTAACCTGTCACAAATTCCTGCTAAAAGCCTAGTAATGGATATAGTGATAGCTAACATTCCCCCAAATTATGGCATGCTTTTTTCTAGATCATGGGGAGCCAAAGTTCAGGAGAGCCTTCAAATGGATATGTCCTATGCCACCATACCAGTGTTAAGTCCAACCAGAAGATTATATAGCGAATCCCTCATGAAATACATGGTGAGCAACAAAGACAAACCCAACACCACTCCTATCTATTCCATACATTCAAACTTAGATTCCTTTATCTTATTCAACGAAGATGAAATCACCAAACAAGAAGAGGAAAATAAGCAATAAATTAGTGCACCAGAACATTTAAATTTGCCTCTCACTCAACCACAAGATGCCCCAAATCTCAGCAGCCTTGGGTAGCAAAAAGAAAAAGAGAATGAGATAGAAACACTTTGGAAAATGAACTTTGATGGCTCTTGTAGTCAGGCCGGTTCAGGGGCTGGTGTATGGATACATAACATGAACAAGGGATACTCCTATAAACTAGATTTTCCATGCACAAATAACATTGCAAAATACGAAGCCCTCATCCTCGTTTTACATGTGCTCAAAGACTTAGAGGTTAAGAGGATATCAGTCCAAGGGGATTCTGATTTAATCATCAGACAAATAAAAAGGGAATATTCATCCAAAAACCCCAGACTTAGAGAATATATAAATGCTTCCCTTGATCTCCTTAAAACCTTCGAGAAATATGAACTCATTTTCGTACCAAGAGCTCAAAATCATCTAGCTAATGAACTTGCCTTTGCTGCCAGCATTTACCAAATACCACAGATAAATGAATAATTCAATATAAAGGTGAAAAATAGACCAGCAGTGCATGACAACAAAGATTATTGGCAAGTGTTTGAAAATTATAAACACATAAATGATTTCTTGCAATCAAGGAATGAATTTTCCACATAAACACCAAGTTCCAGCCATGAAAAAGATTCTTGCAATGAGGAACAAACCCATGAAACAGAGCCCTGCCATTCTGTTGATATAAATCAGTTTGAGCACCTTTTTAAAGTAGATTTATTTTACAACCCAGACCAAAAGGACCTTGAAGTTTTACAATGTAAAGGTGATACTATACCAAAGGGCCTTACACCATTAGAACATCTATTTGATTTCAACGACGTGGCCAAAGAACCGAAAACAGAGCCTACAGAAACTAACGTTGAGGAACATAACATATGCAGCCCCACTAAACCCAAAATGATCAAGCTATCCAGCACCCTCCTAGCTCATGTCAAACAGTAGTACATAGCACTTTTCAAAGAATTCGTGGATGTGTTTGCATGGGACTATAAAGACCTGAAATCTTATGATACTAGCATCATCCAACATAAAATCCCTCTTAAGGAAAATCAGAAGCCTTTCAAACAGAAACTAAGGAGGATAAACCCCGTTTTATTACCTTCAGTAGAGAAAGATATTAAGAAAATGTATGATGTTGGGATCATAGTTCCTCTCAGATATTCAAAATGGGTTTCCAACCTAGTATCTGTTAGGAAGAAGACAGGGGAAATCAGGCTGTGTATTGACTTTAGGAATCTAAATAGAGCCTCCTTGAAAGATAATTACCCCCTGCCAAAGATGGATCACATCCTCCAAAAGGTGGTTGGCTCCAAAAGAATATCATTGTTGGATGGGTTCTCAGGTTACAATCAGGTTTTGGTACTCCCAAGTGATCAACATAAAAATTCTTTTACTACACCTTGGGGGACATTCATGTATGTCAAGATGCCATTTGGTTTGATGAATGCAGGGGCCACTTTCCAGAGGGCCATGGACATAGCCTTCTCAGAAGAAATAGGCTATTTTATAATCATTTACCTTGAAGATATTACTATCTGCTCCAAAACTGATGAAGAACATTTGATCCATTTAAGAAAGGTTTTCGAGAAATGCAGAAGGTTTGGCTTGTCTTTGAATCCCAAAAAGACACTTTTTGGCCTCCAAGAAGGAAATATTCTTGGTCACATAATCTCTGAAGAAGGGATCAAAGTAGACCCTAAAAGGATTGATGGCATATTGAATATCAGCCACCCAAGAAACCTCAAAGAATTGCAATCTTTCATTGGAAAGATAAAATTTTTAAGGAGGTTCATCCCCAACCTGGCTGAGCTGTTAAGAAACATCACTAATATGCTTAGGAAATAATTAGGTGTTAAATGGACAATGCAAGCTAAACAATCATTTGAACTGGTAAAACAAGCCCTCACTCAAACACTGGTTCTCATTAGTCCTTATTTCACCAAAGATTTCTATATCTTCTCTTTTGCATCTGAACATACCATAGCTGTAGTATTATTGCAAAAGAATAGCATGGGGCAGGAACAACCAATATCCTTCTTTAGTAAGGCTTTGAGAGATTCTCCACTCAAATATAATATCATGGAGAAGCAAGCCTTAGCACTGGTAAAAGCATTAAAGGACTTTAGAGTGTACATTTTACATTCACATATCATTGCCTTTGTGCCACACACTGTAGTCAAAGATATTCTAAGTCAGGACCCTGATGGTAAAAGGGGAAAATGGATTGCCACTATCCTAGAATATGACTTAGAGATCAGGCCCACCAAACTCACCAAAGGGCAGGGATTAGAAAAAATCATGGCTGAGTCAAACTTCCAAGCTTTAGATATGAACATGGTTGATGCTTTGAAAGAGATAGAAGAATGCACAACACCATTCATCGAAGAAGCATTCATGAACTCTCCTTTTTATGCTGACATCATATATGTGTTGCTTTATCTGAATGCTCCTCCTTCTTTGTCAAAAACAAAATGTAGATTTGTCAAACAGAAGGCTTTAAGTTATTGTATATTAGATGGAGTTTTGTTTTGGAAGAATGCTGTGGGGATTTTACTTAAATTTTTACTTAAGGTTGATGCAGGAAAAATCATGCATGAGCTACATGAGGGAGAATGTGGAGGACATATTAACTGGAAGGCCACAACAAACAAGATCCTCAGGTCTGGATACTATTGGCCCACCCTCTTCCCAGACACCCATAAGTTATTTATGTCTTGCCACAAGTGCCAAATCTTTGATGGTAGGAGAAAACTCTTACCACTACCTTTTTAGCCTATCAGTGTTGAGGCTCCCTTTCAACAATGGGGTTTGGAATTCATTGGGTAAATTCACCCATCATCCTCAGCCCAACACAAATGGATCCTCGCGGCCACTGATTATTTTACCAAATGGATAGAGGCCATACCCACTAGGAATGCTACTAACTCTGTCATCATCAAATTCCTTGAAGCCAACATACTATCCAATTTTGGTTGTCCTAGGAAAATAATCACAGATAATGCTACTACCTTCAGGTCCAAGAGGATGGCATATTTCTTCCATAAATATCAGATCACATTAGGCCATTCTACTGCCTACTACCCCCAAGGAAACAGTCTAGCTAAATCCTCCAACAAAAGCCTTGTTAATATCATCAAAAAATTGTTGGAACAGAATCAGAAATCTTGGCATGGTAATCTTGTACATGCCTTATGGGCTGATAAATTGACTACTAAAGAGTCCATCGGCATGTCTCCCTATCAGTTGGTTTATGGCATGGATGCAGTCTTCCCAACATCTCTAGGAGTTCCAGTCATGAAACTCCTTCATTAGGTCCAAGCTGAAGAAAATTATATGCAAAGGAGAATCAATCAGACCATCCATTTGCAATAGACAGGAGAGGAAGTATATAAACGGACACAAGTAGTCCAAGATGGAATCAAGAAATTATTTGATATAAGGACCAAAGCAAATGACTTCCAAGTTGGAAATGTAGTTCTAAAATGCGATTCCAGAAGAGAAGAGAAAGGGAAACATGGTAAATTTGAAAATCTGTGGAAGGGGCCTTACATTATTCATTCCATAAGGGGCCACAATGCATTTTTTCTATAGGAGCTGAATGGAGAAGAGGTGTTTGGGGGTCCTGTCAATGGCAGGATGCTCAAACACTATTTCTGTCAATAATATTAGTTTCAGAGTTTTTTCATCCATTTTACATACCATTTCATGAGAAAAATAAAAAATACAAAAACAATAGAAAAAGAGAAAAGAGGGCAGATGAAAAGAAGAAAGGTACAGCCCCATACCAGAAAAGAGGAAAATCTAAAAGTGCGCAAGCCTAAATGCCACTACTTGAAAGAGCACTGCTATTTAGTCATACAGCCTAATTATGACTAGATAGATTTCAATTTACTACTGATAGGTTAGTGAAGAATATTTTCCAAAATATTTAATCTTGGCTTATCAGTAGAATAGATTAAGATAGAAGAAAGAAATGGTTCAAACATGCTCAAAATATGAACCAAAGAAAAGAAAGAAAAGAATGGCTCTAATCAGATCAAAACCTGAGACAAATATACAAAGAACATTGGTTCTAACATGCTGAAAACTTGAACTAGGTAAAGAAGAAGAGGACAACTCAAAAGGATCAAATCAGAGCTGAAAAAGAATAGAAGGATGTTTATAATTTTCAGATCTTAAGCCTTCACAGTTTTGTTTTAATTTCCTGCAAATAAAATTCTATGTGCAACTTGTACATACAACCATAGACACCATAGAAAATCAGACAGTCTAATCCTGATTTTACTGTGTTTAAATTTCTGTTTTAGAATGTAGAGAATGCAGATCAGTCAAACAGTTTAACCTTGGCTGATAGTAGATTAGGTAGAGAAGCTTTAGGGTCCAACTGTTTAATCTGGACTCTTGGAAGAAATAAGGGTAGCATTAGATAGTTTTATCTTTTTGTTTTCAAAAAGAATATGTAAAAGAGATGCCAGTTCAAGTGCACTCAAGAGAAGAAAAAATGCTAGGACAAGTAGTGTGGGTAGGTAGAAGTGTTGACTTAAAGTGTTTTCATGCTGCAAGTCATTGAAAATTTTTCAAAATACAAAGAAAAGTAGCAAGAAGGAAAATAAATTCTGCCCAATGGATGAGGCACTAGTCTGCTAAAAGCCAGAGATTGACAAACTGGGGTTCTGGACACCTAAAGAGCAAGCTGTCCTCCCCAAGTGGAGCCACTGTTAGCCATCTATAATTTTTGTTATACCTAATGATGGCTAGAATCTTTTGGTAGCCTTCAAGAAACAATTTCAAGTTAACATGTTAGTTCTTGAAGCCTGGTTGTTCTCACTGTCCAAAGAAAGCTACCGTCACTGATGTTTTCACTTCAAAATCTTGTTGTTTCCAAAAAGAAAATTGTTTTTCAAAGCCTGATCTCCATCATTTCATTCCTCCATTTTATCTTCTCAGTTCCCTTCATATCACTCATTTTTCCCACATTTATCCCTCCATTCCTCCAAAAAACCATTTTAAACAATTAAAAACCCTTTATATCGGTTTAATCCTCCCTTTTTTTACTTATCGGAACACCAAAAAAGGACTTAAAACCCACTTTTCGGCCTATTTTTACGACTTTGCATAAAAATGGACCATAAGCCCCTGCGGGCTTAACCCTCCGCCCTTTTTCTTCATGTGACCCGCTCCACGACCAAGCGCTAAGCCCATCGGCGATCGGTGCATCACAATTTCTAAATGTCGCTTCCCTTTTCCCTTTTTCTTCCGATGGCCGATCCGTCAATGAAATCTGGACTGTCGATCTTCCTCAGATCTGACGGCTACTGCTCCATCGCATCGGTGCATTCTCCGTTTCCCTTCTGCTTTTGGTTTCCCGCCGATGAAATATGGACCGTCGACCTTCCTCAGATCTGACGATCCATGCTGCATCGCAATTCGGCGTTTTCCTCGGCAACCCTTTTCGTTCTCCACCGATGGTCCCCTGCCGATAAGATCTCTTCCATCGATATCGATCTTGATCGGACAGCCCTCCATCCATCGCACTTCATCACATTGGCACTTACCCATCACAATTTCCCCTCTTATCGGCCATCGACCATCACAAATCCAAAAACCTTGTTCCCGGATACTCTTCTCCTCAAATCTTAGATTCCCCGATACAATCGCAGCCATTGATCGAGCTCAATCTAACGGCTATGGCACTTCCCCGCTATTTTCTCACCCCGATCCTCTTTGCTCTCCCCTAAGAAATCCCAACCATTGATCCCCTCTGATCCAATGGTGGTCGTTCTTCCCCTCTCCATCTTCACTTCCTGAACTCCTTTGATCATTCATGCCCACAAATGGATCTAGCTGTTGACCCCCTCTGATCTAACGGTGATCGTTGTCCCTCCCATCATCCCTTCTCCCGAACATACCCTACTCCATAACCTTTCTCCGAGCTCGATCCACCGTTGATCTATAAGATCTAATGGCCCACACTTAACTCAAACATTTAACCCTGCCATTCAATATTTCACTTCACGACAAGATAACTAACGCAATCGTTAGGACCCACCACCCCATCATTGCACATCTTTTCCATTTTTCACACTCACTCACAGTCATGGATCTGCCCCCCCCAAGATCGGATGGTTAACATTCAATTTCGTGTTCATATCACCAAAATAATTGATCGAGCATTTTGAACGTGAAATAGGTTGTTTTAAAGGGATACGTGTCCACCTGAGAACTGTATCGCGTCCATTTGATATTATACCACTTACCACCCAGACCCCGTGCAAATACCATCCCCGGTATTCCCAAAACCGCCATCCTGTTCTTCGCACCCGAAACCTCATTCAAACCCTAGTTTCAGGTTTCCACCATTAAAGCTCATCTCCGCTGCATTCCACCTCTCCACAATGCTCCTCCGCCACCATACCGAGCTTCTGAAGCAGTTTAAATCCCAGTTCATAGGATTTATTTAATATTTTGGTTTTTTTTGTATGTTTTAATGGTGGATTAATACACAGGCCTCCCACAGTCAAATATCAGTGGAAAAGGACCTCAAGATGAAGATCCTGGGATCGTAAAATGAAAAAAGGGGATTTACCATGGATTTTATGTGTTTTATCCGTGCCTCATGAACACTGGTAAAATTAATAAAACCTTCCAGTGCGCCAAGAACACCTACACACAGAACAGTGAAGACCAATCATAGATTAAAGATGAAGATTAAAGACTAAAGGTTAAAGCATAAAGCCCGAAGACCAAGAGCTTAACCCGTAAAGATTAAAGATAAAGCATAGTATTGAGATAAAGGAACTAAAGTCAAAACAGTCAGCAAAAGGAAAAATCACAAGACAAAAGGCCCTGTGCACGTCAGAATGAAGCAGTTAATTCAATCAAGACGTCTGACCACCACCATGATCAGCATTTTTACCTACCAAGGACAAAACTGGCAGTTTCTACAAACAGAGACTTTTCAACTAACGGAGTAATTATTGTGAAAGTATGGGAAAGCCTCAAAGCCCACTCTTTCAATTAACTCGTCCCAGAAGCCTAAACATAACTACTACAGTTAGAAGCATCTCCCAAAGAACACACATTGGAGTTATTACAGCCTGCCAGATATGCCTCAAAGACAACAAGAAATACCAGAGTGGGAAAGAAATTAATGTAATATTTATGGCACAGAATGGTCATTCAAATGCTTTTCTCCTCTATTTTAATTCACCATTAAGACCATCTCTATCACCTCTCATCCCCATTCACCTATAAATCCTATTCGAACTCTCATTGTAAAGTTGGTACTTGGTGAATTCTGAAGTAATACATAGACTACTGTTTTAAAGAAGAGTTGGTGTTTTGAAGAAGTGTGGATGTATTTGCTTTTCTGTTGATGAAGGAGGATAGACCATTGGATCCCTGTGCCTGGTTTTGGTGAAGTACTCTCTATTCGTTTATGTTATTTCCTATTTTTCACTTTCTTCCATTATGCTTTGCTTGCAGTAGAGTAAAAAGCTTAGGCTAAGAAATGTCTCCTAGAAGCACCTTAGGTCTGTTTACTCTTCACTGCCTTTATGTTTTCATCTCTTGAAGGTTTTATTTAGTAGTTTGACTGCTTTTAAACCCTTAAGCTTGTTTATTTCAGAATAGTTCAAATATTTGGTGTCAAGGTTGAATTATGGTTTGCCCTATCTACTTGCTGCCTCTCGAAAGCTATTTCTGAAATCATCCTTCAAACATTATTGTTTGTAGTCTGGAAGAGAGGATTTGTTTCGATATTACCCTCTGTTTCTTGCTGAGATAGTCATATTTGAAGGTCTTTATAATTGTAGTCTTATATGCTTGGGTGTTCCCCCTTTTACAGATGCAATGATTTGTGTTTCTTATATGTTTTCTAACTCCTTTAAGTGAAACAATTAGAAGAAACAAAGTGTTCCTCTCCTTCTTTGTCTTACTTGAAAGTCTATCTTGTTTATGTTATCTACATAAAGTATGTTGGTAGGATTCATGGTTAGCCCTGGCTATCGGATATTTCTTTGTGTTTAGATAGTGTTGCAAGTCCCTTCGTTGAAAGGTATACATAATTAAGGAGTCTTAACAGCCCTTGAAAGCTCTACTTTTCCTTCCAAATCCTTGATTTTCATTTCATCCCACCTATATGATCCCACAAATCCATTGACTAAGTTATATTTTCCCTTTGGTTCCCCAAATTCATCAATCAGAATAGTTTAGACTTCAACATGACTCCATTGCCCAATGGCTTGTATATTTCCACACTCTATCTATGCTGCCTAGACCATCTCTGTCCAACCAACAAACAAACAAATTCACACTTCGTAACTAGCCTAAAATCAACCTCTTAAAAGAATCAAGTTATATCCCTACAAACATATTGAGAGATCCCTCACTGAGACTAGGAGGGTTAGATCCTAGAGCTCTAAAGCTTGGTTTGAATGTTTCCTTGTCATTTGGTTTTCCAATAAGCCAAATCATAGGACCCCAACACAGGGTACTTATTTTAGACTGCACAATGCTCTCTTGAGTTTGCATGCATGAGACTCTTGGTAAAAAGTCTCAAAGGATTTTGGTTGCTCGATGTACACCTCCTCCTCAGTAACTCTGTTGAGGAATGTTGTTTTTACATCCATCTAGTGGATCTTCCTCCCCATCTATGCAAACATAGTTAGAATTGATATAATGTATGAGTACCTTCTTACGGGAGCAAAGGTCACCTCATAGTCAATCCCTTCAACTTGAGAGTATTCATTGGAGAAAAACATGGCCTTGTACTTATCTATACTTTTTTCTAATGCCTTCTTTACCTTGAAGATCCATCATGAACCCACAACTAATTTATTTGTTGGTCTTGGGACCAATTCCCAAACAATGTTCTTTACAAGGTATTTGTATTCCTCCACCATTGCATCAACCCATACAAGCTTCTCTACCTCTTCCTCAAAGTAGGATGGCTTAGTCTCTACAAGCTTAGTCATTAGAGCCATGTAGCTAGTGTACCGATCTGGTGACCTTCTCTTTCTGCACAAATTTGATGGATCACCCACATTCTCCCTTGCATCCTGCACAAGTCTCTTAGCTTCCATGGTTATTTTCCTTCCTTCTTTGGATGGTTCTTCTTGAGTGGTGGTCTCCAATCTCTTCTCCTCAATTTATGGTTGCTGCAAAACTTCCTGAGGCTCCTCCTTTGGATCTAAAATATCATCTCCTGGTGGGATATTAAGCTCCCTCTCAAGAGAGCACCACATCGCTTTCTCCTCATCAAATTTTACATCCCTTCACAAAAATATCATTTTGAGGGATGAAAAGTACACAGGGTAGTTGTGGGTAATTTATTTGTAACCCACAAATACACCCAATTATATTGTCTACTCAAGCTTATTCCTTGATTCTTTTGTGACATGGAAGTAAACAAAGGATCCAAAAATCATGAAGTGTGACACATCCATCTTTCTCCCTGAGAAACCCTCCTTCATTGTAATTATTCCCAGAATCTGATGAGGGCTCTTGTTATAAAAATAGACTACTAGGTTGCATGCCTCGGCCCAAAAATGCAAAGGATTCCCTTGGTCATGCAACATCGCCCTCGCTACTCCCACAATGATACGATTATTTCTCTCAACCACCCCATTGTGTTGTGGGTTGTGGGGTGTTGTTAGTTGTCGTTGAATGAATTATTTCATATAGAAGTTTTTAAACTCATTCGACACATTCTCAACTCCATTAGCACTCTTAAGAGACTTTACCTTTTTTCTGATTTCTTCCTCCACCAGTGCCTTGAATTCTACGAACTTGGATAATGTCTCATATTTCTTTGGCATGAAGAAGATCCAACACTTCCATGAGAAGTCATCAATAAAAATGGAAACAATTTGTGTCTATTAGTGGAGGATGTCAAGAAAGTTCCACATACATTAGAGTGAATCCTTTCTAGGACAACATGCACTTTTCTTTCCCGATCATGGAATGTGGATTTTATGTACTTCCCCAAATTACATCCTTTGCATATATGTTGTTTCTAAAGTGCTCCTTTGGGGAGGCCTGTGGTTATCTGTTGCATAATATTTAGAGTTCCATGATGCAAATGGTCAAGTCTTTTATGCCAACGTTCACCTACATCGCGACTCTACACCTTCTCTGTCTTAGTGCTTAATACAACACAGTATTCCACATCTATATTATAAATGTTCTTCACATGAACTGCAATTTACTTCACCTGCCCTATGGCTATGTGTATCAGAAATTCCTTTCCTTTGCTAAAGATCACATCATAACCATGATATTCCAAAACTGCAATATATTTGAGAGTTTTCTTTAGGCCCAAAACGAACATGACATCCTTGAGCCCGAAGGGGGGAATCCAAACTCCCTTTGAAAGGTGATTTTACCAACCCCAGTCGTGTTATACCTTCCATAATCCCCTATCTCGATGTGCATATGCAAATATTTTTCTTCCAGATCACTAAAAAAATCTCTACACCCTGTCATGTAGAATGATGCACCTAATACCAAGTACCACACGCTTCCCATCACCATGTCGTCCATGCATGCAATGAGGGTAAATTAAATCTCTAAATGTGAAGCCAAGTATTCACTTTTTTCTCCTCCTAGGGTCTTCTTTCTCACCTTTTTGTGTGGAAACTTCATGGCATAGTGCCTGAATTCATGACAATGGAAGCATTTAATTTTCGACAAATATTTCTGCTTGACCCTTTGGCTGAATTTTGGTTTGGATTGATATTTCTTCCCTTTTCCATTATTTTCCTTTCCAAACAATGAAATTTTTTCTTCATCCTTACCCTTGGATGATGTCCCATCTATCGTATTCCACCTTATTTCCTCTTGTACCAAATCATACCATAAGCACTCCCAATTCGATGGTTTCTCCCTCCCATTCATCGAATATTGATAGCTATACAAATTCTTGGGAAGGCCTAGAAGGGCTAGGCTTCCAAAGTCTTGTTCAAGAACATTTACACCAACACCACCAAGTTCATCAAAACATTGTGTGAAATTTCTCAAATAATACAGAATAGTGTATTTCTTTTGCATTCTTCAAAGTTTATTCTTGAGCACCAGCTTCTTGTGGTCACTATTATTCTCGAACAATTCTATCAGTGCTTTCCACACTACGAAAAAAAATTCTTTTGCATGGAGATTTTGGACAATTTGACCCCGTACTCCCTCCAAGATTATTCTTCTCTCCTTAGGTATATATTTCTTCCACTGAGGAAGATTCTGGGCATCAGATTCTAGTGGTTTTGCAACATTTGTCTTCATACATTCTAGGAACCCATTGGAGTCCAATACCTCCTCCATGTTATCCTTCCAACCAAATTAGAGGTGCCTTACATGGAATACTCTAGCCTCAGTCGATTAAAGGCCATCTTCTCAACTCTAAAGAGATCATGCTGCACTAACCTCCAAATTTGAACTTCCTGAGAAACAAATTCAAAAAAAAATTATCTAATGGGAATCCTCCTCTGATACCATGTAGAAATTATGATGTATATTTGAAACTTATCATGAAGTTTTAATTAAAATCACAAGATACAAACCTACTCTACTACTCCATGGACATTAATTCACAATTTAGAACAAAAATTTTAGACATGCAATCAGAAATCGCACACATGCAAATGGTATTTTTCCTCAAGAAATAAATCTGCTAAAAACCCCAATTCCTTATTACATTAATTTGATGAATAGATATGTATTACAATTTATTTTCTCAATTGAGCACAACTTGCAAGTGAATATCCTATCTCTCTGCTCACTGAGAAGCTCTGACCCAGACTTAGTCAAAAATTTCCTATGCTTGAGGTTATATTTCCTTGCAATGTTCCTTGAGAAATTAGGCCTATATTATTTAGGAAATTCTCCAAAATGGATTGTGAAATTACTTAGGCTGATCATCTGTGCAATGTTCCTAAATTAGCTTCAGCTAATTGGAACATTAATTTTGCCTTATTTATTTTGTATTTCATGATTAATGAATAAATTATGGAGGACATGTAAAACTCCTGAAAACTAAGAATAAATCAATGCCTATGTGAACAAAGACATATCTGGGCTATTTAAATTATATCTTGCAGGTGTGAAAGGGGCTAAATCACAAGAGGGCATCTTAGACTGTGCAGTTCTAAAAGGAGCTTCTAAATGTGAAAGGGGCTAAACCAATGAAGTGGTTTAGGGTTTTGCCAAGACTCTAATATTATAAAAGAAGGAGGAGAGCAACAAGAAAAGGTTGTTGAAGATATTTTGAATTTGAGGTTGCTTGGGCAACTCGAGTTCTCTTGGTTGTTTAGCCAAAGGGAAGAGGGTTTCCTGTTTAGGAACCCTCTCTCCTTCCATGGAGTAGCTCCTTAGAGGAGGTTGTGTTGCATTTCTCCACTATCTGGCATTTTGGCCAAGCTTCTTCTTGCATCTACAACACAATACTATTTAGGGCTAAATTTTTTATGTGAGCTGCAGCAAGTGGAGATTATATCTCTTCAAATCTAGGGAGTTCTAGCACCCCTTGTCACTGGGAAACTCATTTATCCCATTGATAAGCTAGTTTTAGACTCATTGGGCTTCAGGTCTACATCTTGGCAACAGGCCATACCCATTCCAGAAGAGATAGTGTAGTATTTTCCCCTGAACTGCGTTATTTGTAGATCTACAGTTGCTGGGTGTTTTGTCGATACTTTGGAGGAGAGATCTCTGGTGTTAGGATTCTTCCTCTCGTTGTGGTGATCCATGGATTGGCCATCCAATCCATGTTAGTTTCAGATATAATCTGCTGTAACATGTTATTATTCTGAAATTTTTGAATCATTCTACAGATCTGCAATTTTAGATCTCAGATCTACTTCCGGCATTTCATGTTTTGCACAAAACCCCAAGGGGAATGTATAGATCAGCATTTCATGTACTTATTTATGTATTAGATCCATATTTTCATGTAATTATATGCTTCAGATCTGAATATCTATGAAATACTGCTTCAGCCCCTGAAAATAATGTTTTCATGGTTATGCGGTCTTTTCTTATGTGTTGCAGCAACTTAATGTGGGGGTTTTCCTTATGAAAATGTCTGCTTTTCTTAGTATAATACATATTATTCCTATTATGAACTTTCATACTGATATTAATGCATAAAATCAGTCAATCCCTTTAGAAATTATGCTACCCATGCTTCAGCAAATTTCTGCATAAATTAGGTCATGGGAAATCAGAGTTTTTCTTGACTAGTCGGGAAGGAGGAACTGTTTAACATAGAAAAACGCATTTGTTTGAGATGAAATTTTGCATGTGATTCTATCTTAACCTTATATAACATATTCCAGATCCATTCCCCTTCATTTTACGCATATTTCTGCACACACTCATTTTAGTGCATAAAAAGTTGTTTTTCCTCACCTTTTTGAGAATAACAGTTGAGTAAAGGTTACTTCTGTAATTTATATTGGTTTATGAGTGTTATTAAGCATATTTTATGATGGATTAATCTCCCATTCTTGAAAAATTCATTTTTCAGGCATGCCTTGCTAAGTAAACCCTTTTGGGCATTACCTCTCGACAAGAGTCTATGGACAGAGTTTGAAAAGGGCCAGATAGCCTCCGAATCTCACACTTGCTTGAGAAGGTGAAATATATGGTAAATTACCCTTTAGTCAATCTCTGGTGTAGATCAGATTGTTGATTGTTAATGTTTCAAAAAGAGGGCATTACATTGATACCAGTTGTGGGAGATCTGTTTAGCAGATCTAACTTGATTTGTTTTTGAAGAAATTCCATATTTGAGTCCCATACAGCATATTAAAGAGGAACCAACCTCTTTTCTAAATTTTATTTTCCTAATTTTCTTTATACAACGTTCCCATTGAGCATCTTGACAATATCCCTGAAAAGGGAACATTACAGTGGTATTGGAGCATGATCTCTGGCTCAGCCTGTGAGATCAAGCTATCAGAAGAAGCAAGAAGCAAACCAAAGAGCATAAATTTGAAGGATATTAGTTTACTCTCATCAATATTTAGATCCAGTGAAGAGATTGTACAAGAAGAATAAAGCAGAAGCAGTGAAACTTCCAGGAAGTTTCAAGAACAAGAAGATCTTCCGATCATATCTCCGAGATCTATACATGAGGAAAATTTTGAATCCTCATCTCATGGATATGTGCACTCAGCCATATCACTTAAGCCTCAGCGTTATTTTAGTGACTTCTTCATGAAGAGGAAGAAAGAAGAAGTGAGTTTGTTGGATGCATTTCCAAGGGCCGGATATCCTTTGGGTGAAGGATCCTCTTCTCAAGAGGGAATAATGAAGGTTTCTCCTTCAAAAGATGACCAAGATCTAAGGTCTCTTGTTGATGTTGAAACAATTTCAGTTTTGAAGAAGGGGAGAAGGCAGGAGGTACTAAAGCAGTCACAACAAAGGCACCTCAAATACCTCATGAAAAGGAGAATGGAGCACTGCTCCAAGGAGGGAAACTCTTGCATTCTTGCAAGGAGTTCCAAAAAGGTATCACACATCAAGATCTTGGCACAATGCATGGGAAGCATGTATTATCATTACCAAGTGGTGAGATCTTGAAGGTAGAAGGAGGAAGAGAGGAGGAAGAGCATCTCAAGAAGAATAGCATACACCCTTCTCTATTCCAAGGGTTGGAGAAACAAAGAAGGCAAGAGAACCCATGCAGCAATGGTAGGGGAAAATCTGTCCACCTACATCCACATTCTTCTCTATGCCTTGATGTCTCTTTGCAAAGACGCATTCCACCAGGAAGACCTCCTGATTAGAGGATAACTAAAGTTTTCTCTCAACTACGGGAAGCATTTACATACTTGGCTAAGAGAGGAGCCTTGAGAGAAGCAAGCACAGCGCAGAGTATCTTCCATGAATTCAGAAAAGAGGTATGCAATTTTCTGAATAAAACATTTCTATTTTCCATTCATTCATTTGCGTTGATAAATGAAGAAATAGAAATCTATGATGGTATGGTTATGAGGGCACATGGAACATCCAAGCCTTTGGAACAACTCATTGTTTTCTCATTGATAGAGGATATTTCTGAACATGGCAAGAAGGTCTTAATACTCTTGCATGCAGGGGCCAAATTGAGGAGGTATTGGAAGGCAATAACTTTCCAAGGGGGAGTTTACTTCCACATGCTTCAATCTTGTCTTGGGAAAGATCAGCTACAAGGGAGGTAGCAAAAGGAAAGTTTATGGGGCTCTAACATATGAAATTGGCATCAAGTATGTCAAAGAGGAGGTGCAAACTCATACGGAGGAGTGCATGGGCCATTTTTTAGATGAGGAGGAACATAGCTCTTGGGAAGAATTATCATCTACACTTCCTTATTCATTAAAGTGTGAGAGGAGGCTCACCCATGAGCAGCCTTGCTGATTTTGAACAAGTATATAATGAATATTATATTGTTGGATCTCATGATGTATACTTGTATTTTTTTTACACTCATTTGCAGGGCTTTGCTCCAAGAGGGAGCACTATTTATGATGGGCTTCATGGGCCACTTGAGGCCATGAGCTATGATGATGATGATCATCCTTTGAAGAAGCTTGGAGGGGATATGCTCTTTCCATGGTGAGATTCTTTTACACCAACTTTTATGCACCTTCTCCAAGCATGCAAGAAGGATGAGGCAGCAAGCAAATGTTGGGGAGGACACTTGACACCTCTATTCCATGGCAGTGAGGGTAAGACTACGCTGGTTGCACATGAGGGAACACCTCTCTTCTCATTTATCATACATGGCAGCTAGCATGATTCTAATCATGATTCCTTATGTTGAAAATGTTCTTACTCTTGGGAACATGGTTGGAAAGGAGGTACTTTGGTTGGGTGTGTCCTTGGGGAAGGATCCCTCCATTATTTTTGCATTGCATGCTTCCATGGGAGCATGAGATTTTGTATGGCCACTATGATAGATCACTTGCCTCTTTGTAAAGTGAGCCATATTTTTGTCGGTAACATGCCTCTCATATGTATTGGGGAGGAGTTCTTCTATGGATTGACAAGCTGGGAGGTGATTCACTTCATTTGGATGATAGCATGGAGATGGGAGTCTTTCATGGATCATGAAAATCCCCATGATTTTCATCACTTCTATCTTGAGGAGGCCATGGATCAGCAAGAGGGTTTCCACAACAACCTTCCATTTCTTCATGATGAGAGCCCTTGGGTTTATTCACCAAAGGCCAACTTGCATATTTAGGGAGGACCATTGGAAGAAAAAGCTATTGCAGAAGATTCAGAGCAATGGTGGAGACTAATAGATGAGGAGGCCACAAGAGAAGAAGGGAAAGTTTTGCATCACCCTTTCAGTTTCTTGAGGACAAGCAACATTTGGGAGGGGGAGACTGTAATGTTCCTAAATTAGCTTCAACTAATTGGAACATTAATTTTTCCTTATTTATTTTGTATTTCATGATTAATGAATAAATTGTGAAGGAGGACATGTAAAAATCCTGAAAACTAAGAATAAATCAATGCCTATGTGAACAGAGACATATCTGGGCTATTTAAATTATACCTTGTAGGTGTGAAAGGGGCTAAATCACAAGAGGCCATCTTAGACTGCACAATTCTAGAAGGAGCTTCTAAATGTGAAAGGGGCTAAACCAATGAAGTGGTTTAGGGTTTTTCCAAGACTCCAATATTATAAAAGGAGGAGAGCAAAAAGAAAAGGTTGTTAAAGATATTTCGAATTTGAGGTTGCTTGGGCAACTCGAGTTCTCTTGGTTGTTTAGCCAAAGGGAAGAGGGTTTCCTGTTTAGGAACCCTCTCTCCTTCCATGGAGTAGCTCCTTGGAGGAGGTTGTGTCGCATTTCTCCACTATCTGGAATTTTGGCCAAGCTTCTTCTTGCATCTACAGCACAATCCTGTTTAGGGCTGAATTTCTTATGTGAGCTGCAGCAAGTGGAGATTAGATCTCTTCAGATCTAAGGAGTTCTAGCACCCCTTGTCACTGGGAAACTCATCTAGCCCATTGATAAGCTGGTTTTAGACTCATTGGGCTTTAGATCTACATCTTTTCAATAGGCCAAACCCATTCTAGAAGAGGCAGCACAGTATTTTCCCCTGAACTGCGTTATTTGTAGATCTACAGTTGCTGGGTGTTTTGTCGGTACTTTGGAGGAGAGATCTCCGGTGTTAGGATTCTTCCTCTCGCTGTGGTGATCCATGGATTGGCCATTCAATCCATGTTAGTTTCAGAGCTGATCTGCTGTAACCTTTTATTATTCATAAATTTCTGAATCATTCTGCAGATCTGCAATTTTAGATCTCAGATCTACTTCCGGCTTTTCATGTTTTGCACAAAACCCCAAGGGAATGTATAGATCAGCATTTCATGTACTTATTTTTGTATTAGATCCATATTTTCATCTAATTATATTCTTCAGATCTGAAGATCAATTAAATACTGCTTCAGCCCCTGAAAATAATGTTGTCATGGTTATGTGGTTCTTTCTTATGTGTTGTAGCAACTTAATGTGGGGGTTTTCCTTATGAAAATGTCTATTTTTCTTAGTATAATCCATATGATTCCTATTCTAAAATTTCATACTGATATTAATGCATAAAATCAGTCAATCCCTTTATAAATTATGCTACCCATTCTTCAGCAAATTTCTGCATAAATTAGGTCATGAGAAATCAGGGTTTTTCTTGACTAGTCGGGAAGGAGGAACTGTTTAACATAGAAAAAATCATTTTTTTGAGCTGAAATTTTGCATGTGAGTCTCTCCTAACCTGATATAACATATTCCAGAGCCATGACCCTTCATTGTACGCATATTTCTGCACACACTCATTTTAGTGCATAAAAATTTGTTTTTCCTCACCTTTTTGAGAATAGCAGTTGAGTAAAGGTTTTTTATGTACTTTATATTGGTTACTGAGTGTTCTTAAGAATATTTTATGATGTCTGAAGCTCCCATTCCTGAAAAATTTGTTTTTCAGGCATGCCTTGCTGAGTAAGCCCTTTTGGGCATTACCTCTCGACAAGAGTCTATGGATAGAGTCTGAAAAGAGCCAGATAGCCTCCGGATCTCACACTTCCTTGAGAAAGTAACATATCCGGTAAATTCCCCTTCATTCAATCTCTAGTGTAGATCATATTTTTTTATTGTTAATGTTTCAAAAAGAGGGCATTACATTGATACCAGTTGTGGGAGATCTGTTTAGTAGATATAACTTGATTTGTTTTTGAAGAAATTACATATTTGAGTCCCACACAGCATATTCAAGAGGAAACAAGCTCTTTTCTACATTTTATTTGCCTATTTTTCCTTATACATCATTCCCATTGAGCAGCTTGACAATATTCTTGAAAAAGGAACATTACAATCTGACTGCATGCAACACTTGTACACTTAAGACTAGTCTACAACTAATGTTACACTTCCTTGGAATCTCTACCAAGCTCGGGGAACTCAAATTATATGCATTAAATAGCTATTTTAGGTTGATTGATCAGTTAACTATATGCTCACTGAGTTTGACCAAAGTTCCAGTACACAATAGACCCTCCACTAGTTCCTTCAATAGTTAGAACTAGTTTAATTGACCTTATATAATTAATCTTGATTGCTACAAATTAGAAATCACACATGATTAACTGAACTCTAACTCCTCCAACTCAAATTTACTAAGTAAAATGGGTAACACAAGCCATGTCATACAATTTAACTGTATCCAAGTTGTTTGCTGATATGGAAATTTAAATTTTCTCAATTTAATCAAGGAAAAATCAATTTGAGATTTCCTTGCTGCATTTTTCGATAGGTGCCTATAAATTAATATAGGGTATTGGTTTCTCTTGTAGGTTGGTGCCTACAAAGTAATATAGGGTATTTTTGTTTACTGTAGGTTAGTTTCAACAAAGAGACAAAGGGGATTGATGTCTCCTGTAGGTTAGGGCCTAAAAATAAGCATAGGTTATTGATTTCTCTTGTAGGTTAGTGTCTGCAAAACAACACAGGGGATTGGTATCTCATATAGGTTAGTTCATACAATATCATTCATATAAAGAAGTTTTATGGTTTTCATCTGTAAGTATTTCCATGTGTATCTTGTGTTACTTGATCATTTTATGATATGGATTTTTTATGATGTTTGAATCTTTAAATAAGTAAAATTAGTCATTATACTAATTCACCCCTCTCTTAGTATAATTGTGAATCCAAAAATTGGTATTATAGGAGGTTCCTTCAAAAGTAGTTTAGCCATTGAAATGAAGAACTCAGAGGAACCATGTCTATTTATGAATGTTCAATCAAAGATCCTATTTTTGATGGAAAATGTTATGTTCCTAGAGGGATAGGATGAAATCTTATCTAAAATATCTAGACTCTGAAATTTGGAAATTCATAGTGGATGTTTATAAAGGTCCAAAATTTCCTCCATCTAATCAATATTTAAGGAAGGATTTTGAATATAATGTAAAATCCACGAGTTCCATTATGTGTGGTCTATCATACTCAATTATTGTTAAGGTGATGAATTGTGAAACAAAAAAATAATTGTGGGATGAATTTTGGGACATATATGAAAGATATAATGTTGCAGAAATGAAAGAATCAGAGAATCTGAAGATGGATACTGCAAATGAAATGAGAATAGAGAAGTTAACTCAAAAGGAATAAATTCTCAGATATCAAAAGAAGACAAAAAATATAAAAACCATGAATGATCAAGTTGTTGATCATCAAAATAAAGAATATAATAATGAGGAAGAAAATATTGATGATATTCAAGGAGAGATTATCTATGCATTAGAAGAAATATAAAGAATCAAAAGAGAATAAAAAATTTGTAGGATATATTACATAAATATGAGAAAGAAAACAACCATGATCTTGATGAATCAATAGTCTCTCTCAAGAAGTTATAGCTAGAAGAAGAAAAGAGAAGAGAAGAAATGTTTCTAAGCCAATTAAAAGAAAAGGAAGGACATTGTGAGAAATCAAAAGCTAAGATTGTTTCCTTGAGAAAGAATTTACAAAATGATGTTGACCAACTAAATCAAATTTTGAAGTTTGGAAACAATTATGAAATATTAGATGATATTCTAAGTTTCCATATATACCCTTTTATTAAAACCGATCTTGGTTATCATGAAACTACCAAAGGAGAATCAAGAACAATGAATTTAAAAAATGAATTCAAAGAATAACCTATAATATATGATAACATCCTCAAAGGATACAACAACAAGGAAATTAGAGTTGGAAAAAGACAAGAATCAATAGAGACATGACCCAATAAAAAAACACAAGAAACACTAGGAAAGGAAGTGAATACCAACTGAATCCCAAGAATGGATTTTGTTGACCTATGGAAATCTTAATATCCCTCAAGTAACTAAAAGAAGAAAAGGGGTCTGGTCATCAATGCAATGACGCACAAAAGATGATGTTTTGTGCACAGGCACTATGTGGTGCAAACACTTGACCACAGAGGTGACGGGTTGGGCGCGGGCACTACACAGTGAAAACACTTGACTGCTGGGGCACATTCCATCGGCTGCCAGGTCGCAGGTGAAGGATGAAGCTAACCCCCGGAGCGGATGACATCAGGAGATAGGCTAGCCAATCAAAGGCGCTCTGAGGGGGATCGCCAAATTCTCCAAATACTTTCCTAACCCGCCAAAAATCATGGTGGGGACCACCAACCTAAGGTCTGAAAGGTAAATGGTAAGGTATAATATTAAATGAGGATCGTTCCACATGTCTGACACATGGCCTCTCACCTACCCAGTCTCCCTCCGCCAATCTCGATATGACGCATGTCAGTTGGCTGACGTGAGCCCTCCCATTGTCCCTCCCTCATCCTAAAAAATCCTTATCCTCCCACTTTTTACACCCGATCGTTGCCTTTTTCTATCTTTGTTGTTACCACCTAGGAGCCCAGGTAAAAGGACCAGTATTTGTACACGCCTCTTCTCACGTCGCTCTTGTTGCCTTAGGTACTTGGTCAAGTTCCCCAGTCTTATTTCTTTTGCAGTGTTTCTCTCTATTGTTTAAAAAATGAAGAGATCCGTCAGTAGCTTCTACTTCGTAGCCGAGAGCTCCAATGTCATCTCATCATTCTGAGAGTATTTTTTGGTCCTCTCTATTACTTTCCATGCATAAGCATTTTGTGCTTTGAAATGCATATTTTTGGAAGCTATTTTGAGGCTACTATAATATGAAACTTGTTGTCAAATAGATTCCACTTGAATTGATGAGCAATATGTATGTGTATTTCTTCAGTTTGATGTTATGAGTGATTGGATATATGCTATTTCTCAAATTCCATGTGTAAAAGTCATTGGATGTAACCGGTTTAATCCATGAATTTTTTTATGTTCTTGTAGAGGAAGGATAACACTCATGATTTAAAATTGTATGCAACCTTAAATCGTGCTTTGTGGATTGCTATCTTCACATGTTTCTAGTATATCATATTTCTTCTAATTCTTGGAGAGTTGGATTCTTATATTGCTTAAGCCTAGTCTCATCAGAATTATTCCTTTAATTCTTCACTAGAACACACTTTAAATCAATTTTTGTTCATTAATCTCTGTTTGGCCCTGTTGATGCCTTCCAATTAAATATAGCTTCTTGAAGCCCATTCTTAGCCTTTATGTCTACATGAGATTGTTATCAAGAGCCTTCATCATTCTTGAACCATTACTATGGGAACCATATCAATCAAATAACCCAGATAAAACCGCACAGTGAGACCATAATCCTATGATTTTAAGATGTCCTAGGCACTGGTCCTTTAACAACCCGAGGCTGTCTTTAGGAGTTACAACATATTTTTTTCACTGTTGTCAGGGTTCAAATTAGAAAATATTTCCCTAGTATACGACATATTTTCCACCCTTTAGCCAGGTGAGAAATAAGGGTTGGGGGTTGTACATCTCTCACCTTGGCACCTCAACTATCACAAAATTCAAAGTATAGGTAACCCTGGCTTTCACCAGGCCTCACACCCAGTCAGATGCCACTAAGAAAAAAATACCCTATGTATCTGACCCTGAGAAATTAATATTCAAGATAATTTGTAAATAAAATGCCCTTAGTCAGTCTCATTTACCCCCTTTATCCCTTGAAGCATCTTCCTCGTCACAACAACATGAAACCTGTGGCCCAAATTCTGATGCCTAAGTTTTGGAGTACCCCACTGATGTTTTCCATCCTTTCAAACCATTTTTGAAGGAAAAAAATAGACTCAGTTGGCTTTCTCTTCCATGGGTTTCACCCTACAGTTGAGGTCAAGGGGGTAAAGGGAATCCTAGAAACTTACTTTCACCTCCAAACAAACACTCCATCCTCACAGAATACACCTGTCACCTCTCAAATTTTTCATCAGCAAACTCAAATCATATATCCTACCCCCGTGTGAAAAATTTGGTGGTACCTAACTTTATGCTAAATAAGTATGCCCCCTTGGCTCTTCCCTAACCGCTAAATGATATGCCTCGAGATTATGTAAATCTCCTTCCTTGATTAACTGGAGAAGATAACATTGCAGCACATAAACATATTGAGAAATTTTTTCTTTTATAGAGAACTTGAATGTGGAACACTTAGATGTGGTGTTGAGACTCTTCGTCCAATATTTGGATGGTGAAGCTCGTAAGTGGTTCAAATACTTGATAGACCACTATGTTCATACTTGGGAAGATATGTAGAATGTCTTTACACAAAAATAGGGAGAGAAGACAGATCATGGATACATCCTCACTGAGTTTAATGCTATGAAAAAGAAACATAACAAGGATGTCATGGATTTTATTAAGAGATTCAACAAGTTATAAAAAATCTCCCTACAGAGATAAAACCTCCTCAAGAAGTTGCTAATGTATTATTTTTCGGATCTTTTGAGCCCAAATTCTGGTTCACCCTCAGAGAGAGGAATTTTTCATCCCTATACCAGAGCTAGACATATGCCTTGGAGGTAGAAGCCAACTTTGCTTCTACGGGGAAGTTCAAGGGAAAATCATATCAAGGGGAAATAAGGAGAGCTAAGGAGGAAGCTACCTCTTCTAATCAAGAAATTTAATCTTAGGAATACCGAATAGAGGAAATGAACAAGTTAATCAAAAATATTTCTAACAAGATGTTCAAGCTTGAATTAGAGACCAAAGTTTCCCCTCCTCATTCAAATCAAATGATTCCTAATCGAGGCTTCAACCCACAGTACCATAAGCCTCCCTTACATATGTTACAAAGATATAGAGAGGAAGAATGGGAACACATTCATCCTCCATTGTATCCGGAAGGAGAGGTGGAGGGGCAAGTAAATGAGAACATATACACCCAAGAGAATTAGGCTTTTTCTTATTATGATAATGAATAAGGTGAGCTCACATTGCAAGAATATGGGGAAGAGTTGGATGCTCCTTCAGATGACAACGTTATTGACAGCTACTATAGGCAGTTCATAGATTTTATGCAAGCTCAAATTTATAATAAATATGACCTTAGGTCCTCTCTCAAGACAACCTGAGTGCAAGATCAAAGTGATGAGTCGGCGTTGAAAATACAAATCTCCTCTAGTACCTTAGATAAAGGAAAAAATCCATTAGAAAAAAAAAATTACCAAATGACCACTACATCCAAACTAATATTCCAAGAGTCCCAGACACCTAAGGTTGAAAAATATCCCACACCATCATCAAATCTGGCTAATCATGATAGGGAACCCACCAAAGCACACCCTACTGAAAAATGTTCTCCTGCTTTCAATTTCCAAAAGGAATTAGAAAAGGACAAGATCCATGTGCCCCTTACTGAGTTGTTAAAGAAACCAACATATAAAGCGCATGTGTCTCAATTCATGTGTCCTCCTTGTGTGGCCCCCATTCCAGACAGTCTCAATCTTCAGGAGGAGCGACCCATGGTCATTTTTGAACCCCATGTGGAAGAGAAAGATCCATCGACACCCCCATTCTATGTAACTTTCATAATACACAATTCCTATTACATAATTTCATGTTGGACTCAAGATCATCTCACAACCTGCTACCACTATCAGTCATGGAAAATTTGGGGTTGCAAATTACCAGGTCGTATAAAGGCTTGTACTCATTTGACTCTAAGAGAGTAAAATTTCTGGGGATGATAAAATATCTAGTGGTATATCTGGCTCAAATTTCAGCAAAGAGTGTGGTGATGGACATTTTGGTGGTATACATACCAGCCAGGTTTAGGATGTTGTTGTCCAGGTCATGGGGATAAAAAATTGGAGGCTCGAAAACGCTTGACTTGACCTATGCCATCATTCCTGTTCTTGGTGGAGAGGAGAGAAGATTATATAGAGAATCAAGATTCATGAAAATGGTCACCAAAGCTAATGGCTCCACCAATTATCCCATCTATAGGAAATATTGTGAGTTCTCTTACTTAATGCTGGAAGAAGATGATTTTAGTCTCAGGAGACAAAGGCCCCACCTTCAAAGCAGGAAAACCATCAGAATGAAGAAGCAAATGAAACGTGGACTTTGAAATTTGATGGAGCTTACTCTAAATATGGAAACAGGCTCGATATCTTGCTAATATCACCAGAAGGCTGCTTAATTCCCCTCTTGTTCAAATTGTAATTCGAAGCCACAAATAATGTGGCTGAATATGAATTGTTGTTATTGAGGTTATAATCAGCAAAAAACATGAATATTCAGAGTCTTAAGGTGTTTGAAGATTCAGAGCTAGTGGTGAAACATGTGAGGAATCAGTGTCAAGCAAAACATCCTCGACTCAGGGCTTACAGAAACGAGGTATGGGATTTGGTCAAGAATTTTTTCTTCGCTTTCAATATTTAGTTTATGCCTCAAGAAATAAATTGGATGGTAGACTCACTAGCCATGGTAGCTAGTAATTTCTTCCTTCCACAGAACCCGCTGCTGAGATATGAAATTGAGGTGCGATACCATCTCTCCATCCCTGATAATGTTGAACACTGGAAAGTATTTGAAAACGAGGACCAGATTAAGTGTTTCATGGGAATGGTGGGAGAATTCTCTAATTCATTAATCGATCAAGAGTAATATTCAGAAGTTGAATAAAATATGTCGAGATGGGAGGAGAACATTCCTGGTCATAAAGTCCTCCAATTAAAAGGGAGCATCATCCCTCAGGTTCTGGAACCCTTGGAGAGGCTTTTCAACAAAAATAATTTCCCTATTAACCCTGACAAGCTAGAACCAGATGAACAGGTGGAGGATTTCAACATCGATATTGAGGAAGACACAAAGTTTATAAAATTGTCTAAAGGAGTTCCCGAGGAGTTCAAAAAATAATATCTGGAAATTTTAAAATCTTACAAATATTTCTTCACCTGGTCTTATTAGGATTTAAAGACATTTGATGTGAATGTCATACGACATAAAATTCCCTTGAAGGAAGGTGCCAAACCTCATAAGCAAAATTTAAGCCAAATCAACCCACTCCTACTTCCTTCCATTGAAAAAGAAGTCAAAAAATTATTGCAAGCAAAAATCATCGTACCTCTAAGGTATTCGGAATGGGTGGAAAAAATGGTATCAGTAAGGAAGAAAAGCGATGAAAAAAAGATGTGTGTAGACTTCCAGAATTTGAATAGGGCATCACTGAAAGACAACTACCCTCTGCCAAAAAAGGACCACATTTTATAGAAGTTTGTAGGTTCTTCCTGCATGTCCATGATGGATGGATTCTCAGGGTATAACTAGGTAGCTGTGCTTTTGGCGAACCAAAAGAAAACAACATTCACCATGCCTTGGGAAACCTTCATGTACGCCTGGATGCTTTTCGGTCTCATAAACACTAGAGCGATGTTCAACGTGCTATGAATATCACTTTTTTTGGAGATTAGGATAAATTCATGGTAGTTTACCTGGATTATATCATTGTTTTCTCTATGTCGAATGTAAAGCACATTGAGCACCTGAGGCAAACCTTCGACAAATGTAGAAGGTACGGATTATCACTAAAACCCAAAAAATATCAGTTCTCATTAATAGAGGGAAAGCTATTAGGACACATAGTGACCAAAGGAGTTAAAATTGACCCTCAACGAGTCAAGGTGATAAACGATATTTCACTGCCAAAAAATAAGAAAGAGATACAAGTCTTCTTGGGGAGGATATATTTTTTAAGGTGGTTTATACCCAACTATGCTTAGGTCATCAGGAATATCACTAAAATGATGAAAAAGGACAACGAAGAGACTGCCCTGTCGAGGGATTCATTTGTGAGAATCAAACAAGAATTTACAGAAGCACCAATCCTAGTTGGTCAAAATTACCTAAATTCATTCTTCATTTTCTCTTTTGCATCAGCTCATATATTAGTTGCAGTACTATTGCAAAAGAATGACAACGAACATGAGCATCCCATCGCGTTCTTCAGTCAAGTGCTTAGAGACGTGGAGCTGAAATACAATATATTGGAGAAGAAGTCATATGCCTTGGTCAAGGCCCTGAAGGCTTTCTGGGTGTATATTCTAAAATCCACTGTTATGGATTATGTATGTACAACAGTTGTGAATAACATCTTGGCACAGGGTGATAGTGAAGGAAAAAGAGGCAAGTGGATAACTAAGATACACGAACATGAGATGGAAATGAAGCCCAATAATTTGATAAGGGGCAGGGATTGGAAAATATCCTGCCAGAGTCGAATTTCCAGACCTTGGGTATAAATATATCAATAGTAAGAAGTGAACTGGAAAGAGGAAAGGACCTACAATCTGGAATAGAGACATTGACACACAAAAAACATGTCAATTACTTGGTGTCCCCTTGGTACAAAGATATAGTGGAATATTTGTTGACACTAAGTTTCCCACCTAAGTTTGACAAGATAAAATATCGTACCCTAACACTAAGGTTTCAAAAGTTCATAGTGGAAAATGGACGGTTGTACTCGAGAGATCCAGTGGGAATATTACGGTTGTGTGTAAGAGAGGAGGAAACTAAGGAGGTGATAGTTGAGTTCCAAAACAGAGTGTGGTGGGAATTATAGTTGGCGAGCGATGACTCACAAGATTCTTAAAGTTGACTTATTTTGGCCTAAATTTTTGAGTGACGTTCAAGCTCATGTGAGAGCTTATGAGAAGTTCCAAGCTTTCACTGAGAAGAAAAAATTCATGCCTTTCCCACTCATTCCGGTTCATGTGGAAGAACCATTCAAGCAGTGGGGAATTTACTTCATTGGTGAAATTCACCCAGCGTCCAGCAGCCAGAACCACTGGATCGTGACCACCACCGATTACTTTATGAAGTGGGTCGAGGTGGTGCCAGCCACAAATGCCACAGATGTAGTAGTGATAAATTTTTTGGAGGATAAAATACTTGCAAGGTTTGGATGTCCAACGAAAATAGTAATTGACAATGCCCATGCCTTCAAATCTACAAAGTTCATAAGCTTATGTCAGAAATACAACATCTTCCTAGGACACTCAATCGCCTATTATCCCCAAGGGACTGGACTGGGTGAGTTGTTTAATAAGACCTTGGTAAGAATCTTAAAAAAGATGATGAGTGAGAATTAGAAGAATTGGGACTCCAAGCTTAAATTTGTGCTTTGGGTGAGCAGAATCACAACCAAAAGATCCATAGGAAAATCTCCTTATGAATTTTTATATGGCAGGGCGGTAGTGTTTACCACACAGGTGGAATTACTAGTGGCACAATTATTACAAGGCAGTCAGGAGGAACCAAATTCCCTCACAAGAATAATGAACTAGTTGGTCAAACTTCATGAGAGAAGGGAGCCGGTAAATCACAAAATGGCAAGTTACCAGGACAAAATGAAAGACTTGTTTGACTGAAAGGCCATGGATAGAGGATTTTAGACAGGAGACTTGGTATTAAGATGGGATGTTAGAAGAGCTGAAAATGGAAGCACGAAAAGTTTGACCCACTATGGTTTTGGACATTCAAAATTGTGGAAGCCAAAGGAAAAAACACCTTCATGCTCGAGAATTTAGATGGAAACATACTTGAGATGCCTGTCAATGTATAGTTTCTCAAGTTCTATTTCCAACACTAAATAAGGTACCCTTGGTCCATTGTATATACCATATCATTGTAAATAATATGTTTTCAGCTCTGTCTGTTATTTATTTTTATACTGTTCAAAGTGAATTTGAAATAAGATGACTCCATTTCCCAAAAGCATGCATGAATCTGGTCTCCAGGTTCTCAACATGCAGAGTACAACACGTCATCCCCAATTGTAGCCAATGTTGACCTACGAACATCTAAATATCCCTCAAGGCACTAAAAGAAGAAAATGGGGCCACTCATCAACACAGTGATGCACAAGAGATGACAAGCTATGTGCGGGCAATATGCAGTGGAAACACTTGACCGCATAGGCACATTCCATCGATTGCCAAGTCGCAGGTGGAGGATGAAGACGACCCCCCAGAGTGACTGACATCAACAGATGGGCCATCCAATCAGAGGTGCTCCATGGGGATTGCCTAATTCTCTAAAGGCTTTCTCGACCCGCCGAAAAGCATGGTGGGGACTGTTGGAAACACAATTGCCGTTAGACCAAAACCCACAGGCATTAGTCTCTACTACAATCACCAAATTTAGGATCCATGAGAGGAGGTTAGTCCATGTAGCGAAACACGCGGGGAGCGTTGAACCCAATGCCCAACAATCTCCCCCCCAACATGATCCGATTGAGTTTTGAACTCGAGACCTGTTGCTCTAATACCACTTGTTGGAATCATGATTTCCATTAGACCAAAACCTGCAGGCATTAGTCTCCGCTAAAATTTCCAAATTTAGGATCCAAGAGAGGTGGTTATTCCATGTCGCGAAACACACGGGGAGCATTGAACCCAATGTCTAACAGGGACCACCTACCTAAGGTCTGAAAGGTAAATGGTAAGGTATAATATTAAATGAGGATCGTTCCACACACTCGGCACATGGCCTCTCGCCTAGTTAGTATCCCTTCGCCAATCCCGGTATGACGCGTGTCATTCAGCTGACATCACCCTGACATCAGCCTTCCATTTGTCCCTCCCTCGTCCTAAAATGGCCTGATCATCTCGCTTTTTATGCTCGACCATTGTCTTTTTCTATCTGCGTTGTTACCAGCTAGGAGCCAAGGTAAAAGGACTAGTCTTTGTACATGCCTCTCCTCACGTCACTCTCGTCACCTCAGGTATTTGGTCAAGTTCCCTAGTTTTATTTATTTTGCAGTGTTTCTCTCAACTATTTAAAAAATGAAGAAATCCGCTAGAAACTTCTAATTTGCAACCGAGAGCTCCCGTGTCATCTCATCATTCTGTATCATCATCCACTCCACTGTGGCCACAAAAATAAGGACCCTTTGCAACCCCTCGCCACAACAAATAGATGTTTCGAGATTTTTCACATGTGGCATTTAGGTATTTTGTTTTTTATTTTACTTTTACTGTTAGTTTGTTTGAACAGTGAAATGACGATTTCACTGCCGATATTTTAAGTTTGTTTTTCTGTTAGAGAGTGGTGCTTGAAGCACGTTCCATTTTTTATTATGAGGAATGTATTGTATTATGAAGAAGGAATATCGGGAAAAAATATCATAAGAAACTCTATAAGAAGAAAAACCATAGACAAACACTAGGTTCTGACTTTCGTGAAAGTTTTTGGTCCTATCTGTTACTCACCATGTATACGCATTTTGTGCTCTGAAATGTATATTTTGGGAAGATATTTTGAGGCTACTATAATATGAAACTTGTTTTCAACTGGATTCCACTTGAATTAATGAGTAGTATGTATGTGTATTTCTTCAATTTTTTGTTATCAACCATTTGATATATGTTATTTCTTAGGTTCCATGTGTAAAATTCGTTGGATGTAACTGGTTTATTTTCAAAAAAAATTTTATGTTCTCGTAGAGGAATGATAACACTCATGCATTAAACTTGTATGAAACCTTAAATGGTGCTTTGTGGATTGTTGTCTTCACATGTTTCTAGTCTATCGTATTCTTCTAAATCTTGGAGAGTTGGATTATTATATTGCTTAAGCCCAATCTCATCAGAATTATTCCTTGAATTCTTCACTACATTGCACTTTTAAATCAAGTTTTGTGCATTAGTTTCTGTTTGGCCCTGTTGATGCCTTCTAGTTAACTATAGGTTCCTAAAGCCCATTCTTAGCCTTTACGTCTACATGATATCAGTATCAAGAACCTTCGTCATTCCTGAACCATTACTCTGTGAACCATCTCAATCAAATAACATAGAGAAAACCACATAGTGAGACCATAATCCTCTGATTTTAAGAAGTTCTAGGCATTGGTCCTTTAACAACCCGAGGATTGTCTCTAGGAGTTACAACATATTCAAAAGATTGAATTCCTCCAAGAAGATATTTTACAACTAGATATAATAATCCCTTTTATGGCTATTTATTTTTATGTAAGATTGTTTGTCATAAGGGAGTAGATTTTAGAGCATATGTAAGAAATGACTATATGAGGAATAGGATTATGGGATCATATAATATATCAAGAAATGGTAGTGTGAGAAAATATTCTAGAAGTCTTAATGAGAATGTTTTCAAAAACTACAATTCATTTTCTCTCTTATTGATCATGATTAATGTTTCAAGTGTAGTAATTTTTGGCACAAAGATCTGATGAAATCTTAGCTAAACTGAGAGGGGGGGTGAATTAGTTTAGTACATTCCTGGTAATTAAAACTCTTTTCATTCAACTCATTAACTAATTCATTTTATAAGAAACTTAATACATAATGAATTAGAAAATTGAATGTGTGGACATCAAGTAATTAAGGAGAATATTACATCACATCAACACATAATCATCAAGCACATAGACAACAGATATAAGTGGAAACCCATAAGGGAGAAAACCTCATATTATTATTGTTGTGATGCAAAGGAAAGCTCCAACTCCCTCTCACCACTGATTTTCTGTAGGCTCCAACCTACAGGAGGCTACTACCTCAAATTATGCAAGCCACAACTAGCAAGGAAGCTCCAACCCCCATCTATTTTTTGCAAGATACAACCCAAAGGAGGCTCCTACCTCAACCAGCTCCAACTGGACATCAATAAAGCTACAAATTGAAACAAAAGCACCAAATCCCATGTATTTATACACGCTACAACCCACATGAGGGTCCTACATCAACTTTTGCAAGATACAACTTGCAAGGAAGCTCAAACTCCCATATATTTTCTACTTTCTACAACCCACAGGACGCTCCTACCTCACCCAGCTCCAAATGGAAATTTATCAAGCTACAACTTGAAAGGAGACTACAATCCCATCACTCAATATGAAACTAAAATGTCGATTTACCTAGATATCAGCTCTGATATACTCCTTCTCCACTGCTGCCTCTTCAGCCTTCATATCTACTTCATATCAGCTCCTGATATGCATAACATCCTTATCCGCCCGCTCTTATTCATCCACTCTCCAACCTTCTGCAGATATCTTACATTCTTCCTCTCTATCCCATTCTACAACTTTCGAACCCCCCTATGCACACTGATGTTACATGTTTTATACAGATAACTACATGACTATTTGCATTCTACAAGGAATACGAAGTGAACAAACCTAGCCCTATGCCTTCCACCCATTCGATTCCTCATTCTTTAGATCAAGTTATTACATCATAAATAATCATTACAACACCCATGGAGTTTTTCCTATGGCTACGGAGACTTTACTTTGCATCACATACAATAAAAAATAATTAATTCATTTAAATTTACAGATACAACAAGTATATTTCACTCAGCCCTTTGACCTCTTGGGTCGCTGTGCATTTGTCCTTTCTGTTGCTATCACTGTCTTTTTTATTTCTGCAGTTATATCATAATAGTTCTGCACAAACACTTTTTTCCCGACTTGACCCAGCTGGCACGTTTCCATCAATGCTACCATATCTCCTTTTTCCTGACTTTACCTCTTCTACTCGTGCCCGCAGCGTTCAGCCTTCACCTGCTCCCTTGCTCTGTGTTGGGTCACTTACCCGAGTCTCCTTCTGTTGCATTCAAACTTTTTTTATTCAATGGCCGCACTAACCTTGCATGAGTATCAGGTCACTTTCCCGAGTCTTTCCTCTTACGTTCAACCTTTCCTTTTAACTCACTACCGCAACCACATAACATCATTCTGCACTTATAGTTGGGTCTTACCCGAATCTACTTCCGTTCAGATTTTTCTTTATACACCCGAGTCTTTTGCCTGTGTTTAGTATTTTATTTGTAAAGCAAGAATATCCATAAAGAACCATGGATCTGAAATATATTAATATTTACCTCTGAACGATATCACATCCGATCACATCTATCGCATTTCGGAGTGCCATAGGTTTTACGTTATAATCCTCCTTTTCCTCCTCCGATGCGATTTAACACGGGAAATGATTTACATCCGAATTTGAAATCATTTGGAATTCACCTTTGAAACTACATCACATCCAAGCTCTTGTCGCTCTTCGCATTTCGATGTTTCAACGTGTGTCTATTCCTCCTGAGCTTTTTGATTGCGATATCTAATTTGGTCCCATGCCAAACTTTAAATCCTTTAGTATTTGGCTTTGTAACTCCATCATGTCCACTCCTCGTATTGCATCTTGCACTTCTGCATTTTAACATGATTCTTGAGTGCTTATCCTCCTAAGCTTGCAATGTGCAATATGCGATTCAGTCCCACGCCGGAATTTAAATCCTTTAGTCTTTGGCTTTGTAACTCCATCACATCCGCTCCTCATATCGCATCTCACATTTCGACATTTTAACATGATTCTTGAGTGCTTATCCTCTTGAGATTGTGATGTGCGATATCCGGGCCAGGTCCACATCATCTCCATGCCATCATGCCACGTCACTACCATGTCATCATAAATTAACTACGATCTATGGGGTCGGGGCCACATCATCTACCACGTGAGCTTGCCGCGTCACTACCATGTCATTGCCTCATCATTTCCACGTCATGTTTCCATGCCATCTCCCACACTTCACATTTCACAATTTATGTGTCTCTGATGTTTTTGTGATCATACTTCTGCTTGCGATTGCAATATGTGATTAAACCGTCAAACAATGTTCTGCATGCATTTCTTCTGTAAATTATCCGACTTGACCCATTGAACTACACACGCCTTAAAATTACCCATTTATTATGGCCCACAAAATTACCCACTACACATGGTGGATCACTATATTCGGCACCAAGTAAAATCATAACTTAACATATCGAGTATCATTACCTACAGCATGTAACTTGCAATAACTTAATAAACATATAAATCGCCGATAGAGATATGTGATCAAATCGCATCGCAAACCCCACATCTTATTGCATCACAACCTCTGCACATTATTGAAACTTCGCAAGTTTAACCATATTGCAATAATATTGATTTTGCGATTTTTCAAATCGCTGTGAATACCTTATCGCATGTTGCAAAACCTTGCCCATCGCACTTCGGCTCTTCACTAATTTACCTCATCGGCACTTCCCAA
Organism: Pinus albicaulis; assembly: GCA_034641835.2. Taxonomy (NCBI): domain Eukaryota; kingdom Viridiplantae; phylum Streptophyta; class Pinopsida; order Pinales; family Pinaceae; genus Pinus; species Pinus albicaulis. The sequence continues at coordinate 1,435,181,966 of CM076575.1, forward strand.
ATTTACATTTCCATCGTTAATTGTTATACCATATCACATGCGCTATGCGATATGCGCAAGGACCTTTGCCTCACAGGTTTCCACTTCGACACTTTCACAATTGAATCTACGATGAGATCTAAACTGTCGATCTTCAAGCTAATATTTGCAATTTAATTAGAACCATCCATTCTCTCCTTTGAAATTTTTTTTAGGGGTTTTATGCCTTAATAATTTCACCTATTTTTTCAACTGCCACTGCTCTGCAACTTCATCTCCTCCACGCTACTCCTTCATGGGTCTTCTATTCTCTTATTCGCTTAGATCTATGATTATACGTTGATGCCACTTTACATACTATTTCAATGTCGAATACATAACATCATTATGTATTAGATCTCCGAATCCAGAATACTGATTTGTTTCTTATTCAACCTGCACACACATCCACTTGCTCTAGACTGGAATCACACTGAACTGAACTACTGTTCTGCCTCTTTTCTGCATAATTATACTCCTCTCTGCTCCTTTGCCTTAGATAATTATTTTGGTGTTGGTCCATGCGTCTTTGCTGCTCCTCTGCCTTACTCCTTTGCCTCTAATTTTTCTCCTTTGGCACTTTTTTGCTCCTCTTCCTCTTCTCTTCTCCTCCACTATACTTTTTCCTTATTTTCCTTAGAGCTCTTTTATGCTCCTACTGATCCTGATCTACTCCTTTGTCCTTAATGATAATTCTAGTGCTTCTCCTTTCTGCTCCTTTGCCATCAATGACAATATTTCCAACAGTCTCCCCCTTTGGCATTGATGGCAACACTTCCTCCAAAAATTCCTCCCTGTTTCATTATGAGAAGTATCTATCTTCCTCTGCTTTCTTTTCGTCCCCCTTTGACATCAATGGAAAAGGGTTACACATTTTTCTAGTGTATTTTCCATCATTGCCTTATTAGAGTTCTGCATAAGCATTCTTCATTATGTCCACATACTTGGTTGGGACTCCAGCTCCATTTGGTGTATAAGCATTGTTGGGAGAACACTTTGGGAATCATTGAAATTGTATGTATATACACTGTAATCTGATACCATCCCAAAGCACAAAATCCTTGCACTTGTATAATGTTGAAAGTGATGATAAGGACACTCCATAGAACAAACCATACCAGACTTATATAATAAAAAAGGAACCATTGGAATAATACTAAAATACTAATAATGATGCATATGATATATAAATTCTACTCCAAATATACTTCAGTCTATATTATGATCTACATCTAAGATACATATTTTTTGAGGAAGATTGTAGATGGAATAAGTCTTATTCTACAATACACATCTGCAGTACACATCTTGTTCAAATATGATGATGCCAATATATATTTTGTAGCCAAGGATCACCTTTACGACCATATTACACAGTGATTTCGTTGCAGATTCAATGATGTCTTTGTACAAAACTTGGTTCACATGCTAGCCTCTCATACTTTCTTTATAAGGGATTCTCAAATTCAGCCATATACCATTGTTTCATAACTTTTAGGCGTAACATATGCTTAAGGATGAGTAATGGTTAGAGCTTGATATATCTGATCTCTGAGGTATACACTTATGCCAAAAGTGTCTATGCATCCAAGGCCACAAGATAATATGATACCCATTGATAATCCATGCAGTAATTTCACTCCACCTCCCACAGACAACCACAGTTGAGACAACCTTCATAATCTCTATTATTTGTATTGTGTTCTCTTCTGTTCTCAACAAAAATCAACAATATACAAAATCTGATTTCTGACATCAATAACCTTGTTCATTTTTTCATTCTGTTATTAAATGAATGTCACTGTATATGCCTTTCTGGGGCTGCTCCAGAATGACTACTACTCCATATACACTTCAACTGTTCTAACATAATGAGCTTTAGGAATACTTCTTCAGTTTATTTAATTGGAATCTCAAAAGACAGACCGCACACAACTTTATGGACAACCTTAAGAAAGAAGCCTTGAAGGTCTATCAAAAATGACTTGAAGAGGAGTGAAATTATATCCAAGAATAAGTATTGCTTAAATTCTCAATATAATACATTAATTCAAAAAAGATAAATATCCTTTGGCCTATTAAACCTTTCTATGCTTTGATTATATGACATTCTCCTGCATTTGAAACCAGAAGATACTTTGCACTAATCATAGCAACCAAAACTTAATCCACACATATTATAATGATGATAATTCTAGGACTACTTCCTTGATGTATTTATGCCATAACACCACCATGATTCATACCATGATATTCTGATCCTGAGGAATTGTATCATACCATTGTTCCAATAATAACACTTTTCTTATTCATCCTTCTTAAAACAATTTTGTTTCATTATCAACACTTGCACTGAGACACACAATGTAATCATCCTCTTAGTTTCAAAGTTCATGAATGATGTTCCCTTTATCACCATGGCTGCTTGTTGCTTTCTCTTCTTCCATCAACCTGTTGGAAATTGAATGCTTCAAGTGTCCTTCTTCCTCTATAGTTCTCTGCCATAGGAATTGTCCTTTCCCTTCTTGAACTTTTAGTTGTTCGTATTCCAAGAAGCTCTTCTTTGACAACTCTTATGGGGACCTTTTATAAACTGCTCTCCCCCTAGGATGTTTCTTCTTGCCTATCATTGAATGGATATCTGTGGTGTTTCCTAGAGCGGCTCCCCCTGAGACTATGATGGATTCAAAATTTCATTAAAGTAACAGGCTCCCCCTTTTTCTTCTTCTTCCATACTTTGTTGGGGTTCATCATAATGTCTGCATTTATTTTTTATTCACAATTTGGTCTGATTTGATTTGGTTCCATCATCTGTCTAGATTCCTTTAATGTATATGGTAGCATGCAGTCATTTTCTTTGTGTCCAAGCTTGTGGCACACATAACATCTTATTTTACCTAGGTATGTTTGAGCTGATGTATAACATTTTGTGCTCCTTTTTTAACATAATTTACATTCAAAAAGTTTATGTCCAAATTCATTTCATGCATAACAGTAGCCATGCAAATGATTTTTGTACCTGGTGAAAGATTTCCCTTTCCACTTTCTTGCTTGAGGGGGTATTCTCATTTGCTGCATATTTTGTTGGTTAAACTTGATTTGATTTGTCTTACAATGTGCTGCTATATGTCCAGGTCTATGGCAGTTAAAACATGTAATAATTCTCACAAGAGGAAAGAACCTCCTTTGAGATCTTCCGAATTTATTCAATTCATCTTCCATAAAAATTAATATTTTTGCAACTTCTTGCTTCTTCCTCCCATTCTTTGTCTCTTGATGTTGCTGCTTGTTTCTGTTTCTTTTTTACACTTCAAGTTCTTGTTGTCTTCTACTTTAGTGGATCCTTTTTGAGCTGCTTCACCATCCCTTTCAATGTTTGCCTTCTCTAAGTTCTCCATGGAGGCAATCTCATCTTTGAGCTACTTACACAACCTGCTCCTTTCTTCTATTACTCTTCTAGCTAAAATAATCTCATATTGATGAGAGTTATCATTTTCCTTTATTAAAACTTTCACAAAAGTGATATCCTTGTTACTCTCTACCTTGGATTTATTGGTTTCTCCTTCATAGCCTATCCCAACCTTTATAAGAGGAGATCTTTGAGAATTTAGTATCTTGTCCAGTTGTACAAATATTTTCATTTGAGAAATATTCATAGTTAATTCAATTTTGGCCTTCTCTGATTTCTTCCTCAGGCTTACCACTTCTTCTTACAACTTTTCACGCTCCTAATTTTTCTTCTTTATTTCCCTTTTCAGAATATCCTCTATTTTCCTTGATTCTTCTAGTTGTGCCTTCACGCCAACAATTTCTTCCTTATCTTCATATTCTCTCTCATCACATATTTTCACTAGTGTCTTAAGGTCTTCGTTTTCATTCTTCAATCTTTCTATTTCAGTCAAGGTCATGTCAAGTTTGGATTTTTCTTCAACTATACTTTCTTCACGGAAATCACATCCATTTATCCTAGCAGGTATCTCATTTGATTGACATTTTTCCTTTTGAAAGGAATTTTTATTCTTCTTCTTGTTTATCTTCTCCTTCTTGATGATGCAACCACTAGTGTATCCTTCATGCATGAGATGCAATCTATTACAAATTCCTTTTGCAGAAGTTAAATCCATTATTGAATCAAGATCCTTGTTATGAAGACTATTATACATCACACATTTTTCCTTGGCATTCCACTATTTTTCTTGCAAAGAGAGAGATTCAGTGCAATAACCATCACATACAAGCTTCCATACCTTAGTTTCATAAGCCATTAAATCTATTTTAACCTTATCTCTCCATTCAGGAAAGTTTTTTGTGCTCAACATGGGTACATTTTGATAGTCCATGACTTAACCAGATCTCCTTCAAGCTATTAGGCTTACACGAAAGGAACCGGCTCTAATACCAATTGATGAACCCTTAGCTAAACTGAGAGGGGGGAGGGGGTGGGGGGTGAATCAGTTTAGTACATTCCTGGTCATCAATAATATTTTCATTCAACTCATTAACTACTTAATTTTATAAGCATCTTAATACATAATGAATCAACAAACTGAATGTGTGGACAAAAAGTAATTAAGCATAATAATACATCACATCAATACATAATCATCAAGGACATAGACAACAGATATAAGTGAAAACCCAAAAGGGAGAAAACCACATATTATTACTTTTGTGACGCAAAGGAAAGTTCCAACTCCCTCTCACCACTGATTTTCTATAGGCTCCAGCATACAGGAGGCTACTACCTCAAATTATACAGGCTACAACCCACAGGAGGCTCCTACCTCGACCAGCTCCAACTGGACATTAATAAAGCTACAAATTGAAACAGAAGCACCAAATCCAATGTATTTTTTTCAGGCTACAACCCACATGAGGCTCCTACCTCATCTTTTGCAAGCAACAACTTGCAAGGCTACAACCCATAGGAGGCTCCTACGTCACCTAGCTCCAACTGGAAATTTATCAAGCTACAACTTGAAAGGAGACTACAATCCCCTCACTCAACATGAAAATAAAATGATGATTTACCTGGATATCATCTCTTTTATACTCCTTCTCCACTGTTTCCACTTCATCCTTAATATCTACTTCATATTAGCTCCTAATATGCATAGCACCTCTATTAGCCCTCTCTTACTCATCCACTCTCCAACCTTCTGCAGCTCTCTTACATTCTTCCGCTCTATCCCAAACTGCAACTTTATAATCTCCTTATGCACACTGATGTTACGTGTTTTATAAAGATAACTACATGACTATTTTCATTCTACAAGGAATATGAAGTGAATAGGCATGACCCTATGCCTTCCACCCATTTGATTCCTCATTCTTCAGATCAGGTTATTACATCAGAAATAATCATTACAACACTCATGGAGTTTTTCCTATGCCTACAGAGACTTGACTTTGCATCACATACAATAAAAAATAATTAATTCATTTACATTTACAGTTACAAGAAGTATATTTCACTCATCCCTTTCCACTCTTGGCTTGTTGTGTGTTTGTCCTTTCTGCTGCTGTCACTGTCTTTTATGTTTTTGCAGTTATATCATAACAGTTCTGCACAAAATATTTTTGCCTGACTTGACCTAGCTAGCACGTTTCCATCAGTGCCACCATATCTCCTTTTGCCCGACTCTACCTCTTCTACTTGTGCTCACAACATTCAGCCTTCACCTGCTCCTTTTCTCGGTGTCGAGTCACTTACCCGAGTCTCCTTTTTTTGTGTTCAGACTTTTGATATTAAACGACTGCACTAACCTTGCATGAGTATCGGGTCACTTTCCCGAGTCTTTCCTCATTTGTTCAACCTTTCCTTTTAACTCATTTCCGCAACCACATAACATTGTTCTACACTTAGATTCAGGTCTTACCCAAGTCTACTCCCGTTCAGATTTTTCTTTATACACCAGAGACTTTTGCCTACGTTCAATCTTTGTAAAGCAGGTGTATCCATAGAGAACCCTGGATCTAAAATATATTAATATTTACCTCTGAACTATATCGCGCCTGTCACATCTATCACATTTCGACTTTCGGTAGGTTTTACGTTATAATCCTCCTTTTCCTCCTCTGATGAAATTTAACACAGGAAATTATTTACATCCAAATTTGAAATCCTTTGGAGTTCACATTTGAAACTACATTTCATTCGGGCTCTTGTCGCTCTTCGCATTTCGGAGTTTCAATGTGCTTCTATTCCTCCTGATATTTGCGATTGTGATATCTGATTGGGTCCCACGTCGGACTTTAAATCCTTTGATCATTGGCTTTGCAACTCCATCACGTTCGTTGCTCATATCGCATCTTGCACTTCGGCATTTTAACATGATTCTTGAGCGCTTATCCTCCTCATATTGCGATGTGCGATATGCGATTGGGTCCCACGCTGGCCTTTAAATCCTTTAGTCTTTGGCTTTGTAACTCCATCGCATCCTCTCCTTGTATTGCATCTTGCACTTTGAAATTTTAACATGATTATTGAGCGCTTATCCTCCTGAGCTTGCGATGTGCAATATGCGATTGGGTCCCACATCGGAATTTAAATCCTTAAGTCTTTGGCTTTATAACTCCATCACTTCTACTCCTCGTATCGCATCTTGCACTTCAGCATTTTAACATGATTCTTGAGCACTTATACGCTTGAGCTTGCGATGTGCGATATGCGATTGGGTCCCACGCCGGACATTAAATCCTTTATTCTTTAGCTTTGTAACTCCATCGCGTCTGCTCCTCATATCTCATATCGCACTTCGGGATTTTAACATGATTCTTGAGTAGTTATCCTCCTGAGCTTACGATGTGCAATATGCGGGCCAGGTCCACGTCATCATGCCATGTCACTGCCACGAAATCATAAATTAACTGTGATCTGTGGGGTCAGGGCCACATCATCTGCCATGTCACCTTGCCACATCACTACCACGTCATCGCCACGTCATTTCCATGTCATCTTGCCACGCCATCTCCCGCACTTCACAGTTCGCAATTTCTGTGTCTTTGTTGTTTTTACGATGTAATATTCCTACTTAGCCTAAGCTAAGAGGAATATGCAATTTTGTCTCATTTTCTGTTGCATGAATAATTGAATAAAGGAGGACATGTAAAACTCCTAAAAGAATGAATAAATCAATGCCCATATGAGCATGGATAAATCTGGGACATGTAAATAAATCATTTGCAGGTGTGAAAGGGGTTTGAGCTATGATACTGGGTCAACCTTGACCAAATCTATAGTGCTGTCTAGAGACAATGCACCTCATGAAGGGACAGCGCAGTTCTAGAAGGAGGCCCCTCATGTGAAAGGAGCTAACTCATCAAGGTGGTTTAGGGTTTGAAAATGCTTTCATATTATAAAAGGAAGGGGAAGGCAGAAAGAAGAGGTTGTTGATTGTCTATATTTCTAAGTATCTTGTCTGTTTAGACAAATAACATTCTTTGTTGTTCAGTGGAGAATAGTGCTGCTTAGCACTTGGAGTTCCTATGCAGGGATTTCACCTCTTCCTTTGAGGATTCTTGGAGGAGTCTTGCTGATTTGATCCACTATCAGGCTTTGGGCCAAGATCTACTTCCAACTGCAATGCAGATCCAGTGAGGTTTCGTTTGCTTTTCTAGGCTGCAGCAAGTGGAACTCTAGATCTGTTTAGATCTAGCTTGTATTGGTGCCTCTTCTCAATGAGTGTATATTTTAACCTCCTGGAAGAGTGCATCAGTTGATTGAGCTTCATATTTGTATCTTGGCATCAGGCCAACTCTGTTATTCGAGCTACAGTGAAGTTTCCTTTGAGGGACTACGTTATTTTCAATGGATATTTTGCAGGGTGTTTTGATCCCATTTTTTATGAGAGATCTCTGGTGCTGGGCTTTGCCTTTCACTTTGGTGATCCATGGATTAGCTTGCTGATCCATGTTTTGTTTAGATATGATATGTTTTAATGTAAATTCATCTTTAGAAATTTCTGAATAATATTGAAGATCCGTTACTTAAAACTCAGATCTACTCTTTGTAATGCATGATTTGGTCAAAACCCCAAGGGGATCTTATAATAGAGTATTTCTAGAGTACAGATCTGAAATGGATCTGATATTTCATCCATAGATATTTTCTAGATCTGAAGTGTAACATTTAGCTACTGCAGCTCCTTAAAATAACGTTGTTAAGCCATTTTGCAGTTTATATATGTGTTGCAGCCTTCTTTTATGAAGATTTCTTGCTCTCTTGTCCTCTATATTCTACTGTATAATGTAAGAGCATCATTGTAATTCTGATTTGTTGCTGTATATTCACAATTTGATCTCATTTTATGGCCTCTTGCTCATGCTTTCCAAGACTTCATTATTTCTGAAGCAATTTATTGTGCATAGCTGCAACCCCTCTTGTAGGGTGTTTTTCAGCTAGACTAGGTGGTGGGAGATCTGTTTACCACACCTAGTTTGATTTGTTTTTGCTCCCTTTTTGGATCTAGACTCAAAATCTGCTGATCTAAGGGATCCAAGGGCTGCAAACTCATTTCTATGCATAAATCTCCCAGAAGTGTGTTATTTCAGCAGGCTTGCTGTGCAATCCCTATTTGGGGATATTACAGTGGTATCAGAGCTCCTTTCTTGGCATAGCTTATGCTTTCATTGGAGAACCACAGCCATGTTTCATTCAGAAGAATATGAGCCTATTATTGATAGGGAGAAGAGGTATCAGAATAGAAGTCACAAGAAGTTTGATTACACCACTGATGATCAAGACAAGGGTAAAGCCTCTGAAACTGCAAGTGATAAAGAAGGAGAAGAGTTTGCAAGAACTCTTTTGGTGGTCATGAAATATATTTCTAGAGAGATCAAATAAATGAGGATGGATAGAATGAGGGAATCTCCTAGGAGATTTCATCCTGGGGAAAGCTCTAACATGTCTCACCACTGGACTAGTCAACCAATGAAATAGTCACAAGCCCCACAAGCTCCACTATGCCTACCTTCTTAGCTGTGGAGAATGAAGGACCACAAGAGAAAGAATCCCTTGAATACTACTTTGTGGAATATGAATCTCAGAATTAGAGATTCAGAGACCACTTGAGTTTCCAAGAGTTTTTTCACCTCAAGGACAAAAGAAGAGCAAGGCAGCAGTATAGAGATGGTGGGTTCTTTCATAATCATGATAGACACCACTCTATGGGAAGATTATTTTTTCCCAAGTTTGATGGGTCATCCACCAGTTCTTCCAAGGCATGGGTAGAAAATATATATATCTACTTTCAGTTGAACAAATTCCCTGAGATTGAAGCCAACAAGATTGCAGTGCTGCACTTTGAAGGTGAAGCACACAATTGGTGGTTCTAGGGGTTTTCTACATTGGGCCATGCCAATGTGACTGCCTACTCTGAGTTCACTAGAATACTGGTGGAGGGGTTTGACAGAAAGGATCCAGAAGCACCTTTCATGAACCTTGCAAAGTTAAAGCAATCGGGAAATGCAAAAAAATATATCTATGAGTTTTTGAGATTATCTGTTATGGTCCCTGATCTATTTGCAGCAAGGAGGGTGTACATGTTCATCGATTTCTTGGATGAACCTTTGCATGGGTTGGTTAAATCTACCAAGCCCATAACTTTGCATGATGCCATTGAGAGGGCTAGAGACCTCCAATATGCCTTGCCAAAAGAAAAGATAACTTTCCAGAGAAAGGCCCCTCACCTTTCTAAAGGGAAGGAATAAAAATTTTCTCCTTCCAAGGAGAGCTCATTCAAGAAGCCTCTTGATATTGAACTTAGGAGGGAGCTGAGAAATAAGAGACTATGTTTCACTTGCCAAGAGTCATGGGAACCTGGACATAGATGTGCTGCTGGGAAATCACACTACATAGAAGTATTCTCAGATTTTGAGGAGGAAGATGAAGATGATGAAGCAAGGAGGGGTCACAACACTGATAATGTTGAGGGAGATCCAACACCATCTGGAGATGGGGATGAAGCCTTTGCTCCAATAGGTGGAACTCTTTCATCTTTGAGAGGAGTGCCTAAGTACTTGACCCTAAGAGTACAAGGTTCAATCATGAATCAGAGGGTATCTATGCTGATTGACAGTAGGGAAACCCACAACTTTATTTATTCTCATATTGTGCAGAGGAGAGCAATCCCCACTGATACTTTTGAGGGATTCTCTATTTTGGTCCCAGAAGATAGGAAAATGCAATGCATGCAATATGTCCCATCACTCTTAGTCACTATCGGGTCCTACACTTTGGTGGATCACATTTTTGTAGTTGACATACCAAACACCAATATCATTTTGGGTGTCCAATGGTTGATTACATTGGGGAAAGTCACCACTGATTGGAAAGCTTTGCAGATGGAGTGGGTGGACATGAAGAGTGGTAAACCCCAAATGATCCAACGCATGCATACTTATCCCTCACCTATAACTTCCACATAAACAACAGAGATGGATTTACGTAGTGGAAGCAAGGATATCACAGTCCCTTCTCTTATGTTCATGATAATTCTGCAAGGGACATTCCTATCTAGTGGCAAACCACCCGGGAGACCACCAGATTTAGATCTTGTGGGGGAGGCCTCACAAAGTGCTGCTCCAAATCTAGATCCAGGAGGGATTGGAGCAATGAGAGACCAAGCTACAACGTTGGAGGGCTTGGAACAGCTCAAGAGTGAGGGGAATCTTCTTCCTGCATCACTATCACCCTCTCTCTTTCCTAGATCTGCGATGTGGGAGGAGAAGAATGGGAGGAACAACCTTCCAACACACAAGTTTGGCATGAGAGATGTTAGAGAAGAGATCAAAAACATGAAAAACACTTCCATGGATGTATAATCAGCACTGTCATTGTTGAACAGTGTGGATCTGTATTGGAAATCTCAGCTGCTTGTAGAGTATTCCAAAGATCTCCACACAGGTATGATACTAGATGACATGAAACAAGAAGAGGGCTACTTAGTCCAAGGGGGAGTCATCTATCATCATGGTAAGGTCTTCTTGGCTAGAGCTTCCAAGCTCAAGTAGAAGATACTACAAGGGGCACATAAAGAATTATTTCTCAGCCATGTGCATTCAATGAAGATCTATACCCTGATCATGAGGAGCTTTGATTGGGAAGGCTTGAGAGAGGAAATAAATCAGCACTTTCAAGAGTGCATGAGCTATGTGGAGTTGGGACAACCAATGGACTCTATTCAAGAGTCATTTCAGCCATTCCTTCCTTCTTTTGAGAGGAGGGGAATTCCCATGCACAACTCCATGTGTATGAGGAACTTTGATGGTGAAAGATATGATCATGTAGAGCAAGCTTTATCCTCTAATTTGTCATATTCTCTTACCATGTTTTTGCAAGATATGACTCCTAAAGGGAGTGAGAGATCATGTGGATCTCATGACTTTTGGTGGGCCAATAGAAATGTTGAACTTGGCCACTCCCTTGTTGTGCAAAGGGAGATTCCTTCTCATGATGGGTGCTTTCCAAAGGCACCAAAATTATCTAACATCTTCAGCCATGTTAAGGTGACTCATGCAAAAAATGTGTGGTGGTAATTCCACTTACCACACCTTGATCTAATGCAAGTAGGAGATGCACTGCGCTGGCATCACATGTGGAATTTTGACCCACCTCCTCAAGCTCATATTTCTGTTTGCATATATGTAGAATGCTTCCATACTTGGATGATATAGTTGTATTGTATAAGGGATTGTATGGAGGGAGGTTGGGAAGTTTGTATGTACCACATGGATTGGAACTTCTCCCTGTACCTCATGCTACATGTTTTAGATGGAGAATTTCTCCAGCCATGTTTATTTCTATTGAATTTTTCACTCCTGGTGGGATGTACTATGCACATCTTATGTTGACCTTGGAGAAACAATTCCTGATGTATTGGCTTGATGAGCACTTGGCTTATGATGAGGACTTGATCATTGATGATGTCATCAATGGAGGAGCGGAAGTACTATATCTTTCACCCTATCAATTGCTTTAGGACAAGCAACATTTTGGAGGGGAGGACTGTAATATTCCTACTTAGCCTAAGGTAAGAGGAATATGAAATTTTGTCTCATTTTTTGTTGCATGAATAATTGAATAAAGGAGGACATGTAAAACTCCTAAAAGAATGAATAAATCAATTCCCATATGAACATGGATAAATCTAGGCCATGTAAATAAATCATTTGCAGGTGTGAAAGGGGTTTGAGCTATGAGACTCGGTCAACCTTGACCAAATCTACAGTGTTGTCTAGATACAATGCATCTCATGAAGGGACAACGCAGTTCTAGAAGGAGGCCACTCATGTGAAATGAGCTAACTCATCAAGGTGGTTTAGGGTTTTCAAAGGCTTTCATCTTATAAAAGGAAGGGGAAGGTAGCAAGAGGAGGTTGTTGATTGTCTATATTTCTAAGTATCTTGTCTGTTTAGACAAATACCATTCTTTGTTGTTCAGTGGAGAATAGTGCTGCTTAGCACTTGGAGTTCCTATGCAGGGATTTCACCTCTTCCTTTGAGGATTCTTGGAGGAATCTTGTTGATTTGATCCACTATCAGGCTTTGGGCCAATATCTACTTCCAACTGTAACACAAATCTAGTGAGGGTTTGTTTGCTTTTGTAGGTTGCAGCTAGTGGAACTCTAGATCTGTTTAGATCTAGCTTGTATTGGTGCCTCTTCTCAGTGAGTGTGTCTTTTAACCTCCTAGAAGAGTGCATCAGTTGATTGAGCTTCAGATTTGTATCTTGGAATTAGGTCAACTCTATTATTCAAGCTACAGTGTAGTTTCCTTTGAGGGACTGCATTATTTTCAATGGAGGTTTTGCAGGGTGTTTTGATCCCATTTTTGATGAGAGATCTCTGGTGCTGGGCTTTGCCTTTTACTTTGGTGATCCATGGATTAGCTTGCTGATCCATGTTCTGTTTAGATCTGATCTGTTTTAATGTAAAGTCATCTTCAGAAATTTCTGAATAATATTGAATATTTGTTACTTAAAACTCAGATCTACTCTTTGTAATGCATGATTTGGTCAAAACCCCAAGGGGATCTTGTAATAGAGTCTTTCTAGAGTATAGATCTAAAATGGATTTGATATTTCATCGACAGATCTATTCTAGATCTGAAGTGTAACAGTCAACTACTACAGCTCCTTAAAATAATTCTTTTAAGCCATTTTGCAGTTTATATATGTGTTGCAGCCTTCTTTTCTGAAGATTTCTTGCTCTCTTGTCCTCTGTATTCTACTGTATAATGTAAGAGCATCATTTTAATTCTGATTTTCTGATGTATATTCACAAGTTGATCTCATTTTATGGCCTCCTACTCATGCTTTCCAAGACTACATTATTTCTGAAACAGTTTTTTGTACATAGCTGCAGCCCCTCTTGTAGGGTGTTTTTCAGCTAGACTAGGTGGTGGGAGATCTGTTTACCACACCTAGTTTGATTTTTTTTTTCTCCCCTTTTGGATCTAGACTCCATATCTACTGATATAAGGGATCCAAGGGCTGAAAACTCATTTCCATGCATAAATCTCCCAGAAGTGCATTATTTTAGCGGGCTTGCTATGCAATCCCTATTTGGGGATATTACATGCGATCATCCTTCCGCTTGCGATTGCGATATGTGTAATATTCCCAAATGGGGAATGCAGCAATACAATGCATAAAATATTCATTATTCATGAATATATGCAATAACAGTTAAATATATCCCATGGGTCCATTCATTCATACATTATAGCAGCCAAATATAAAAGGAGATTTGAAACAAATCATGGTAGCTTAGTTAAACAAGCCTCCCAAGCCATAATAGCCCAAAAATCATGCAAAAAGAGGGACCGCAACCATGTATAAAAGCTGGAATACCCTGACAGCATTATTTTATTACTTCTGCAATAGCAGTAGATTGTACATCAGATCTAGAGCTACTATGTGCATAAAAAGTTAGATCTATATCAGATCCATGCACTATACAAGCTCCTCTAATGAACCCCCTTGGGGTTTTCAGCAAAACACCAAGTACAAAGTGTAGATCTGAGATCTAAGACTAAAAATATACTAAAAATTATAGATCTGGAAAGTGTGGTTGATTTGATATATGCAATAGAATAGACTCCCCCAATAGATCTCCAAAGTGAAGGACATATCCCCAACACTCAGAAAATCACCTCTCTAATGTTGTGTTGAACCACCCTACAACTGTACCTTCAGAAATTACGCAGATCTGGATCTATTCTACACTGTAGGGATAAAAATGAGGTTGGCCTCATGCTAATATCTGAAAATGATGCTCAAGATCTTGAATATTGTCCTCCCAATGGAGTAGAAACCCCCTCCACTGAAAAGAAGCACTGAAATGGACTAGATCTGAGAGATATAATCTCCACTTGCTACAGCTTGCAAAAACAACCAAACCCTCAACAGGATCTACGTTGTATTTGAAAGAAGAAGCTTGGCCCTGAGCCAGATAGTGGACAATATGGTGCAAGACTCCTCCAAGAGCTCCTCAATGGAAGAGGTGGGATTCTCGATCAGGAACACCCAATGCTAAATAGCATTCAATCTTAGCTAAACAGCCAGAGAAAGGTATATGTTTAAACAAACCATATATGAAAAAAATCATAATCATAAGCTAACCCCATATGGTTTCCATCCTCTTCCTTATAAACAATGTGAGTCTTCTCACCTTTGGCCCCACTCATTAGGGTTTCCATCTTCATGCAATTAATCTCCCTCCAAAACTGTGATGTCCCATCATCAATGCCACTCCTCCATAATAGTGTTGTTTTATTTGGTCAACCTTGACTTAATCTCCATGCAATTTCTTCTTTCACACTCAAGGTGGCTTTATTCTATCTTTATAAACTGAACCATATTCCCACTGGGAGGGTTGTCTTTATTAATGATCCACTCCCTCCATACTAGCTTTGTTGATTTGGTCAAACTTGACCTTGTCCACATGCATTAGCCCTTGTTCACACATGAAGGTGCTTTATCCAGCTATGAATATGATCCCTTTTCACATTAAGAGGGATTTTATGCCTACTAAAGAGATTTATGGGCCTCCCTACCCATCTTATTCCTCTATTTAAGAACAAAATCAAAATTTAATATTCCAATTAGTTGCATGCTAATTTAGGAATATTACAGTCCTCCCCTCCCAAATGTTGCTTGTCCTCAAGAAACTACAAGGATAGAACTGAAAGGCCTCTCCTCTTCCTCCTGTAGCATCCTCAAGTGATAATTTCCCCAAAAGAACAAGATTCTTTCTCATCAATATGTTCTTAAGTTGTTCCTCCCATATGTGTAAGTATGCCTTTGGCGAAAAATGCAAATGGCTCTCATCATGAAAAAGTGGGATATCCATGGAAACAACTATATGTGGTCTAGAGGCCTTCTTGAGGCATGGAATCTAAAATATATTGGGAACCATCATCCCCATGTGAAGCCTCCATCCCCAAGCTATCATCCACAAAAAGTGAGTCACCCTCCAACATGGTAACTCCTGAAATATCTCCTCCACCTTAGGCTCCTGCAAAGAAGGTGGGCTGCATAGCTTAATATGATGGATCAAAATGTCCATCCCACACTGTCTCTCTCTCCACTTATGATAAGTGTAGATCTTCTGCTGAATATGGGTTGCAATAATGTTGCCTTCATGGAGAAAAAAGGCAATAGGTTCCTCAAAGATCCGTCCTTTGGTTCTTAACCAAATCATCCCATACAAAATGAATATGACATTATCATCATATGGAATCCAAGTAAGAGAAGTAATGAAGGTTTTACATAGTGATGGAAGGTACCAACAGTTCCTCAAGTAGTCACAGAGTGGTTTTACCAACTGTAGTTTCAGAATATGATATGGCAAGTTGTCTTCAAACCGTTCGCTAGTTGTGCATGTTACCTCATCTACTAGTAAATAGTAAATGGCATAGTATATCAACTGAGCATATAGGAAAAATCCATACAAGAAATGGCTCTCTCCATCATAGGTGTTGGTCCCAAAACGACCATGAAGCCCAAATAGAGGCTTTCCCTCTTGTGGAGAAATGCACTGTATAGGGATGGTCAGAGAATTCAAATACTGTGTTAGATAACAAATAAGTGCAAAAACACAATTCTTACCATGTACTGAGAGTAGTCTGATAATAAGATCCATGAATGAGCCTGTTGTGAAACCAGCTCCAAAAATAGAAGAAAAGAGATATCAATGCCTTAGAAATAAGCCACTTCAAGGGGGAAACCTCCAATACATTACATGAATGAAAAATTATTGGATGATACAAATTAAAAAACCTCCTTTCTATATATAGGAGTCCATGGGGCCATAATGTAATCCTAGTGGGGCCACAAAAATCCTAGCCGACCTAACAATAATAATAATTTAAGGGCACAATAATAACAATATGGGGGTTACACATGGGTACAATAATAACAATAAGGGGTTACAATAACGGCACAAGGGACTATACTAGTAATACAGGGACCTAACATGCCCCTCTCCTTCAAAAAAGTGTTGTCCTCAACGCTTGAGTAGCTCTGGGTGCTTCTGTATAAAATTCTCATCCTACCATGTAGAATCTTCAGTGGGTAAGTTCTTCCACTTGATGATATACTCTGAAATTGATTGATTCTATAGCTGTTGAGTTCTTGTTTCCGTGACCAATTTAGGTTCCAATATGATTTTTCCTTCCTCATCAAGTTCTGGCAATATTGTTTGAACTAGAATATTTTCACCTATAACCTTCTTTAAGCATGAAACATGGAAAACTTAATGCACTCGTGAAGAAGTAGGAAGCTCCAATTTGTATGCCATAGTACCAATATTTTGCAACAGCTTGTAAGGACCATAGTACTTTGGCGATAACTTATTATCCTTCTTAGCTTTCTTGAGGGAAATTTGTTTGTATGGTTGTAGCCGTAAAAATACCTAGTATCCTACATCAAAACTTCTCTCGCTGCGATGTTGATCCGCTTATTGTTTCATTCGATTTTGTGCCAAATTCAGGTTATCCTTTAAGAGTTGGAGAACTTCTTGTTGATGCTCGATGTCATCTTCCACTGCTTTAACCTTCGAATTTTCTCTTAAAGATGATGTGATGGATGGTGGATGATATCCATAAAGTGCCATAAATGGGGTCATTTTTGCTGCAGTATGGAAGGAAGTGTTATACCACCATTCAGCGAGAGGTAACCACTCGACCCATTGTGTTTGTTTATCAGATACAAAGCAACGAAGATATCCTTCCACACAATTATTTACTATCTCAGTTTGACCATCAGATTGAGGATGATAAGATGAGCTATGAGCTAATTGAGTACCCAAACAAGAAAATAACTCCGTCCAAAAATTTCCAGTAAAAATGGGATCTCTGTCGCTCACAATAACCCTTGGGTTCCCATGTAGCTTTTGAATTGTGTCCATAAATGTAGTAGCAACTGTACTTGCTTTAAATGGATGAGATAATGCAAAAAAGTGTGCATACTTGGTAAGTCTATCAACTACCACCATAATGACACTCTTTCCTTCGGACTTAGGAAAACCTGTGATAAAATCCATTAAAATATCCTCCCAACGTTGACTTGGAATGGATAAAGGTTGTAGAAGACCCGAGGTCTTAATTTCCTTTACTTTATTCTACTGGAAAACCAAACATTCCGCCACAAACTTTTGAATATCAAATTTAAGGCCATCCCAAAAAAAATTCTTTCTTCACCCTGTGGTAATTTTTTAAAAATCCTGAGTGTCCTCCTAAAGGAGAAGTGTGAAATTCCAAAAGAATATTTTGTTTTAGTTCGGAATTCTTACAAAGATATAAGCGATATTTGTACCATAAGGAATCATTTTTCCAACTAAATGTATCAGATTTACTAGGATATTGCTGCAACTTTTGAATGAGTGTCCACACTTCTTCGTCCTTCGTCCATTCATCTCTTCCTTTGGTTATCCAATCTGGTTGGATAATAGAAATGGCACAAATTAATGCTTCCACCTCTTCATTCTTTCTTGAGAGTGCATCTGCAACAACATTTAGCTTCCCTTTTTTGTATACTATTTCAAAGTCATAACCCAACATCTTTGTGACCCATTTTTGCTGCTCTTATGAAGATAGTCTTTGTTCCAAAAATTGTTTAAGACTATCATGATCAGTTTCTACCTTGAAGTGTCTTCCCATTAGGTAAGTTCGCCATTGCTTTAGTGCATGAAGTATTGCTAACATTTCCTTCTCATAAATAGGTTTCTGTAAATACTTTCCTTTGATTGGATGAATTTAAAAAGCAATGAGTCTTCCTTCTTGCATTAAAACAACACCAATTCCATTTCCTGAGGCATCACATTCCACAATAAAGGTTTTTGTGAAGTCCAGCGTAGCTAAGACTGGTGCTAGGCACATTGCCTCTTTAAGATGTTCAAAGGCCTTAGTTGCTTCAGGAGTCCATGAAAATGCATCTTTCTTCAATAATGTTGTTAGAGGTGCTGATATTCTCCCATAATTCTTAACAAACTTGTGATAATACCATGTTAACTCGAGAAATCCTTGCAACTGCTTTATGGTTATGGGGACTTTCCATTCCTTAATGGATTTAATTTTGTTAGGGTCTACCTTAACACTCTCGTGAGATACAATATGACCCAGATATTCCACCTCTTATACTCCAAAGAAACATTTGGATGTTTTTGCATATAATTGTTTCTCCTACAATAGTTTGAGCACCTTGTCAACATGTTGAACATGATCCTTCCAAGACCTGCTATAGATTACTATATCATCAAAAAATACTAGCACAAATTTTCTAAGGAAGGGTTTGAAAATGGAATTCATCAACCCTTGAAATGTAGAAGGTGCATTGGTAAGGCCAAAAGGCATCACCAAAAATTCATAATGACCCTCATGAGTTCGAAATGTTGTTTTCAGAATATCTTCAGTCTTCATTCTAATTTTATGATATCCTAAACAAAGATCCAACTTGGTAAAATAAATTGCTCCATGTAATTCATCCAATAATTCATCAATCACAAGAATGGGAAATTTATCTTTAATGGTGAGCTTATTGAACTCCCTATAATCCAGAAACATGCGCTATGATCCATCCTTCTTGTGTACCAATACTACAGGAGCAGAGAAATAACTTTGACTAGGTTTAATTATACCCGCCTCATAACATTTCTACAATCATATGTTCAATTTCGCTCTTTTGGACATAAGGATATCTATAAGGCATAATGTTTGGAGGAAGAATTCTTGGAATCAAATGAATATCATGATCATGATCACGAATAGGTGGGAGCCCTTTGGGAGTTTCAAAAACCTTGGAATGATTGTCCAAGACTTTTTGGAAATCTGCAGAAATAGATGATTTTGATGTTGGAACTTCTTGTGAGCATAATTGTGCAATTACGCCTTGTTTTTATTTCTTTAGAAGCTTTGTCATGAAATTAGAGCTTATTATCTTTCCCAGATTCCCTTTAATACCCTGTAATTTGACTTCCTTTCCTTCTGAAAAAAAATTTCAAGAAAATTTATTGAAAATTAAAAGCTACCGTCCCCAAAGATTGTAACCATTGTACTCCTAGTACAACATCAGCACCTCCCATAGGAATGGAAAGCATTTTACTATTCAATACATATTCCCCCATGGTTAGCTTGATATTATGAAATTTTCTAGAGCAATTTATAATTCCTCCATTTTCAACCATCACTTGACATTCTAGTGTTGAGTATAGGAAACAATTCAATTCCTTGGCTACCTTACAATGAATAAAATTATGGGTGCTACCTGAATCAATCAACACTATTACCTTTTTCTTCTTGATATTTCCTTCTATATTGAGAGTTTGAGGAGTGGTAATTCCTGCCAATGCATTACACGATATGGTCAGACTCATTTCTTCCTCTTCTTGGGTTGGTTCCTGATGTATATCCTCTTCTTGTTCATTTTCTTCTTCCTCTTCACAATCTATGTAAAATAATTTCTTCTCAGCACACTTATGACCTTTAGTGTATTTGCTATCACAACTGTAGCAAAGCCCTTTTGCTCTTTTTTCTTCCAATTGTTGTGGTGTCAACCTTGTAGGTTGTTGAAATCTAGGAGTAGCAACACTTCCCTCTTTATAGAAGTGAGTGGTAGGCTTCCTTATCGCCATAATTTTACATTCAATTTTTCTTGCCAACCTGAATGCCTTCTCCAATGAATCAGGTTCCAAAACGTGAACTTCATGTTGGATGTTATCCTTTAAAGTACCTATGAAGAGATAAATCATGTGTTCCTCTAGAATATCAGTTACCCTTATATTCAATTTTTGGAAGTCCTCAATGTGCTCCCCCACTAAACCCTTTTGTTTGAGATTTATCAATTGGCTAAAGAAGGTGTTGCTCTTTGTATCCTCATAATGTGCTATCATTTCCTCCATAAAAATTGACCAAGTGACAATTTTTTTATGGGAGAAAAGCCATCAATACCATACAAATGTATTTTGTTCTAAATGTAAAGTTGCAATGCATACCTTTTGTGTGTTTTTCACATTATTGAGATCAAAATATTGCTCCATATGTAGTATCCATGTTACAGGATTATTTCCATCAAACTTCCTCATATCCATTTTTGGAATATGGTGGTTCTTCCCTCCAACATTAGAGTTTATGAAATCATGATTAACATTTATTTTGTTCTCCTCATGAGTTTCCTCTACTATCTGTTCACAATTAGGAAACATTTATTGTATCAACTTTTTCAAACCTTCCATGTCTGATTTTTTATCATTCTTCATGTTTTCCATCTTAGCTTCCATGTCATCCATATTAGATTCCATGCCAACTTCCATGCCATCCATCTTAGCTTCTATTCGGGTCCCGTGATTTGGCTGATTGGCAAGCCAAATGACAGTGTAACATCAAACCAGTCTTTGGAGCCCAAGGACCTAGCCCTCCTGGACTCAGAGAGGGCTCTCTCTATTTTTGTAAGGGATATCTATGTGTTTGCTTCTTGTGTTTCTGATTTTAGGCTAGTTATGAAGTAGATTTTTGGTTTTGGTTTTTAGGTTTGTGAGGGATGAACTGATCAAAGACTAAGATATGTAAAGAGATGTCAGATCAACTGGGCTATGGGGTAGAAAAGGTCAAGAAAGCTTTCAGATGGTGATACAAGGTTGTTGAAGGGCCGATCTGAGCGAGGAAAAATGGATCTTTGGGTAAAATGGAGTGGGATGGACACTAAATTTGTGAGTAACAAAGGATTTCAAAAGTAAATAGTTTAATAGCTGACATAAACATGGTAGGGCTAACCATTAATCATGAGAGATGTAACTATAAATTGATCAATGTATAGAAATAAACATTCAAGCCATGCATAGAGATATATGACTCTCTAACTTTAGGAAATGTCTATCAGACTTTGGGGAAATACATTTAAGACAAGCAAACAACTCAAATCACTATGAGGAAACGCCTAAGCATAGTATTTCAAGCTATCGGGCACTTTGAAGCAAGATTGCATAGTTTTAGGCAAAGGGCAAGATCAGTACAAGACCTCCTTGGTTCAACAAATTACAATCAAAAAATCAAAGAAAGGTTTCAGAGGTGGAGCTATGACTAGCCATGAGTAAGCAGGGCATACCGTGAATCATACTTAGCATGCATAAAACCATAAATGAAACAAGCAAACAATTTCTTCAGTTATCAAAGAGCAATCAAGGATTCTTTGATATGACTAAGAAGGAAGAAAACATAGAAGCTATAAAGAAACAGGAAACTTGAGGTGCCTCCAAGGGCATGTCTCAAATCTATTCTCTACTATTTTATACCAAGAAAGAACATGGAAATATGAATGAAAACTAAGAAACAAAACAGAGAGGGACACTATACCATTTTACCAAGTCATGGAATCCAACAACAGACCTCCTTCATCATCCAAAAACATTCAAGAAACTATCCAATGCATGAGACAAGTGTTTCTTCCAAGCTTGTATAACCATATATTGCTTCTATTCATAAATTTAAACCTTGTTTACAATGAAATCCTTTGGAATATATAGGCCAAAGTGAGGAAATCCTCCTAGTTCAACTTGCAATCTCATTGGCCTATCCAAAATATCTGATTTTGTCCTTGAGGCTTTGCAAAGCCCAAGGCACAAAATATCTAATAAAATATCTCAAAAATGCCAAAAAAGGAAAATATATTGACTTTTCATAACTAATCATGCCCAAAAATAGCTAAACGCACATGAGGAAAAGTCACTTTAGAAAGTTTCATTTTTTACAAAAATACTTAAGAAATATATCAGCAGAAAGTCCTTTGACTTGCCGGCAACTTTTGGAGGCCTTCCCGATGTCAAAACGAGGCCTGTGATGGCTCTTTGGAAAGCTCTAAATGTATATTTTCTGAAAATTCTTATTTTTCTCCAAAATTACCACTAGAAGTCCATAAAAAACTGACCTGTGTGTAAAAAAACAAAAAATAGACCTTACTGATAAACGGGGCAGAGTGTGGAAAAAGTGAGTGTCTTTCGCCATTTTGGGGGAGAAAATAATCTTCAAATGATATAAAAATAATTGAGTATATGCCCCTGAAATTATGGCATCCAATGATACCATTTTCATCCTTTGAGGATTCCCCAAACAGAAATGGCGATGCCCATGAGTTTTAGCTTAAAACCCAAAAATGACAAAAAACCAAAACTTGTTGAAATTCGCCCAATTTTGGCGAGCATGACCCTCAAGGGTTTTCAGAAACATGCTGTGAATCTGAGACCAAAATTTTGAGCTTTGAGGTATCTTTCTTCAATTTTGGTGTCGAGCGCCTCCTTTGAACTTCCTTGAGTTTTTCCTGTGTGGCCTTCAATTTCCGTCGGGCGAACTGATTGAGCTTCTTATAGTGCTTGGTCATTCTCATTTGAAGGTCCAAATCTCTATTGGCCTTCTCCAACTTCTTTTCCAAGTGATCATTTACCCTCTCAAGCCATGCTTCTCGATTGTTCTCTATCTCTTGGGTGAACAATGTAGTGAGAGGAGTAGATTGGAGAAGGGTAGCTTCTTCCTCCTTTTGTTTCTCAAGGGATTTTCTGAGTCCCATGGTTCTTGGCCTCTTTCTCCTGGGCTGATCTTCATCTTCGCTATCCTTGAACTCACCCATGAGTTATTCCAATTTAACTTGCGCCTTGGAGGCCTCTTTTTTGTATTTGATGGCTTGGGTCTCATATACCGCCATGTGGACACTCATTTGTTTATTTTGAATTTGCAAAAAGTGATTGAAGTTTCTAGCCCTTTTTAGATCTGTCCTCAAAGTGTCAATTTTGATTTCTCTATTGATCAAGAGAGTCTCTATGATTCGGGCCTCATTGTCGCTATCATCACTTTGGATTTGAATGATGTCGAAGTCCCTCTTCTTTTCATGGCTGCTTTCTTCTTTCTCCTTTCCTTTGCTTTGGGTAGCCTTCTTGGTCTTCCTCCTCTTGGGTAATTCGACAATGGGCTTCTTGGGCAATTTCCCCTTGCTTAGGAGGGCCCTAGTAACATTTGGAGTTATATTTTTAGGCACCCTTTTCCTTGATGTCCAGGGCTTGGCCACTTTTGGAGAAGAAAGCATGGCCCCTTGACTAGGAGAGGCATCTAACACATGCTCTATTGGCTCTTTTCCCTTGTTACTTTCCTCATCATTCTTGCCACTGTTTTGAGTTTGTTCATGGTGCTGCTCTTCATCACTGTGTTGTATATCATTACTGTGTTTTTCTTCTTGAGGCTGCCTTTCCTCACTGTGCTACACCTCTTCATGATGTTGTTGTTCTTCTTCATGAGGCTGCCTTTCCTCACTGTGCTGCACCTGTTCATCATGCTGCCCTTCCTTATCTTGCTACTGTTCATCTTCATTTTTTTTCTCATCATCATGCTCTTCTTCATCACTCTCTTCTTCCCCTTGCTGCCCTTCTTCATCATGGTGTTCCTCCTCTTCATCATGTTTTTTTTCTTCTTCATGAGGCTACCTTTCCTCACTATGTTGCACCTCTTCATCATTTTTTTGTTCATCTTGCTCTTCCTCCCCTTGCTCATGCTCTTCTTCCTCATCATGCTCTTCTTCTTGTTCAATGGGAAATTTGAGCTTCTTGGGAATGGGCTTGCTTGAAGAAGGCGAAGGATGGTGAGTGGAAGGTGAAGGAGAGGTATGGAATGAAGGAACAGTGGCGAAATCTGGATGCGCAATGAAAGTATCCCAAGAGATTTCCTTCTTCTCAAGCTGATGAAGAATGATAACCTTCATGAGGGAATGATGGAAGAGGGAGGCTGACTGCTGAGAAGGAGGCTTTTTCTGAACAGTGGAGGCCATTTTCTCAATACTTCGATGGAGAAAGAAAGGGAGATTTAACAATTTGTCTCTTGTGACATGCATGAGCAATTGGACATGGTAAGCATAGACTCATGAGAATCTTCCCTCGCAAGTGAAGTATTTCATGATTATCTTCATGAGGGGGGCATAACTAGTCAATAGATATGAGAAGGGAAAGATGGATGGAAATGTATCTCTATGCTCAAGCTTCAAAAAATGTTTGTATTTTTCTGAGTCTAGGTGGCTTTGTTTAAACCACTTCTCTCTGACATAAGGGATTTTGGTAGCCTTGGAAATGGATCTAGGAAAAAATTTGAAATCCAAGCCTGCCAACTGAAAGTGTTTCCCTTGAAATCTCAAAGCACAAAGATGTGTCAAAGGGGAATAGCTTTTCACCTCCTGCACCCTTTGACAAAACTCTACACATCCAACCTCGTGAAAATTAAACAGGACTGATGGATGAGCATTTACCTCTTCAGTTGAAACAGGCTCAAACCTCTTGTGAAGGTCACTCATACTGTCTTGCCTAGGAGGCATTTTGTTTTGAATACTCTTTGCTAACTAACAAAAACAATTTGTCTCAAATGGTCCTTGAAATGGATTCTCAAGCACGTCCCCTATCCTCCTTATAAATCACTGTTTGTCCTCTTTTATGCCAAACAACAAGTACTTGTTAAATGGAAAGCAAACAGTCAATTTATTACAGTGCTTGGGTAATTTATTTGAAAGGTTTGTTTTTGGTTTCTTGGTGAAGAAGGAACCTTTGTTTTGATAAGAACACTTTTCTCTTCAAACAATACCCTTTTTTCTATTTCTTTACAAAGTAAGTAAGACACCCTCAGCTCTGTATAGAAAACCTTTCACACACTCTGTTTTTTGCAATTATGGAGGTTTCAAAGAGTTTTATATTTCATAACATAGAGAAGACACTTTATAATGATCAAGCTTCCACCTTATAAACAATGTTTTTTTTCCCTTTGAGTTTTAGACAAAGTCTGCTCTTGTTTTAACAATGTTTAGGACACTTTCCAGCCAACTGTGGGATCTCTGCTTTGTATTTTTGTCTAGAAAAATTGTGTATGGTTTTATCTTTTTAATAACACCAAAAGATTTTTTAAACTGATCTATCAATCCTCCTTTTGCATTTACTATTTTATCCTCTGAATTTTTTGACAAATTCTGCTCCTTGTAGAAACTTTGGGTTATCACCGTGTTTGAAGGCAGCTAGGGCTCTCCAACACACACCTTAGCCTACCACAGTGTGAATATTTGACACTCACAGTCAACAAGAACCTTTGATATTCGACCAAAAAACCTCACCTTATAACACTATTTGTCTCTTGGAAACACAGAACGAGCACATCACTTCTTAAACTCAAAATTTTTCATGGAGTGAGAAAAATACCTTAAAAATTCTTAAGGTCCCTTTTTGATTGGTTGAGTAGCTCTCAAAAGAGTTTTTGAAGGTGTTTAGGGTGAGCGGCACATTCACAGGAAAAAACACTGTGCAGTGGAGGGGTGTCGGGTCGACCTTCGGGCAGTTGGTGACCGGCGCTACAGGCGCACCGCGCAACAATAGAAAGCCTTCGTATTTCCTCTCCCAGGCGTGCCATGCATTTTTCCAGGCATGCCGCGCAAGTTTTAAACCTTGAAAACTCTAAAAAAATTTCAAAATTCCTCTCTTCTCCAGTGGGCAGCTTAGTGGAATGTTGCATGCGTTTTGAATTTGCACAATGAGACTTTGCAAACGGTCTCTTCACCTTTTAATGTCAAAAAAATCAACAACCTTTGAAACTACTTTACGAGGGTTTTGGATGCTACGAAGGCCCTTTTTGTGTTGTCAAAAAATGAGTCACTTAACCTATATTATTTCGTCACTCTTCAAAACATTGCAAATTCCCATGCTTTTGGTTTTAAATGTTGTGGACAAACTTCTCCATTGTCTCTCTATCTCTGTCCTTTAAAGGAAAGGCTTCACAAATTCAGCAACCCTATCACTATTTGCCTATATCTGCTCCTGAAAAGAAAACTTTCTCAAAACCATATAAATGATTGTAGATGTATCTTTTGAATGATATTTTTCTTTGACTATGGGTGAAACTTAGTTGCATTCACCTAGGTTTTACAATCATCACAACAGGGTTTGTTCATATGTCTGTAAGAGGTATTTGTCTGTAATAGTGATATGGCTTGATTCTTTGAAAGTTGTTTTGAATTTGAAACATGGTGTCATATCCCTTTCTTCACATTGATGAACTTGTCCAAGCTTTGTTCACTTTAGCTTCAAATTTCCTTTGAAGGAGATATTTGATAGAAGAAAAATCCAAACCTCTTTGTTTATCATAGTACCACTCCTTGGGCATCTGCTTAACAACATTTCTCCATTCATAATCATCCAATTTTTTCCCACTGCACTTAAACTTTACTTTTCAATCAGTGAAAAAATATAATCAATCTTTGAAACACCACTGTTGTGTAAGTGGTTTCATCCATTGGAGAAAAAAAAGTATACAACAAGATTTTAAGGCTATTTTCAGTATTGTTAGCCTTGTACCCTCAAATGAGGCCATACCTCTGTTCCTAGCCCTCTGCTTATCAAATGAAGGAGGTCTTAACCAATGACTTAACCATCTACTCATACTTGGAGGAGGTTTTCACAGTCACCAACCCTATGCTCATGTTTGGAGGAGGTTTTCTCAGTCATTCAACCCTATGCTCATGTTTGGAGGAAGTTTTCTCAGTCATTCAACCCTCTGCTCATGTTTGGAGGAGGTTTTACATAGTGATGCCATTTCATCAGCTTTCAAGCAGTGTCATCTTTCCTTTCACTACCTATTCATATTTAAGCAAATAAAGTGAAAAATTGACAATATGCCATGACGGGCATTTCTCTGAGATGTGTAATCCTGCTATTTAAATACCTTTATGCATATTTAGACATCAGAAGTAACCTGACCAGTATCTGCAGATTATTACTTTTTATTCATAAGTCACTAACCTTTTGACTGTGTTTGCAGGAGTTTATTGAAATAACTCTCTATCCAGTACTTACATCCCAGGCTCAAAACCACATGAGAAGCAGCTGTCTTCTCATGTTAAGTTTAATAATGTCTTCTGGAACACTGGTACACTTCTTCTCTTGAAAAAGACATTGAAACACTGTAAATCCACCTAATATCAGTTTGACTTGTGGCATATGCACTGTTGAGACATCAAGGTTTGTTAGTGGCATGACTTAAGAGTGTATCAAGATTTATTTGCAGAATAGGAAGGTTATCTATGACTGGTTGATATTAGACAGAGGTTCTTTTGGCTTTAGGATAGTTTTTCAAGGGAGGATCACCTAAAGCGCCACTACCTAACATAGGGGAGACATTTTGGACAGATTTGGAGTATTCTCTTTGGAGCTGATGGACAAGTTTGTATGACTGAGAATATATAGGGCCTGAAAATTAGGTTTTATCTCATCATGGGCTGATTGAAAATGTATGAGGGTAAAATGTTTATGGGTGTTTTCTAGCTAACAAATTTGACATATTGGAGATCAGCTGCTAGAAAACTTGGCTTTAAAAACTAGTCATCATCAACAGGTTAAAAATACTGATGACTAACAACTTCCATGCCATTATTCAAACCATCCATCTTATATTCCATGCCTTTCTTCAAAAAATCCATCTTAGTTTACACACCTTTCTTCAAAACGTCCATGTCATTTTTTGTTGCTCTTTGCGAGAGCGAAATTTGTTGCACTTGCTCTTGTAATTTTGATATGTCATGTTGCCATTATTTGTCTTCATGAGTCATAGTAGAGCCTTATAAAGGCTTAATGGGTGCTGAATTATTTTTAGGGGCCATTTGAGAATTCAATATTGATATCTATTCTATAATATGCCCTTGGAATCAATTGAACTTGATTCTTCAAACAAGACTTATGCAATTCGGAAAAAAAAATACACACTTTTTACTTGATTTTGAGGAGCTCGATATCGAAATTGACTTATCCAGAAGCTTCTTTCAAATTCCACAGGTCTAAGTTGATTTGGATTCTTCAAGGCAAAGTTATGTCCAATCTCCCACAATGACCTAATTATGGACTGGTTCAGGAGAGTAAACTTGTACGACTTGCCACGAGTCATTTTTTGCTCCTTTGGCTCTGAAATTTATAGATAGGAAACTACGGTCCATGTACTTCCAGTCACTTTTTACAGAATTCCAATCCGATGCTCAGAGAGAGAGTTATGAAGCTTTTCCCACAATCACCTCTTTGAGATGAAATTTGGGAGCCTGAAAAAGACCTAACTTCCACAGATCATATCTCAAAAAATATTGCGAACCAAGCTCTAAAATTTTGCGACGATGTATCTCAGGATTTTAGCTTCGCACTCTAAAAATTGCATCTTTTGAACCTTCGTAGAAAAAAATTATAGCGCAAATTCTGCGATGACCTTTTTAAGTGAAATTCAGGAGCCTGCAAAAAGACCTAACTTCCACAGATTATATCTCCGAAAATATTGTGAACCAAGCTCTGAAATTTTGCGATGATGTTACTCAGGATTTCAGCTTCGTACTCTAAAAATTTTAGCTTCTGAACCTTCATAGAAAAAAAGTTATAGTGAAAATTCCACAATGACCTGTTTGGAGTAGCGAAACCCTAGAATCCACAGCTCTAATACCAAATGTTGTGAAACCAGCTCCAAAAATAGAATAAAAGAGATATCAACGCCTTAGAAATAAGCCACTTCAAGGGGGAAACCTCCAATACATTACATGAATGAATAACTCTTGGATGATACAAATTACAAAACCTCCTTTCTGTATATAGGAGTCCATTGGACCACAATGTAATCCTAGCCAACCTAACAATAATAATTTAAGGGTACAGTAATAACAATATGGGGGTTATAGGGGTACAATAATAAAAATAAGGGGGTTGCAACAACAACAATAAGGGACTATACTAGTAATATAGGGACCTAACAGAGCCCTCCATAATGGTATGGCATAGTCCCATGAAGAGGAATGGACTATATGCTGCATGTAGATATCTCTTCTTATGCTTGGAAATCCAAGTCAAGAAGATCATATCATGGTAATAGATGTATCCATCCACTACTCCATCACTCTCATCTCCTTCTTGCCCATCAAGTGCATCATATGTGAAGTGATCCTGGGGACACTCCATCAACAAACCCAAGCTCCAAAGTGACATCATTGTTGGCCTTAGTGATAAGGCTCTTGCCACTCCATGAATCCCTTCTTTGACATGCCATAAAGTCATCCACCATCATGCTGCTATGTGTGGAAATATCCTTCCTATGTGGAAGTACCTCCTTATCCTCCAATGTTGAAGGGTAGCCTCTTTTCACTTTTATTGTGCCATCCCTTTTACCTGAATCATGCTGAAAAGTATCGGAAAAATACAACCCATAATCTACCAAGAGTAGCCAAAGCATTAATAGATATCGCTACCCCTTCACACCTCCATCATACAATTCATGGGGTGAGAATATGATGATTGACATGAATAATTTCATTCAAACTCAATGCATCGAAACTCCTTGCTGCCATATGATGCAAGTGTCAAGCCAAGTTTCACCCACCAACATACCCTTAGAAGAAGGATATGTCACATGATGGCTAGACTCTCTCAAGAGTAGCCAACGCAATAATGCCTCCTGCTGTCGTGTATCATAGATATGTAGGTCACTCACCAACCTCTTTCTTACCATCCACACCCTTTCATCCAAATGTGGGTGTCTCCTACCATGCTCCATCTTGGTATTCCTCCAATGGAGAACACCACCCTCCCATATCAGATTTCTACCCTTTTATTTCATGGGATGTTGAAATGCAACCTCTTGGAGATCTCCCAGTGAAGACCCCTCACCAATTACCATATTGAATCCATAAGGATCCAAGTATGCTGAAGGAAAAATCTCCTCAGAGATTTGTATAATGCTCATCCAGAAATATCCATCACAATGTTGAAAGATAAGATGTCTGTCATCAATCATCTGCTCATCCATTTCCACACAATTGTAATGGTCATCGGAATCCTATAATAATAGTTGAGCCCCCAACTCATCACTACTGCTCAATTGCAGCGTCGTTGATCTCCATAATGGTGTTTTTTTTGTCTCATGCTCATGCTCAATGATGAACATATAGTTCTTCATTGGATTGTTTAGGACAATGCTCATCCTATCCTCCAAAAATCCACACCTCAACCCCAGGAGTTGTGTATATCTCAATAATGAATAATCATGATGATTTTTTATCCTCTCCTTGAACAACTCAAGGCTGCACATCGCAGTGAAATTCTGCTGCTCCAAATCAGCAATATGCTTTGACCCTTCGTCATGCAATGGAATATTCCCACAACCCTCCATAAGATGTGTTGAAATAACAAAAGGTGTAAACATATGCATACCTTGGTAAATCTTGGGAACATCTTGTATTGATACAAGGGTTCCTTCCTCCAGTATGATGGCTCCCCCAACTGTTGATGGTGATGGTTGATCTTCCATAGCTGCATCAGCATTGGTACAAGTCTCCTCCTCCTCATGAATTTCCAGAATAGTGCATGGGGCTCTAAATGGCAAGGGTTCATGGCCACTTTTCAAAGGTGCAAGTGTTCTTTCTCTTGATGCAAGTGCTCTTGTAGAAAGTCTTAGTGGAAGCCCTTCTCTCCTCTTATTTCTTCTTGTCAAATTTCTGGATCAACCTTTGAGTAAAATCTGCAAATGTAGACACTCTTGCATGACTCCAATGGCTGAACCACCAAATTTTTGCTTCACCCTCAAGGTGCAGTTCTGCAATCTCAACAACTTCTCTTTCTCTCACTGGATGTAGTAGGAAGAATGCATCCAACTTCATTCCCCAAGCCCTGGATGTACATGTGCATGACCCATCAAAGGTAGACAATAGAAATCTATTTCCCTTTATTTTCCTATTGCTGCAAGGTCTCCTTTCTTCTTCATGTTGAATGAACTGTGGAAGAATTATAGTTTCCTTGAAAGCTCTAGGTTGAGACTTATATTATTCCAGGTATCCACTTAGGATCTCATGTTCCAAGTGCCCTCCATCTCCATGCCTATTGTCTTCTTCCTCAAAGGAGAAGGGCATAGTGTATTTCTTTGGAGCTCTATGCAACATCGTTTCTCTCTTCTGATGATAGGAAGTACATCGGCCTTCCTCTTCCTGAAACCCTCTAGAGGTCTCATTGTATCTCTCCTCTTTCATTTTCTTAACCTCTTTCGAGAGGTTCTTCATAGATCTAAAAAGTGATGAGACAAAGCTCATTCCTTCCATCATTTTATATCTCTTCTTCTTCTTATATCATATTGGTTGAAACTCACAGGTTGAGCCAAGATTATGCTTTGATACCACTATAGCCCAACCACTACACCAAAAGACCGATCTAGTTGTGAGGGAAACAACCCAGGGTGTTAAGGGTGAGTCTTAAACCCCACTGGAGCATCTGAGGGTGGGGACCCTTGCACAATACCCCTCATTACGCAGACCTCGGACACGTGGTTGTGAGCCCTACCTGCACATAGGGTTTCCATCTTCATGCAGTTAATCTCCCTCCAAAACTGCGTTGTCCCATCATCAATGCCACTCCTCCATAACAGTGTTGTTTGATTTGGTCAACCTTGACCTAATCTCCAAGCAATTTCTTCTTTCACACCCAAGGTGGCTTTATTCTATCTTTCTAAACTCATCCATATTCCCACTAGGTTGTCTTTATTAATGATCCACTCCCTCCATACTAGCTTTGTTGACTTGGTCAAACTTGACCTTGTTCACACATGAAGGTACTTTATCCAGCTATGAATATGATCCCTTTTCACATTAAGAGGGATTTTATGCCTACAAAGAGATTTATGGGCCTCCCTACCCATCTTATTCCTCTATCTAAGAACAAAATCAAATTTAATATTCCAATTACCTGCATGCTAATTTAGGAATATCACAATATGCGATTAAGTTGTAATATTCCAAATTAGGAAAATGCTACAACAATGAGAATATCTCAAGATATTCTAAAGTTGGAGACCCGGAAATATGCAAACACAACAAATGGAGCAGCAGTAACACTCAACTCATAGAAATGTGAGAGAAATACATAGCCATCTCATTAAATAATAGCAGCAACAAGTGAATACAAGATCTTAAGGGAAAAGGTTACTCAAGATAGGCAATGCTCAGCCTCAAGAAACAAGTACAAGAAACATGATAAAACCACTGCTACACATGTATGCTCAAGCTATGACAGCGCAGTTTTATAGAGAAACTGCATGCTACATATGTCAAATACATGGATATATCAATATATGGCTCAATACAACATTGGGAGTGAAGATCTCAGCTCCCAAAGACTACCTCAAGTCAATCCTAGAAGGATTGGCAATAAAATACAAAATCTGCAAAATGTAAGAAGCTCTCCGGATTATCCACAGTATTGAAGAACATGTGTCTACGTTTCAAGCCCCAACTGGGATCCATCATCAGGATTCTAAAAAGTCCTGATGATGGATCCCAGTTGGGGTTCGAAACGTCGACACATGTTCTTCAATACTGTGGATAATCCAGAGAGATTCTTACAAAATGATCACCACATGAGTTTAAAAACCAAAATCTGCAAAATATCAGAGTTGTTGGGTAGCAGCAGCAACTCAGAAATACAACTGGATGGAGATGGCTGTAGATGATGCCCAAACTGAATATGCCTCCTCTAATGGATCTTTAGAATGAAAGGCTGATCCCTTCACCAAAGATCTCACCCTCCAACATTCTGCAAGAGCCCCACTACAAATACTCCACTAAAAATAACGCAGTTACTGGATGGAACTGCACTGTAGGGGAAAGGGAAAGATTTGGCCTGATGCCAAGATCTGAAATAAGTGTTGAACCCTTCCTCACTAGCTTCCTAAAGGAATGGAGACTCCCTCCTCTGAAAATCAGCTCCGGAATGGTGTTAGGGTCCTCCACTACAACACCCTACAACACGGAATTATGTTGTTGCAGCAATAACACTGTCTTGGAGGAGGAAGCTTTGGCCTTGAGCCAAGAAATGTGGAGAATGAAGAAAAATCCCTCAAGAGGCCTCTCAAGAAGGAGAAGGAATCCTAAACAGGAATTTCCCGGGAAATTCTTGCTAAACAGCAAAGAATGCACAATTGTCTGAATAGAAAATGAGATGAATAATACAAGCATGAGAAACAATGGTTGCCTTATCCTCCTTTTAAACAAGTGAAAGCCCCTCTCCATGGGCCCCACTCCTTTTAGGGTTTCCTCCACCAAATAAACCTCTTCCCATTCATACTGCGTTGTCTCTCTAAGTGCTCTCCACTTCTTATCCCAATGCTGTTGACTTGGTCAAACTTGACCTTGTCCACTTGCAAATAACCCTATTCACACATGAGGATGTGAAAACCAGCTCCAATGATGATCCCCATTCATACTATGAGGGATTTTATTGAGATTATCATTGTGCATGGGCCTCCTTACCCATTTATTCTCCTCCTAGGTGAAATCAGTAAAAATTGATATTCCAAATTATTGTAGGAAAATTTTGGAATATTACAGTCCTCCCCTCCCAAATGTTGCTTGTCCTCAAGCAACTGCAAGGATAGAACTGGAAAGCCTCCTCTCAAGGCATGGAGTCTATGATGTGTTGAGGAACATCTTCCTCATGTAGATCCTCCATCCCCCAAGAAAGCATCCATGCAAAATGAGTTACCTCCCAACATGGAAACTCCTGTAAGTCATCTTCCACCTCTGGCTCTGGCAATGTAGGTGGGCTAAAAATCTGATTCTGGTAGACAAGATAGCCTACCCCACGTTTTCCTCCTCTCCACTTAGGATAAGTGTAGAGTGTATGTTGATCCTGGGCTGTAATGACATTGCCCTCAAATGGCAAGATGGATATCAGACCTCTAAGGATCTCTCCTCTAGCGTTATGAAACATGTTGGCCCAAATCATCTCATATGTGATGATTTGGAAGTCATCATCATATGGCATCACACTCCTCATATGGCTCACCTCATAAGGAAACAAATGAGCTGTTTTAGTGGCCATACCATCTCCCATGCTCCCTTTAGAACATGTAGTGCAAAGTGTGTGGGAGTTTTCTCCCTCCAAGGACACATTCACCCTATGTGTCTCTCCTCCAATCATGCTCCCAAGAGAAGCTCTAGCAATATCAACCAAGGGAACCATAAGGAGAATCATGCTGGCTTCCATGTGAAGTAAAGGAGAAGGAAAATGGTCCCTCAAATGTAGCCAACGCAGTTTGACTCTCCACTGCCATAGAAAACAAAATGATGGGTGGCCTCCCCACCATTTGCTTGCTGCCCCAATATCCTAGAGAAAGTGAATGGTGTAATGTGCAATGTGAGTATGTTCTCCATAAGAAACCTCCTCCCTATCTCCTCTTAGGGAGTGATCATCCACAATGGCCTTATGTAGACCACGAAATATAGAAGGAAGAATATCCCTCCTTTGAGCAAATCCCTGCACATATATGGTTAAGAGATGCATATATATAGACAAATCACTATGCAAGTCAACAATACTATTACCATATGTTTTTCTCATATAAATGGAGTGGCTTATATATGAGTCTCCCCTCATCCTTAAAGGGAAAAGAGTTGACTGTGCTAACTTCTCCATCTCCTCATGATCCATGGAGTGCCTCCTCAAGTTCTACAAGTGGTCCCTACCACAAGAAGAAAATAAATGTAATGTGGCATTCATGGTCAGCCCATCGTTCCTCCTAAAATGTAAAACATGTATAGTAGGGAGAATCATGCTCCCAATGGGCATCCTCAGTCTCAAGCCCACTCTCTAATCAAAGCTCCCCATGAACATAGAGATACTAGCAATACATGGGAGTAAAAGCCAATAGAAACAAGTTGTCATATGAAAACCAGAAAGTGGATCAAGGTCCCATACAAGGAACCAACGTAGTGCATTCATTTCCTGCATCAAATCAAATAAAAACAAGTGCTTTCCTAGCCACCTATTTGTTTCCACAATAATTATACAAGATGTAAACATGGAAGTACATAAGGGTGTCAATGGTGCACACCGACAATCATGTGGCTCTTCCCACAAACCACCAATGAGATAGCCAATCTCAATGCTACAAATGGCTTCAAGTACATCATCATACAACATGAAAAAATAAATATTCCTCCTTGGGACAACATGGTGCTCATAAATAAACAGGAAATACAAAACATAAGTGAAATTGTACATCCCTCAGTATGTACTTGAGGACTTGAGCTGAAATAGCTCAACTGAAAATGCTCCCTCACTCCCAATGAGTAGGAAGGTGGCTGTGACATCCTCACCATCATCATCCAGGCTATGCATCTCTCCATATGCTAAAATATGATCTGTTGAATGCCCTCCCAAATGAACTCATCTGCCAAGGCAAGATATGCATCAAAATGCATGGAAAAGAAGTCCTCTTGTGCTGCATGCAACAACTTCTCCTTGAGACTAGAATCTTTAGTCAAGAAGACTCTGCCATAAGAATAGATGATCATATCATCCACCCAATATCTGTCATATCCATCAAGATCATCAAGAATCATGCATGCACCAAGATCCGTGGAGTACTCTACCAAAAGCTAAGATCTCCAATAAGGATCAATCCTCCTAAGAGACAGCACTGGTGATCTGGCATGTGAAGCTCTCTTCCTGTGACTATCTGTAACTTTGACATCCCCCATGCCAAATTTCTCCTCCAAACTCTTCACCTTTCCAAAATCCAAGAGCGGTGAATCCAAAGCCAAGATGTCTTTCATCAATGATATTTCTGGTGGCCTCCCTGGTGGAATGCCTCTATGCAGCGAGACATCAATGTCAAGAGTGGACTATATAAATGGTTGGGAAACCTTTCCCTTGCTCTCATAGTCTGCCTCCTCTTTTTAGTAGCTCTCTGGAACAGAGAAGGGTGTGTGCCTCTCATCACCTGATGTTTCTCTTCCTCCCTTCCTCCTCCTCCTAGCTGCAATGTTGCACAATCATGCTGCTCACTGATTGTGCTTCGACCTCCATGTATGAGATCCTGGGGACTGCCTTGAAAATATGCAAGAATCCCTCTAGTGGGAGAAATAACTCCTCCTCCCTCTGCATGAGGTGCTAGATCAACTCTAGAAATGACAGCGTTGTTGCCCTTAGACTCCTCAACATGAGTGGGAAACCCTCTAATGATTGGATACTTTTTTGGAAAAGGGATCTCTTTGCCTCCTTGTGCCAAAATACAAGATGAAGGTCTTGCCTTCAACAAATTATGATACAAGATATCAACCTCCTTCATAGTTCTCTGAAGTGATTTTGAGTCTATGGTTTCCTCCATCACATGCAAGGATTTTGTTTGCTTAGATGTGTTTGTTTCCTCAACATGTGTTTCAGAGTTCCTCCTACCAAATATTTCCATAAAATTTCTAATCAACATTGAATAGGAAGAATTATTTGCATTCTTCAAAGTAAAGGACTCAAATAACCACCATTCATGGACCTTACCTCCAAAGTGTAGTGCTGCTATTCTGATGGCTTCCTCTTCGGAAATCTGATGATGCTGCAAAAAGGTGTCTAGCTCTTCTACCCAAGACCTGGTTGAACATGTAGGGGAACCATAAAATATAGATAGAAGAAATATATCCATATCATGCTACTTTCTCCTCCTCACCATGATCTTGCAAAAATCTGGAAAGGTAATATGATCTCTAAACTTCTGAGTTTGAGATTCATACTCATGCAAGAAACCACTAAGAGTTCCTCTCTTTGGCATTCCTTCTTCTCCTTCTTCTCTCATGGAAAAACTGGCCATGTGACTGCGATGTACATCATAGGGTGTAACTGCATGCTCACACTCCCTATAAGAAAATCTAGATTTTGACTCAGTTTCAAACCCTCTTGGAGATCCTGTACATATCTCCCTCCTTATTTTCTCGAATTCTTCATGAATGTTCTGTACAGATCTTGGAAGAAGCTTTGTAAGCTTATCTTCTTTTTTCTCTCCACATAATGGAGTATTCATATTCTCTCTCCTTGATAGCATGATGGCTGAGATCCATCGGTTGAGCCAGATATCATGCTCTGATACCACTGTAATATTCAAAATTAGGAAAATGCTACAACAATGAGAATATCTCAGGATATTCTAAAGTTGGAGACCCAGCAATATGCAAACACAACAAATGGAGTAGCAGCAACACTCAACTCATAGAAATGTGAGAGAAATCCATATCCATCTCATTAAATAATAGCAGCAACAAGTGAATACAATATCTTGAGGGAAAAGGTTACTCAAGATAGGCAATGCTCAACCTCAAGAAACAAGTATAAGAAACATGATAAAAACACTGCTACACATGTATGATCAAGCTATGACAGTGTAGTTTTATAGATAAACTACATGCTACATATGTAAAATACATGGATATATCAATATATGGCTCAATACAACATTGGGAGTGAAGATTTCAGCTCCCAAAGACTACCTTAAGTCAATCCTAGAAGGATTGGCAATAAAATACAAAATCTGCAAAATGCCGAAGTTGTTGGGTAGAAGCAGCAACTCAGAAATAGAACTGGATGGAGATGGCTATAGATGATGCCCAAACTGAATATGCCTCCTCGAATGGATCTTTAGAATGAAAGGTTGATCCCTTCACCAAATATCTCACCCTCCAACAATCTGCAAGATCCCCACTACAAATACTCCACTAAAAATAACGCGGTTACTGGATGGAACTGCGTTGTAGGGGAAAGGTAAAGAGTTTGCCTAATGCCAAGATCTGAAATAAGTTTTGAACCCTTCCTCACTAGCTTCCCAAAGGAATGGAGACTCCCTCCTCTGAAAATTAGCTCCAGAAATGGTGTTGGGGTCCTCCACTACAACACCCTACAACACAGAATTATGCTGCTGCAGCAATAATGCTGTCTTGGAGGAGGAAGCTTTGGCCTTGAGCCAAGAAATGTGGAGAATGAATAAAAATCCCTCAAGAGGCCTCTCAATAAGGAGAAGGAATCCTAAATAGGAATTCCCCCAGCAATTCTTGCTAAACAGCAAAGAATGCACAATTGTCTGAATAGACAATGAGATGAATAATACAAGCATGAGAAACAATGGTTACCTTGTCCTCCTTTTAAACAGCTGAAAGCCCCTCTCCATGGGTCCCACTCCTTTTATGGTTTCCTCCACCAAATAACCCTCTTCCCATTCATATTGTGTTGTCTCTCTAAGTGCTCTCCACTTCTTATCCCAGCGTTGTTGACTTGGTCAAACTTGACCTTGTCCACTTGCAAATAACCTTGTTCACACATGAGGATGTGAAAACCAGCTCCAATGATGATCCCCATTCATACTATGAGGTATTTTATTGAGATTATCACTATGCATGGGCCTCCTTACCCATTTATTCTACTCTTAGGTGAAATCAGTAAAAATTAATATTCCAAATTCTTGTAGGAAAATTTTGGAATATTACATAATCTGCCCAACACTGTTCTGCATGCATTTCTTCTGGAAATTACCCGACTCGACCTGCTGAACTGCATGTAACTTAAAATTACCCATTTCTTATGGCCCACACAATTACCCACTACGCACGGCAGATCACTATATTCAGCACCAAGGCAAATCATAACTTCGCATATCAGGTATCTCTACTTACAACATGTAACTTGTGATATCTTAATAAGCATATAAATATCCGATAGCGATATGCGATCGCATCACATCACAAATCCCACTTCTTATCGCATTGAAACCTCTAAACATTATTGCAACTTCGCAAGTTTAACCATATCACAATAATACCTATTTTGTGATTTCGTAAATTGCTGCGAATACCTTATCGCATGTCGCAAAACCCTGCCCATCGCACTTCAGCTCTTCACTGATTTACCTCATCAGCACTTCACAAATTTACATCTCCACCGTTAACTGTTATACCATATCGCATGTGCTATGCGATATGAGCAAGGACCTCCGTCTGACACGTGTCCACTTCAGCACTTTAAAAATTTAATTTGCGATGAGATCTAAATTGTCGATCTTCGAGCTAATCTTTGTGATTTAATCAGAACCGTCCATTCTCTCCTTTGGAAATATTTTTAGGGGTTTCATGCCTTAATAATTTTGCCTATTTTTTCAACTATTGATGCTCTGCAACTCTATCTCCTCCACGCTACTCCTTCCTGGGTCTTCTCTTCTCTTATTTGCTTGGATCTATGACTATATGTTGCTACCACTTTACATACTATTTCAATGCTAGATACAAAACACCATTATGTATTAGATCTCCAAATCCAGATCCACTTGATCTAGACTGGAATCACATCGAACTGAACTACATTGTTCTACCTCTTTGCTGCACATTGCTACTCCTTACCTCTTTTTTTCATAATGCTACTCCTCTCTGCTCCTTTACCATAGATAGTGATTTTGGTGTTGATCCATGCCTCTTTGTTGCTCCTCTGCCTTACTCCTTTGCCTCTAATGCTGCTCCTTTGGCACTTTGTTGCTCCTCTTCCTCTTTTCTTCTCCTCCACTATACTTTTACCTTCTTTGCCTTATAGCTCCTTTATGCTCATGTTGATCCTGATCTGCTCCTTTTTCCTTAATGATAATTCTGGTGCTTCTCCTTTATGCTCCTTTTCCATCACTGACAATATTTCCAACAAGATCATGATTATAGAATTAGTATATATAGGCCTCTAAATTAGAGAAAATAATAATATATTTTTGGAAATGAAAATCAAAGAAAAAGTATTTGGAAAAAGAGTCAAGAAAGAGAAGAAGATTATGGTTTTTTCCTATACACACAAAACTGAGATAGTCAATGGTACATTTATAGTGGATCCACAGAGCATATGACTGGAGATAAGAACAATTTTATATCTCTAAATTAATACAAAGGAGGAAGTGTCACTAATACACTCCCCAAAATCACGGGTAAAGGGAAAATTGTCCTCAATGGAAAAATGAAAGCTCAAAATGTTTTCTATGTGGATGGTCTAAAACATAGTCTCCTAAGTGTTAGTTAAATGTGTGATCAAGGTTATGATATCACATTTTATTCTAAATACTGTGAAATAAGAAATGAAGATTATAGAAGAGTGGTGGAAAATGAAACTAGAACCTCAATTAATGTATATATATTAGATGGAGAAAATTAATAAAGTTGCATGGGAAGATTGGATGAGAGTTGGTTATGGCATAGAAGGATGGGTCATATTATCTTTGCAACAACCTAGTAAAACTCAACAAAAAAAAACCATTGAGAGACATTCCAAAGCTCTCAAAAGCATATGATACTATTTGTAATCCATGTCAGCATGGGAAGTAGATTGAGGTCAAGTTCAAGACACAAGAATACTCATCATCAAAGCCAATGTAACTTATTCATACAAATCTTTATTGAACAACAAGAACACAAAAATTAAGAGGAGAGAGACATTTTATGTTTTTTATTGATGACTACACAAGAATGACATGGGTTACATTCCTTAACGATAAATTTTAAGCTTTTGAATATTTTCAATATTTCAAAGCTTTGATTGAAAATGAGGTTGACGTAAAAATGAAGTGCTTAATATCACACAAAATAGGTGATTTTACCTATAATAATTAAATGAATTTTGTGAAAACAATGGGACTAGAAGAGAGTTTTCAGTGGCAAGGAATCCACAACAAAATTGAGTTGTTAAAATAAGTAATAGAACTATACAGGAAATGGGAAGAACAATGCTTAATGAGGCCAATATACCAGACACATGTTGGGAAGAAGTAGTCTATACTAAAGTCTACATTTTTAAGCAAGAAAAAATTATAGTAAGCAACAACAAGAATCCTTATGAATTATGGAAAGGTAGACAAGATACAGTAAAAAACTTCGAGGTATTTGGAAGCAATTGCTACATAAAGATAAATGATGATAATTTAGGAAAAATTTATTCATAATAGATGAAGGAATTTTCGTTGGTTATGCACCAAAAATAAAGGGATAAAATTTTTACAACAAGAGACTTTGAAAAGTGGTAGACATCATTGATGTAAGAGTAAATGAAGCATTATCTCAGAGAGAAAAGAATAAAATAAATGAAGAATTAGGGGAGATAATCAATAGAGAACATAAAGAGGAAAAAAAGGAAGAACAAGAGGAAGAACAAGAAGAGGTAGAACTTACACTTCCAAAAACTCCATCAAGATATGTTTAGAAGTTTCATATAGAGGATCAAATCCTTGGTGATAAGCATTTAAGATTCCAAACTAGAAGGAAATTGATAAGCACACTAGGGCATGCCAACTTTGCATTGTTTTCCGCCCAAAGAAATTTGTTGAAGATAGTAAAGATAAGCATTGGATTAACACTATTGATGAAAAGCTAGATCAAATTGAGAAAAATAATATATGGGAAGTTGTTACTAGAAAAAATCATAAGATGTAATTGGAACTAAGTGGGTCTTTAGGAAAAAAATAAATGGGGATGGACTTGTGGCGAGGAATAATGCTAGATTAATATGCATAGGGTATACACAAGTGGAAGGTGTTTATTTTGAAGAAACTTTTTCTCGAGTAGCTAGATTTGAAGCCATCATAATTTTTTTGTCATTTTCTTGTTTCCAAATGTTTAAATTCTATCAAATGGATGTCAAGTCTGTTGAAATATGTAACTAGGTTCAATTTTCATAATGACATATGTAATCATGATTTTATGTATTTGATGTAATAGGAAAAATAAATTTGTTATTATTTTCTAGAGGCATGGGTTCCATGCTCAAGAGGAATTTATTTTATAGGTCAAGCTCCCATTAAGAGCTTCTAGGGATTATGAGTCAATTCCATGTATGAATGACCCATTTGTGCAAGTCACATATTGTAAAAATAAATTATTGGAGTCAAAGTAGAGTCAAAATACCCCTCCAAGGTCAAGTCAAGTGATAACAAACAAGTCACCCTACTCAAGTAACAAGTTGGCCTAAAAAAGAGACAAGTTAGCTTAATATCAAGTGAATGGAAGCCTATATATAGTGTTATCAACCTCACTCAAGGAGGAAAATGACACACATCAAGATGTTCTATAAAAACGGTGAATAAATATCATCAATTAAAGAGCAGAAGAGAAATTCAATAAGGAAGGAAGATCAAAGAAATTTTGAAATTTTTTTGGGCTATTTTTGTTCACATGTGCGAAAAGAATAGGGTTCATCATACTGCAACAAATAAAAAGTACAATCAACTCAAGGAGTCTGAAACAAGTCAACAAAAAATGTTATCTTATAAGTTGAAGTCACAAAGAAACTAGCACAACCCAATAGAAGGAGGAAAAGGGCTAAAATTTCCCTAATATTGTCACATGTGTAGAATTTGCAACCAACTATAGGAGACCGATAATTGCAGGAAGAGAGGTTGAAAATCTCAGACTAGG
Organism: Pinus albicaulis; assembly: GCA_034641835.2. Taxonomy (NCBI): domain Eukaryota; kingdom Viridiplantae; phylum Streptophyta; class Pinopsida; order Pinales; family Pinaceae; genus Pinus; species Pinus albicaulis. Next base: position 1,435,224,744 of record CM076575.1, read on the forward strand.
GTTGTAGGGATGAGGGTTAAAGAATAAGGATAATTCATAGCAACATAAAGAAGAAGTTAAATTTTACTTGAGGCAAGGATTGAATTGGTCTTGGAGGAGTTTTTGGTCAATGGTATAGGTTTTGGAATTTTTCAATTGAATATTCTATAGGAAGAATAATTCTTGTGGCTTTTCCTTTCATGTTGGAGAGGTTTTGGCCCTTGATGATTGCCTATATCTTGTGTCCTTTGTCCCATTGTTATTTACTATGTTGTATTTTTTTGATGATAGATACCACTAATAATAAAAAAGGAAAATAATAAGTTAATAAAGTAAAGTAAAAATACGTCACAAACAATTATCAAGCAGAGAAATCACCGACACTTGCTGCCACTATATTTTTTGACATGATTTCAGAGCTAAGGTGACAAAATTCAAGGAAGGGTATTTTAAATAAGGAAACTAAAGGGTTGAAGCACTAGAAGATAATCAAGTGCATCAATCATCAAGAAAGGCCTCATATCTTAAAGGTTCTACAAAGACAAGGTTTACATCATCAGCTTGAAGGAAGTTACTAAATAATACCTAAAAACCCTAGTTCAATTTTACACTTGAAGCATTCTTGGGAACCTCGAAAAATCATCAACTTAAGGAGAAGAATACCCTATAAACCCTACCTCTACTAAAATGACTTTGAAGTATATTGAAGTGTACACATACAAGGGATGCAAGAGAAGGAAAAAAGGTGATCTCGACGCTTTAAAGGATTACCTATGTAGGAAAACATCCTCATCAATAATACATCTTCTATCATAATTATCATCATCAAAATCAAGAAGGAAACTGTAATATTCCCAATTAGCCACTGCTACTTGGAATATTATAATTGCTCCATTTTTGAAGTAGAAGAGTAAAAGGACAATAAAAAAAATCCCAATGTGAAAAGGGATTAGATTAGGAGGAAAAATAAAGCCACCTTGGTGTGAAAGAGGGGCAATGAAAGTGAGCTAGATCCAGTTGACCAAGTCAACAATGCTCCTACAAAAGGAGGGAAACCTACAAGGACAACGCAGTTTTGAAAGAGGAATCTTTCCTAGGACTTCACCTCAACAATGAGTGGGGTCCGGGGTGAGGAGGCTCACCAAGGATAAGAAGGAGGAGATAGCAGCAAGGGAGGCATTCAGTATTCATATATGTTTGGTCTTCTTGACTACTTGCAAGCTTCAGCTGTTTAGCTGTAGTTGCTGCACTGTTTAGTGCAAAGGATTCTCGTGCGGGAATTCCACCTTCACCTTTGGTTCAACTTGTTTAAGAGATAAAAATGGAAGGTCTTGAGCTCATTTTCCATCATATAACTTGAGGCTATCTATCCATCCACACCTACAGCACATTCACTTCCAATAACTGCGTATTTTCTGCAATTGCAGCAGTAGCAGGGGTAAACCGCTTGATTTTGTGCTTGTATTGGAGGAGGAGGTGCATATTTCCCTCCGAGAAGTTTATTGAGGAGGGCCTTTGGCCATTTTATATATTTTTCATCTATTTTATATAATATTTAGTCTTATGTAATACAGAGTTGTAGTGGACTGCGTTATTTTCTGCAGTACTGCCTTTTATATTGATATTTTGTCGGAAACCCCTGCTGGGGTGTTCTAATGTCCATGTAAAGGAGGTCAAACCTCCCATTTCTGATTCTATGATTAATGAAAGCTCCAAACCTGTATTTTAATATATTTTTTCTATTCAAACCCTAATGAAAATCACGTTTTTTTAGTCTTCAGAAATTATATTGTGTGAAGTCATGGGATTGGCATGCTTTTGAGCACATTTGAGCTAGGGAGATCTGTTTAATGTAGCTAGAATGATTTTTTTATGATTCCATTTCATATTTAAGCTACATAAAGCATATATAAGAGGATCCAAGTCTTTTTTTGCATTTCGATTGCATGGTTTTCCTTATACAACATCCTCATTGAACATATTGCAGAAATTCCTGAAAAGGAATATTACAGTGGTATCAAAGCTCTACTCTTGGCTCAGCTTGTGGGGATAATCTATCTTTAGCATGGAGGAGGAATATATTTCGAATATCCTACTACAGACCCTGCAGAACATTGCAAGGGACCTCAAGGAGATGAGGCATGAAGGAGATTCTATAGGGTTTTGCCATGAGGCAAGAACCAGCACTTCAAATGGCATGGAGCATTCAGCTGCACCACAACGCTCTACCATGCCTTCATTTCTATTTGGAGGAAATAATGAGGGAACCCTGGGAGATTATTTTTAGGAATATCAATCCCAATCTCAAAGGTTCAAAGAACACTTGAGCTTTCAGGAGTTTTGCTGGATCAAGGATGGAAAGAAGGTTAATCCTCATCAAAAGGAGGAGAAATTGATGCAGGGATCAGCCCTACAGCACAATATGGTAAGGTTCTTCTTGCCCACATTTGATGGAAGATCGGCTTGGGTGGAGAAGCTGGACACATACTTCCAGCTCAACAAGGTTTCTGAAATAGAAGCCATCAAGATAACTACGCTGCACCTAGAAGGGGAGGCTCAAGAATGGTGGTTTCATGGACTGAACACACTGGGGCATCATCACATCACTTCATACTCAATTTTCACCAAGAGGCTAGTGGAGAGATTTGATCCAAGATATCCGGAAGCCCATTTTGTCAAGTTAACCAAGCTCAAACAAGAGGGAGATCTTGAGGATTTATATTGCTAAATATTTGCAGCTTTCAGTGATGGTATCCAACCTCACTATGAGCAGGAAGGTATGCATGTTTATTAATCGGGTGGCTGAAGCATTGTAGGGGTTGGTAAAATCCACTAAACCAACCACACTCCTTGAAGCTATGGAGAAAGCTAGAGACTTACAACACATCTTGCCCAGGGCAAGAACATTATTGCAGCAGGAGACCTCCTCAGGGCCAAAGAAGACAATCCTTGTTCGTGATTTCGAGGGAGAATGTGTTGTAGGAGGGACACAATATGTCAAGACCTTCTCCAAGAAGGAGGCCAGCGTTGTACCATCCATAGAAGACTTTGCTCCCAGAGGGGGAGCTATTGCAGCATTAAGAGGGGTCCCAAAATATCTGACTTTGAGGGTGAGAGGTACTATTATGGGGCAAAGAGTGTCTGTGTTGATAGATAGTGAGGAAAATCATAATTTTATTGATGCACAGCTGGTACAAAGGAGAGGGATCCACATGGAGGAGTTTGAGGGATTCTCAGTTTTGGTCCCAAGAGCTATGACCCTGCAATGTGCCAAGTATATTCCGGCACTAACCATTACCATGGGGACCTACACCTTGACAGACCACTTCTTTGTGGTAGATATTCCAGACACCAATTTCATATTAGGAGTCCAGTGGTTGATCACTCTTGGGAGAGTTACCACTAATTGGAGAAACTTGGAGATGGAATGGACAGAAGGGAAGAATGGTCAGTATCAAAATATCGAGGGTATAAACACATACCCCCCTCAGGTTGTTTCAGCACATAGGATGGAGGCATATCTGCGCAAAGGGGATGTTGAATGGACTATGGAGCTGCATATATCAAAAGAAAAGGGCAAGGATTCACCAATGCATCCAGTTGTTCAGTCTCTTTTGGATCGATATTCTACAGTATTTGGAGATATCCCACCAGGGAGACCTCCTGACCGAGGGTTTGAACACACTATTAAGTTGGAACAAGGGATCCAAGTAGTAATCACCACTCCTTATAGGAACCCCAAGGCTTATAGGGATGATATTGAGAGGGCCATCCAAGAGTTGTTAGCTCTAGGACACATCCGGCCTAGTACTAGTCCTTTTGCTTCTTTAGTGGTCTTGGTAAAGAAGAAGGATGGCACATTGAGGATGTGCATTGATTATAGAGCCTTGAACAAGAAGACCATGAAGAACAGGTACCCTATACCCGGGATCGATGAACTCATGGATGAATTGAGGGGTTATAAATACTTCTCCAAGATTGATTTTAGATCCAGGTATCATCAAATCAAGGTGAGGGAGAAAGATATCCCCAAGACAGCGTTCAGATGTCACTATGGACATTTTGAGTTTCTGGTGATGCCCTTTGGATTGACCAATGCCCCAGCAACTTTCCAATCTTTCATGAACCACATCTTCCATGGTCATTTGATAAAGTTTGTATTGGTCTTCTTTGATGATATTCTTATCTACAGTTGCACTTGGGAGGAGCACCTGCAACATATTGAGACAGTTTTACATATCCTCAAGGAGCAGCAATTCTATGCCAAGCTCTCCAAATGTGAATTTGGCCTCACAAAGATTTTGTATTTGGGGCACATCATAGGAGTGGATGGAGTGAGGGTACATGAGGAAAAGATCCATACTATCAGAGATTGGCCTGAGCCCAGGAATGTCACAGAACTCAGGGGTTTTGTGGGCATATGCACTTATTATCGGAAGTTTGTGAAAGGGTTTTCACAGCTAGCAGCACCACTCACAGACTTGACAAAGAAGGGAGATTTCCATTGGACACCAACAACACAGAGGGATTTTTATAAGCTCAAAGAGGTAATGAGTAGTTGTCCTGTTTTGGTTTTGCCTGATTTTTCTCAACCTTTTTTTCTAGAATGTGATGCATCAGGTGAAGGGATTGGAGCAATATTGATGCAAGTTGGGCATCCTATAGCCTTTCATAGAAGGAATTTGCTCCCTCATGAGAGGTTATACCCCATCTATGATAAAGAGATGTTGGCTATCATGCATGCATTAGCCAAATTCCGGTAATACTTGGTGGGGAATAAGTTCAAGGTGAAGACTGACCATAACAGTCTTAGGTTCTTCCTTGAACATAAACAACTCCAGGAGAGACCATGGAAAATTTTAGGGGCTAATATTCGCAGGTGGGCTAATTTTCCATGATTTTTCCCACAAAAAGATTCGCCAATTTCCATTTTTATAAAAAAAAATTGCCCAAATTTTACAATATAAAATTATTTTACCTTAAAACCCCTGCTGGGGTGTTCTAATGTCCATGTAAAGGAGGTCAAACCTCCCATTTCTAATTCTATGATTAATGAAAGCTCCAGATCTGTATTTTAATATCTTTTTCTATAGAAACCCTAATGAAAATCATGTTGTTGCAGTCTTCAAAAATTCTATTGTGTGAATTCATGGGATTGGCATGATTTTGAGCACATTTGAGCTGGGGAGATCTGTTTAGTGTAGCTAGAATGATTTGTTTCTAATGTCATTTCATATTTAAGCTACATACAACATATATAAGAGGATCCAAGTCTTTTTTTTCATTTATATTGCATGGTTTTCCTTATACAATGTCCTCATTGAACATATTGCAGAAATTCCTGAAAAGGAATATTACAAAAACATGTTGAAGGTATTTCAATCAAGGATTAGATTTTTTGGGAGCCAAACCTGTACATCTTTTCCTTCCATTTTTTCCCACTTTCTTTACCTATTTGTGTCATTAAAATTCAAGTAATGTTTTAAAGTGCACAGGTAAACCCCTCTACATGTCTTCTTCGAATATTTAGTCAATGAAGTTATAATGTCATGAGGATTATTACCTAAAGTGATTTACTAATCTAGTTATTTTCGTAGATTCTTTGGTCGGATGACCATACTCGCAATTCCAGGAACAAATCTGAGTTGGTAGCGCTATTTCAGGTAGTGTTGTAACAACACAACGACTCCCGATCCTTTCTATGCTTTCTTTCAGCATCTAGTTTGGCTATTATAATACTGTATAATTGTAGGCACAAGTTGTCGGTATTTCAGGATCATTCATTGTAAACATTTGTATAAGAATGGCTCTAAATATGTGAATTGGGGGTTGGCTATGCAAGGAATTGAGATCAGTAACAACACATTATTATTAAGTTAATGCAAGTTATCTTCCTGTTACTCTTGTGAGTTTGTGAGTACATCACAACCCTGATCAGAGAGTTGGGCCCACTCTCCTGATCAGGTGTTGCGTGATTTCTGTGTGTTGTTAATTCTATTTCCTGTTTTGTATGTTTTGTAATTGTTGTGATAGTAGACGTAATTTCTGAGATCTTTATTCTTGTGAATGCATTGGAAGCTTTACAATCTATTACTGTTATTATTTTGTTGTTGTTATAGTGATTATTTATTTTCTTAATTTATCGAATCCACGATTGATATATAATTGTGCTATTCTCATCTGCATATATTTTGTGCATTATCCTTGCAATAACAAACACACCCAAATTGATTATTAATGTGGGAAAGGGTTTGAACAATCATTCACACTTGGACACCAACATTTTGGCGCTGTTGTCGAGGAGGCTAAAAAAGGTGCAAGAACATGATTCATATTGATCTAAGGATCAATATCTCATCCTAGGGAGGGAAATGCTACCATTCTCTAGGTCCTGAGCAAAGTTGTTCAGTTTTTCTTTTTGATTGATTTCTTAGGAACCAATCTCTCATCCTAGGGAGGGAAATGCTGCCTTGCTCTAGTTCCTAAGCGTTAGTCACTTTTCTTCATTTTTATGATGATTTCTTAGGGCCCAATATCTTGTCCTGGGGAGGGAAATGCTACCCTGCTCCACGTCCTGAGCTTAATATTACATTGATTTTCTTTCTTTCCTTGCTTTTCATTAAAAACTCAATCTCTCTTCCTTGGGAGGGAATTGCTCTTGCCTTGCTCTAGGTCTTGAGTGTAGCAGTTTTTATTTAAATGTTTTTCTCCTCATCAATTGTATGAAAAAATATCCAAATAAAAGGAGTAGGGAGGAACCCTAAAGAAAGGAATAAAGGATTTGGGAAGGATTAACTATATCCAGGAACTCATCGCGAAGGCTGAATCAGAATCATATTCACGGGTCGCTTTTAGGATAAGAACTCAGACGAAATCTGAGGGGCAGTCTATCGTGCAGCCAATGCTATCCACGGTACCACAGAAAACCCTTTCAACGACATAAGAAGAAGTAAACAGTGTATCAGTAGAAGAAACACCCCTTTTGTCAGTAGAAGGAGAGGAAATTCCAAGCAGGGGATCTGAGGAATTAAATAATTTCAGTGGGGAAGAAGAAATTCTAAAGGATATTGTGTCACTACGAGACCAAGGAAGTGTTGTGAAACCTCCTATGGTTGAATTACCTCAATAATTTGTTGCATAACCAATCAAAATCTCAGGTGAGTATTAGAGGATATTTATGGCACCTGCAACTTTCTCAATTGATTTCCCAATTAGGGAAATTAGAGGTGATGCACCAATGAAGCCTATCCCTTTAACAACTTTACCTAAATTTCATGAGCTTTCCTCTAAAGACCCCGATACATTCCTCTTTGAATTTTATATTGTCTGTCGGGGGTACGACTATATTGCTGATGCTCAGAAACTGAAGATATTCCCTACTATGTTGAAGGGAACAACCCTGCGATGGTTCATGGGTTTAGTAGGTAAAATATCTCCTCATGGGATGACATGAAAAACATTTTTCTGAAGAAGTATCAATATTACTGTAAATTTCGTGATATCAAGGAAGAAATTTTCAAGTTTATACATAAAGAATATGAGAATATGGAATATTGTGTGGAGCGATTTAAATATACGCTACAGAGTTCAGGCCATAGTAACCTGGACAAAGATAGTTTGAATATCATCCTTCTTCAGAAATTAAGGGAAGACTCTCTGGAGCTTTTAAACATATTACAAAAATGGGATATATCGAAAGAATATTTCGACACTATCTGCAAGTTGTGCATCCGGTGTTCGCAAGGGGGTGTGAGAAATAGAGAAGGGCTTTGGTTAGAAAAAACATCCAGTGGAGGGGTCACAAAGGAGGTAATTGGGAGTCTGCTGGATAATCTGAGGACCGATATCTTGAGTACACTATTTTCCCAGATGAACACTTTGCAAGCAAAGCAGAAGCAGATGGAATTGGAGAATAGCATGGCCATATTTTGTCCACAATGCAGAAAGAAACACCCGTTGAAGGAATGTCCATTGAAAAAAGTTGAATCATGTGAAATTTGTGAACAGAGTCATGCAGCCAACTCATTCCATTCCTTGCATGTATTGAAGGCAGTATTTCAAGGAGCAAGAAAAGAGGTCATGGTGGATCAACTGTATTTCATGGGATCGAAGAGGCCATGGAAGCCATGACCACCGAATATGAATCAAGGTATGCCTCAGTACCTGTCTCAGTATCTCAGTAATTTGAATATTGGTCCCCAGTCTGTACCTTTTTCAACATGTGTGGCTCCATTATTGTCAATATCCACCTTGGAAACCATGGTTCCCTCAGACTAGTTCTAACCCTTCATGGACCCAGAACTGGCGTGGACCTTCTCCTCCTAGAAAATTCCCCCAACCTATGCCACAACAACAACTTCAGTTGCCTTCCAATATTCCTCCTAGTAATCCACCCCTTCAACCTGAACTTCCCATCCAACCCAATCCAAATCCTAACAATAAGGGAGTTCAGCAAGCTGACACTCTCAACATTCCTTCACACAACATCTCTACCACAGAGTTTAACGGAATAAATTTACGATTTGGGTCAGCAGTGATTTCTCAAAATTCACCCATTATCATTTAACAAATTGACGGTGAGGCCATGGAACCAGAACCAAAAATATTTGAGGATAAACAAAACCAATGCATTGGAAATCAAACACCTCCTCAACATAGTGTTAACCAAGAACACCAAGTCAATCCACCCTATCCCAAAAAATTGGCCCTAAGTAAACAAAGCCCTCAAGAAGAATTCGAATTTATAGGGGAATTACAAAATTTGTTTGTTAAAATTCCCCTGCTCCAAGCTATGAGGGATGTACCAATTTATGAAAAAACATTCAAAGAATATTGTTCTGAAAAGCCTGGAAAGAAATCAAGGGACCCAGTTATGGCATCCATGTGATGGGAAAATTGTCTAACATCATGCTAGAAAAAATTATGCCTGTGAAATTGGGGACCTAGGGAATCCAATTCTGATGGTACAAATTAACGGGGTTGAAATCCCAAATGTATGGGTAGATTTGGGTTCTACCATAAACTTTATTACTTCTAAAACTATGCACACATTGGGTCTTAGAAACCTTAAACCTACTCCTACTGTCTTGGAATTGGCAAATAGATCTACAGTAAAACCAGTAGGGAAGTTGGAGGACGTTACGATTTTAGTAGACTCATGACACTATCCCGTGGATCTCTTAGTATTACAAACACAGTCCCCAGCTGGTGGCCATCCCTTAATTTGGGGAAGACCTTGGCTTTCAACCGCAGATGCCTATATTGGGTGTCGGTCTGGAAATATGGCTATATCTAATGGGAAGGTCATGAAGAACCTCACTCTTTATCCTCTTGTAGAACCAAGCCCGTCAGAGAAACCATGAATCAAACGAAAAACTCTACTAATGGAAGGATATGAACCTGAAAATGAAGAAATTAGACTCGTCCTTACCATTGGCAAGGCCCTTCAATTAAAAATAAAAACATAGGATGACGCTATTAACAATTTTATTAATGATCCATGTTATCTTTCTTATTCAACTCGTCAGATTATGGAATCTTCCATGAGTTGTGAAATGCAGGAAAATATTAAACTGGAAGTTGAAATTGAGAACATGCCTATGACTTCATCCCATTATAGTATTCCCATTGAAATTGAGTCGAGAAAAACATTTAACATCAACTCGAATCTTTCATAATCCCAGAGAAAAGAACTCTTAAAATTTCTTCGAAACCATAAGGAAGCCTTTTCCTGGGATTATATAGACATGAAAGGGATTCCTGCTAATTTATGCACTCATCATATATACATCAAAGAATATTTCTGTCCTGTAAGACAAACTTAGATAAGAATGAACCTTGCCTTAAATAACATTGCCAAAGAAAAGCTTCAGAAATTACTGGATGTAGGATTCATTTACCCCATCTCGGACAACCAGTGGGTGTCTCCATTGGTTATTGTTCCCAATAAGAATTTTAAATGGCGAATTTGCATGGACTATAGGGAATTGAAAAAAGAAACTCAGAAAGACCATTTCACTTTGCCATTCATTGACCAAGTCTTGGATACCTTGGTTGGGAAGAAGTTTTTATCCTTCTTGGACAGGTTTAGCGGGTATAATCAGATCCAAATATCCCCTGAGGACCAAGATAAAACCACCTTCACATGCCCTTGGGGAACCTTTGCATACCATGTCCTGCCATTCAATATTTGTAATGCACCTACAACATTCCAGAGGGAAATACTGGGGATTTTTTCTGATCTAGTCGACGACAGCGTTGAGATTTATATGGATGACTTTAATCCATACAAGGATTCATTTGAAGAAGGATTGGAAAATTTAGAGAAAGTACTCGAAAGATACAAGCAGACCCATGTCTCTCTGAGTACAGTTAAATGTCACATGATGAGGGAAGAGTGAATAGTTCTGGGACACCTACTCTTGGTTGCTGGAATTCGAGTTGATCTGACCAAGGTAGAGGTAATTTTTCATTTTCCTGTACCTAAGACACCGACACAAGTACATAGTTTTATTGGTTGCACTGGCTATTATAGACATTTTATAGAATCTTTTTCTAAAATACCATTCCCACTTTTTCAGCTGCTAACTAAAGATGCGGAATTTTTGTGGACAAATGATTGTGAAGCAGATTTTATAAAAATCAAGGAACTTTTTTATGGAGCTCTGAACCTGCGAGGACTAGATTGGGCACTCCCATTTCACATCCATGTCGATGTCTCTCAGACAATAGTTGGGGCAATTCTAGGAAAACAGGAATATAAGAAACCATATGGAGTTTACTATGTCAGCAAGAATTTGACTCATGCTCAAATAAACTACACGATAACTGAAAAGGAATTCATGTTTTTTATCTATGCCATCAAAAAAATTTGACACTATATTTCTGGGTACCCTACTTTTGTACATACTTATCACGCAACAATAAGGTATTTGATGAATAAACCTATCACCACTAGTCACATTGCAAGATGGTTGCTATTGCTTCAAGAATTTGATATTAAAATAGTATATAAACCAGGGAAGGATAATGTAGTCGTTGATTTTCTATCTAGATTGGCTGATAAAGATGAAGGCACACCCATAGAGAACAATTTTCCAGATGAACATATTTTTTCAATTTCCACTAATCCTTCGTGGTATGCCGATATTGCTAACTATCTTGCTACAGGAAAGGTGCCTCATCATTTTTCATACATAGAAAAATGAAATATCATTCATCATAGTGCCTAATACTCATGGATAACAGGATATCTCTTTCATACAGGGGTCGATCAAAAAGTTTGTATATGAGGATGACATCTATGAAGTATTGAAGGCTGCTCATGATGGTCCTTGTGGATGGAATTTTTCATATAAGAGGACAGGGCATAAGGTATTACAGATGGGATATTATTGACCCTCTATCTTCCAGTATGCTCACGATTACATCCGTGGATGTGACAGTTGCCAACGGATGGGTCAACCTGGTCATTCACATGAAATTCCACTACAGCCCCAGGTAGTCCTTGAACCTTTTGAAAAGTGGGCTATCGATTTTGTTCGTCCGTTCAACCCACCTTCACATTAGAAGGTCCACATTTGTTTCTGAACATACTATGTGACTAAGTGGGTAGAAGCCAAGCCTGTTGTGAAAACAACAAAGCAGGTTATTTTAGATTTTCTATTTGAAGAGATTTTTTCTCGTTATGGTGCTCCGAGAGAGATTGTTTCAGATGGAGGACCACAATTCACATCACACATGATAGAGAGGCTTATGTAGAAATATGGAATAAAACATAGAGTCACATCTCAGTATTATCGCCGGGTGAATGGTCAGGTGGAAAGCACCAACAAGGTATTGGAAAATATCTTGACAAATACTGTGGAAAGACGTCATCGGGATTGGGCTGAAAAACTTCCTGAAGCTCTCTAGGCATAAAGAAAAACATGGAAGAACACAACATTTTTTTCACCGTTTGTGTTGGTTTATGGGAAATCCCCCTTGTTTCCAATAAAATTTGAGATTAGTACACTCAAAACAACTCTTGAGGTCAGACTGGATCTGTCAGATGCCCAGAAACACTAGCTGGAATAACTAAATGAATTAGATGAAATCCATTCAATGGATGTCCAGAAGACTGTTGCGATTCAACAACAGAGAAAAAAATGGCACGATAAATTTATTAAAAATAAGGTTTTTCAAAGAGGAGATTGGGAATTACTCTATGATTCTCGTTCTAAGGATTTCAAAGGAAAGCTTGATCTCATTGGATGGTACCTTATGAAGTGGACACAATTTTTTATAATGGAACAGTCAGACTTGTCACAATTGATTATAAAAATGCTTCTTTTATATTAAATGGACATCATTTAAGACTGTATCACCACCCAGCTTCTAAGGATGCCTTCATTAAACATCTCTCTGGAAAATATGATTTGAAGTTTGTTAGTGCAAATAATTCCTCCTCTACATCCTTGAATAAAAAAAAAATCGAAAAAATCTATATATATATATATATATATATATATATATATATATATATATATATATATATATATATATATATATACATAGTAATATAAATAAAAAATTGTTACTACTCAATTGTTTTTTTTTGTAGGAACTACTACTGGTGTGCAATTACTCCTATGATTTTGTTACTACGGAAAATTTTCTAAGTGTTGGATGTTGTTACTCCTTCGATGTTGCTACTCCAATAATGTTGTTACTTCAGAAAAAATTTTAAGTGATTGGATGTTGTTACTCCAATGTTGTTTCTCCTCCAATATTGTTACTTCGGAAAAAATTTCTAAGCTTTGGGTGTTTTTAATCTGTAAACTTCTCCAAAGTATCCAGTGTTGTTACTCCTCCGATGCTGCTACTCCAGAAAAATTTCTAAGTGTTGGGTGTTGTTACTCCTCTCATGTTGTTACTCACCCAGTGCTATTAATCTGGAAACTTTTCTAAGTGTCTGGTGCTGTTACTCCATCGGTGCTATTACTCCCTCACTATTGTTACTATGCCAGGCTGTTACTCTGTTGAGGTAAGTCGCAAGGTACATCCCCGTCGAATTTACGGACTTTATTGAATATTCCATTGAAAAGACATTTGACATGCCCATGGATGACCATTTATTAGTTGGCGGGTGGGGGGTGTTGTCATAACTGAATAACGGCATAATCAAATCACAATAATTATTTTCCAACGTCATCATTAGAACCCGTGCTGATAGTACATCCCACGATTTTCACCATTATTTCGCATAATTATCAAAATGCATCGGGACTCGAAGTAAGTACACTCTAACAAGATAATAATTCCTTTCTAAATCTTTTGAAATAATTACCATCACCATTTATCATTATTACCATAATCTATTTTTATTTTCCTTGTTCTTCGAAATACTATCCATTGTATTTTACCATTACCCCATTCCATTTTCTACCATGCTATCACCGCAACGGATTAACTACTGATACTCCCTCCCAACGATCCTTTGTTGTTCTGAAGTGTTGCTACAGAGCTTCTGCAGGATGGGTGGTTTGGTCGTGAGACATGAACCCAAAAATACAACTCTGGTCCACAGTAATGTACCTGCATGGTAGGTTTTTATAGACACATGCTAGGATGTATTCGACAGATTGCAGGGATTTGATGACATAGTCACAGGATAATTTGTCATAAATCTGGATGGGAATCATTCCAGAGTGTGGAGATTAGAAATTACTGTCACGGAGGAGGTCATTTCAGCGGTCATTGGACTACCACAACGAAGGAAGAAATGGTTTTCATGGAAAAATCCCCTGCCGAAATTTCCAAAGTTGTTTCTGCAAGCTTGAGAGAAGGCGGTTCAGAAAGGGAGAGGATATTATTGGAAATATCTGCCACAGCCATGGTGAGAGGTGGCATACTTTGTTATGAGGTATATCACTTGCGAAGAGAGATTTACCACCCTATTCAAATATCAGTTTAAGCTCCTAACTCACCTCCGATATTGACAGGCACAAGCTCACTCCCTGGATATGCCTTTCTTTCTTTTGAAAAATCTCTATATTATGGCACAATCTGCTCGGTGCTCATGGAGGGTATTGGTGGTTCTTACAATTCATGATTTGTTTCGTTTACTAGTAACACATGCATTGGCTAAATTTCAAGTTACCCGGGTACAATTTCTTGAGCTGACAGAGGAAGAAGTAGAAGTTGTGATAGCTACGAGAGAGGAATATGAGGCAGAAGAAATGGAGGAAGAAAAACCAGCATCTCCTGCTAGATCATCTAAGGAATATGAGCCAGAAGAAATGGATGAAGAATAACTAGAATCTCCTGTTGGTTCAGCAGAAGAAAAGGAACCAGAAGAAATGGAGGAAGAATAAGCTATAGTTGATGCTGCTTCACATGAACCAACATCTCTTGTTGGTCCATTCAAGGAAGAGGAACCATAAGAAATGGAGGAAGAAGAAGCCACAATTGATGTTTTTACACAAGAACCAGCATCTTCTGTTGGCCCATTAGATAAAGAGGAAGCAGAAATAATGGAGGTAGAAGAGGCCGCAACTGATGTTGTTACACAAGAACCAGCATCACCTGTTGGCATGGCAGAAGAATAAACAAGGAATATAGAAGGTGGTACAGTCAAGGTTGTTACACAATAACCAGCCTCGCCTGTGGGTCCAAGTTATGTGGGAAATATGGAAACAGAGGATAGAGTCGATGTTTTTCCTTAGGAATCAACATCCATTAATGAGGCACAAAGAGAATCAACACTAGTTAGAGGATTAGCAAGTGATTTTGTTACACAAGAACCAACACCACTTGTATAAGTGAATTTCGATCTTAAAGTGGGTAGTGGTGTTACACAAGAACCACCACTAATTCATACGAGCCAGGAAATTATGGAGGACACGGGTCCTGTAGTCGAAACTGTTCCACAAGAACCAGTGTTGACTACAGGACAAGAAGGTGGTAAAGAAGAAGGATTAGTCCAAACAAAAAATAAATATGGTGAAGAGAAAGAGCCTGAGGTAGCATACATGATCAAAAAATACATAGAGGAGAATGTCCCTCATTCTTTTTTTCTTGCCACTCTATCGAGAGGTGCAAAGAAGTTTCGTTCTCCTCAGCACCTTATGGAAGAAGTATTTATCCCTCCAGTCTTAGAATTTGTCAGGATGAGTTCAGATGAAAATGCTGTTACAACCATTTGCAAACCAACTCCTGTTGATTCGCATCTAGAGCGGCCCGACGAGTTCGATGTGGAAACACAGGAACCCATGCTGAGAGAATGACAAATGACAGATGATGCCACTCCACCAGTGGAAATTACCCAAACTAAAGCTGACCTGCAGGGGTTGAAAACAATGCCCAAGCATTTATAAGAAAACCTTACAGTGGAACAAGAATAGAGGATGGATGTCGAAGGCATCACCCATGTGCCTGCAGAAATTCCTAAACCAGAAAAGGAAAACAAAGGGATTGCTCCCGCAAAGAGGGGAAAATTTAGGGAGGATTTGGTTTAAAAAGGAGCCAGTTGACATTTTTTTTGAAAGCTACCCACCAATTCCTAAACCAGTTGTGGTGCCAGTAGAAGAAGTTTTTGTCATGCAAGAATTTGTAGAGTAGTGCGTGAGAAGGAGACCACCTCTCAAGGAGAGATACTAGCTTCAATTGAAGAAAACTATGCAGTTGAAAATGGAAATTCATAGGCTAAGGAAGAAGGTATCGCAACTAAAGAAGAAGGTGAGGAAACACAAAGGGAAAGTTTTGAAGCCCAAGGTTGAGGTTTTCTCTGCTGTTACACAGATCGACCCTATAGAATATATGTTCGAAGCTCAGGAATTTCTCATATTTGGTGAAATCCAAAAATGGCAAGCTGTCACGGCCTGTCTCCAGCAAGGGACCATTAAATTGAAATAAAACAGAGATGAGATGAAGAGGTTCCACGAGAAGGCAGCCCAAACCATTATGGGCCATATATATCAGTTAGATAGAGCAAGGCAAAAGCAAGAGAAGAAGAAGAAAAATATTGAAAGCTTAGAGAAGTAGATGCTGATGTTGAAAGCTGATAAGGAGGAAATTTTTACCTAGACACAACATCTAATGGCTTTCTGAACTCCCTCTCATAGTTATGTTGGGTTTCTCCATGAACAATTCCTTTTCTTTTGCATGGAGAGCATTCATAGTGAGATTAGTCGTGAAATCGAAGATTTGATACAATTTCTTTGCATCCTAAGTATTCACGATGTTGTGAATCAACATTTGATGTGTGAATTATACATGCATGACCATTTCTTAAGTGATGACCGGACCTTCAATCCAGTCCCATTTGTGGTAGATTTCCATTTGAGAACTTTTACCTCCTACACCATTAATCAAGTTAAGTGGAAAAAGGATTTTGATACATTTGAAGAGAACTAAGCTACAAGGCCACTTATGATAAGAAGAGAGAATGGTCAGTATATGAACATTTATAAAAAACTGTTGTGAAACCAGCTCCAAAAATAGAATAAAAGAGATATCAACGCCTTATAAATAAGCCACTTCAAGGGGGAAACCTCCAATACATTACATGAATGAAAAATTCTTGGATGATACAAATGAAAAAACCTCCTCTCTATATATAGGATTCCATGGGGCCACAATGTAATCCTAATGGGGCCACAATGTAATCCTAGCTAACCTAGAAATAATAATGTAAGGGCACAATAATAACAATATGGGGGTTATGTTGGATATGTGTTATATTCTTTCCACGACTAAGAATGCGCAGGGGGGTAAGAGGGGGGGCGATAGCCCCCCCTGTCGGGGTCCGGGGCAGCGCCCTGGCGAAATTTTTTGGTCCTTAATTTCCGGTGGGTAGTCTGCATCCATGGTTTTGTGCATGGTTTTGCACATGGTATTGGGGCATGATGGTTTTCGGCCCCTGGTATTTTTGTAGATCCGGTCAAGGGAACTACGGTTATGTTCTAATCCAGGGTTTATGGATTGGGGTTTATGTATGCTTCGGCATGTATATATATGTGTTGTAACACTAAAAGGAATATAATGAAAAATCAAGTTGGTCGTCCCGATTTGGGATCCGGGGGAAAATCTCTGTGTTTATCTGTTTTATGTTTTATGCTCTCGCTATTGTTTATTTTCTGTTATAAGATTCGTGTGTAGATAATTTCTGTTCAGGGTTAAAACCTACATTTGGTATCAGAGTTGTTTTGGCTTCAAGGGGACACCTTTGCTGCTGAGGGTTTTTTTCTCGGGCCTAAGGTAGACCCTGTTCAGTGGGAGATCTGCGGGATCAATTCTTGCGGTGAAAGAAGATGGCGAGCGGCGGAAAGATAGAGATCGAGAAATTTAATGGTCAGAGTTTTGAGTTGTGGAAGCTCAAGATGGAGGATCTACTGGTGGATAAAGATCAGTGGATCGTGGTAGATCCAGGTACTAAACCAACGGGAGTGTCAGATGAAGACTGGAAGAAATTGGATCGGAAGGCTAAGAGCATAACACGGTTGTGTGTCTCAGATTCAGTATTGTTGAATGTATCTGGGGAAGCTACGGCAAAGAATTTGTGGGAAACACTTGGGACTTTGTACCAATCTAAGTCTTTAGTGAATAATTTTTTTCTGTGGAAAAATTTGTGTGTTTTGAGGATGAAGGATGGAGACTCGGTGACGAGCATCTGAAACACCTTCAATCTTGTAGTAAGTCAACTATTGTCATACATTGATATTAAAATCTCAGATGAAGATAAGTGCATCAGTTTGTTGTGTTCTCTACCAGACTCGTGGGATAGTCTGGTTATTGAAATAGGTAGCAATACAACTACCTTGAATTTTGATGACATTGTCTTAGCCTTGCTGTAGGAGGAAATGATACAGAGAAATATGGAGGGTCAGAATGGAGATGTCTTATTTGTACGAGGAAGGTCCTAGAACATAAACAAGAATAAGGTTTCGAGTGGGAGATCTAAATCTAGAGGGAGATCTAAATCTCCTGGAAAGTTTGTAAAGGTGTGATGGAAATGCGGAAAGGAAGGGAACTACAAAAATGACTACAGATCTAAAGCTCCTAAGAAAGGAAAGGGATATGATGATGCTCCTTCTGCAGAGGAAAAAACCACCTTGGATGAAGGTGGGTATGTGTATTTGGCTTCTTCTTCAAATACACATGTAGATCATGAGTCATGGTTGATTGACTTGGGTACATCCTTTCACTTCACTCCCCGCAGGGAGTGGTCTACGAGTATAGAAAAATATGACGGTGATGTCTTCCTAAGGGATGATAGGAAGGCGAGAATTGTCGGAAGTGGAAAGGTCAAGCTGAAGGTTTGCAAGGTGGAAGGATTATAACACTTCACAGTGAGTGCATATTCACCGGTGGCCGGAAATCGATTTACGTAAGCGAAGATGGATGATGCGGAGTGTAAAAGCAGTGTTGAGAAGATGCACCGCAAGATGGTTCGAGAACACGCGAGTGATGTTGATATTGCACGGTGGAACTTCTGTACAATCTATAAGGCCAACATTGATGATGGGTGTAACAGTTCTATGGTTCCTGAAAGTGGAGCGGAAAGCCTAGCTGTCTCTGGAGAAAAGACCATGCTATGGCATCAAAGGCTTGGACATATTGGATAGAAGGGCCTTCGGATACTGCATAGAGATGGTATGGTAGAAGGTATGTCTAATTGTTCTCTGGATTTCAATTTCTGTGAACATTGTGTATATGGGAAGAAGAATTGGGTGAGTTTTCCTTCTGGTGCTAAGAGGGAAAACAAGATATTAGAACTTGTACACAGTGATGTGTTTGGGCCTGTGTCAGTTCCATCACTGGGAAATTCTGTGTACTATGTTTCATTCATAGATGAATTCTCAAGGAATACATGGATATATTTCTTGAGGAAGAAATCTGAATTCTTTGACAAATTTAAAGAATTTAAGGCTCTGGTGGAAAACCAGACAGAGAAGAAGATAAAGGCATTGAGGACAGATAATGGTGGGGAGTTCTGCAAGAAGGAATTTGAAGAGTTCTGTAAGAAGTGTGGTATAACACGGCAGAAGACTACTCCATACACACCTCAACAAAATGGAGTTGCAGAAAGAATGAACAGAACACTGATGGAAAAGGCAAGAAGCATGCTCAGTGGTACCGGGTTAGGACAAGAATTCTGGGCAGAGGCAGTGGAGACTGCATGCTATCTGGTTAACAAATCACCTTCATCAGTGTTGGAGGATAAGACTCCACATGAGGTATGGACTGGTAAGAAACCCTCTCTTTCACATCTAAGGGTATTTTGATGTGATGCATATGTACATGTTCCAAAGGAGAAAAGGACCAAGTTGGATAATAAATCTGAAAGGTGCATCTTTATTGGGTATAAGGATGGTTTAAATGGTTACAAGCTTTGGAACCCAGAAACAAGGAAGGTTGTGTACAGCCGAGATGTGGTGTTTAGAGAAGTTAAAGATATTGTTAAACATGAATTCCTACCAAAGGAACCTGAGAAGATAGAGTTTGAGCTAAAGGAGGATGAATCAGACTCTACAATAGAAGAAGACTCAGAAGATGAAGAGCCACAAACTCCATCTCTGAGAAGATCAGTTCGGGAAATAAGGCAACCAGAAAGGTATAGTCCATCTGCTTTCTGTTCAGGTTTTGCCTTAACTATAACTGATGATGAACCCAGAACTGTCAGGGAGGCAGTAGATTCAGAGGATGGAAAACTCTGGACGGAGGCCATGGTTGATGAAATGGCATCCTTGCACAAAAACGATGCATGGGATCTGGTGGAGTTGCCGGCTGGAAGGAAGCCCATTGGGAGAAAATGGGTGTTTAAGAAGAAGATGAATGTAGAAGGCAAGGTGGAGAATACAAAGCTCGGTTGGTAGCGAAATGTTATTACCAGGTGTCGGGAATTGATTTTGGTGATATCTTTTCTCCTGTTGCCAAAGTCACTTCTATTAGATTACTTTTATCTGTTGCTGCTGCATTTGATTTTGAGATAGAATAGATGGATGTGAAGACAATATTTCTTCACGGGGATCTAGAAGAGGAGATCTACATGAAGCAACCCTTAAGGTTTTATGGTGAAGGGTAAGAAAGAACTGGTATGCAGGTTGAAGAAGTCTTTGTATGGGTTAAAACAGTCACCAAGGATGTGGCATCAGAAATTTGATACCTATATACGGGGACTTGGCTTCACCAGAAGCAAGGAGGATCACTGTGTTTATTTTAAATTAATTGGTGACCGTGTTAATTATTTGGTCTTGTATGTGGATGATATGTTGTTGATTGGAAATGACAAAGAAATTATCCAAGATTTGAAGACCCAACTGTTCTCCAAATTCGACATGAAGGATATGGGTGCTGCAAACTATATTTTGGGCATGGAAATTAAGAGAGATCGGGCAAAGAGGAAGCTCTGGTTAAACCAGAGGAAGTATGTCGAGACTATATTGCAGAGGTTCAATATGCAGGATAGTAAAGCGGTGAATGTTCCTATTCATGTAGGTGTAAAGTTGTCTGTTGAACAGTGTCCCCAAGACACAAGAAGAAGAGGAGTATATGTCCCATGTTCCATATGCAAGTGCAGTGGGTAGCCTGATGTATGCAATGGTCTGTACTAGACCAGACATTGCACATGCAGTGGGAGTATTGAGCAGGTTTATGTCAAACTCAGGGAAGGAGCATTGGACAGTAGTGAAGCGGGTTTTCATATATTTACGTGGCACTAGTGATTATGGCTTGTGCTACCAGGGAATACCAGGATTGGAAAGAATGTTGGACATTCGTGGTTTTGTTGATGCAGACTGGGCTGGAGATCTGGACCAAAGAAGATCTACAAGTGGGTATGTGTTTAGCCTATTTGGAGGCCCAATCAGTTGGATGAGTAAAAGATAGTCTGTAGTGGCTATTTCAACTACAGAGGCAGAATACATAGCAGCCACTCATGCAAGGAAGAAATTTGGTTGCAGAGATTGTGTTCAAGTATGGGGTTGGTACATCAAGCTATAAGGATAGACTGTGATAGCCAAAGTGCAATTTTCTTGGCTAAGAACCCTGCTTATCATTCAAAGACAAAGCACATTGATGTTCAATATCACTTTGTTAGAGATATGGTTGAGGCTAAAAGGGTGTTGCTGGTAAAGGTGGACACTTTGAAGAATGTTGCGGATGCATTGACAAAGTCTGTGAGCACTCAGAAGTTCTCTTGGTGTAGAGAAACAATGGGTGTTGAAGAATTGGGCCAATGACTAAGCCCTCCTGTGGCCCCCCGTGGAAAGAAAACAACAAGTGGGAGAATGTTGGGTATGTGTTATATTCTTTCCATGACTAAGCACACGCGGGGGGGTAAGAGGGGGGGCGATAGCCCCCCCTGTCAGGGTCCGGGGCAGCGCCCCGGCGAAAATTTTGGTTCCTTAATTTCCGCTGGGTAGTCTGCGTCCATGGTTTTGTGCATGGTTTTGCACATAGTTTTGGGGTTCGATGGTTTTCGGCCCCTAGTATTTTTTGTAGATCTGGTCAAGGGAACTACGGTTATGTTCTAATCCAGGGTTAATGGATTGGGGTTTATGTATGCTCCGGCATGTATATATATGTGTTGTAACACTAAAAGGAATATAATGAAAAATCAAGCTGGTCGTCCCGATTTGGGATCCAGGGGAAAATCTCTGTGTTTATCTGGTTTATGTTTTATGCTCTCGCTATTGTTTATTTTCTGTTATAAGATTCGTGTGTAGATAATTTCTGTTCAGGGTTAAAACCTATAGGTTACAGGGGTACAACAATAACAATAATGGGGTTACACTAACAACAATAAGGGACTATAACAGTAATATAGGGACCTAAGATGCCCCTCTCCTTCAAAAAAGTGTTGTCCTCAATGCTTGAGTAGATCTGGGTGCTTCTGTATAAAAATTCTCATCCTCCCATGTAGAATATTTAGTGGGTAAGTTCTTCCACTTGATGAGATACTCTGAAATTGATCGATTTTGTAGTTGTTGAGTTCTTTTTTCTGTGACCGCTTCAGGTTCCAATATGATTTTTCCTTCCTCATCAAGTTTTGGAAATATTGTTTGAACTGGAATATTTTCACCTATAACCTTCTTTAAGAATGAAACATGGAAAACTGGATGCACTTGTGAAGAAGCAGGAAGCTCCAATTTGTATGCCATAGTGCCAATATTTTGCAACACCTTGTAAGGACCATAGTACTTTGGCGATAATTTATTATCCTTCTTAGCTTGCTTGAGGGACATTTGTTTGTATGGTTGTAGCCGTAAAAATACCCAATCTCCTACATCAAAACTTATCTCGCTGCGATGTTGATCTGCCTGTTGTTTCATTCGATTTTGTGCCAAATTCAGGTTATCCTTTAAGAGTTGGAGAACTTCTTGCTGATGCTCGATGTGATCTTCCGCTGCTTGAACCTTCGAATTTTCTCTTAAATATGATGTGATGGATGGTGGATGATATCCATAAAGTGCCATAAATGGGGTCATTTTTGCTGCGGTATGGAAGGAAGTGTTATACCACCATTCAGCAAGAGGTAACCACTTGACCCATTGTGTTTGTTTATCAGATACAAAACAACGAAGATATCCTTCCAAACATTTATTTACTATCTCAGGTTGACCATCAGATTGAGGATGATAAGATGAGCTATGAGCTAATTGAGTACCCAAACAAGAAAATAACTCCATCCAAAAATTTCCAGTAAAAATGGGATCTCTGTCGCTCACAATAACCCTTGGGTTTCCATGTAGCTTTTGAATTGTGTCCATAAATGTAGTAACAAATTTACTTGCTTTAAATGGATGAGATAATGCACAAAAGTGTGCATACTTGGTAATTCTATCTACTACCACCATGATGATACTCTTTCCTTCAGACTTAGGTAAACCTGTGATAAAATCCATTGAAATCTCCTCCCAACATTGACTTGGAATGGATAAGGTTGTAGAAGACCTGGGGTCTTAATTGTCTCAACTTTGTTCTGCTAGCAAATCAAACATTTTGCCACAAACTTTTGAATATCAGATTTAAAGCCATCCCAAGAAAATTCTTTCTTCACCTTGTGGTAATTTTTTAAAAATCCTGAGTTTCCTCCTAAATGAGAAGGGTGCAATTCCAAAAGAATATTTTGTTTTAGTTGGGAATTCTTACAAATATATAAGAGATATTTGTACCATAAGGAATCATTTTTTAAACTAAATGTATAAGATGTACTAGGATCTTGCTTCAACTTTTGAATGAGTGTCCACGCTTCTTTGTCCTTCTTCCATTCATCTCTTGCTTCGGTTATCCAATCTGGTTGGATAATAGAAATGGCACATAGCAATGCTTCCACCTCTTCATTTTTTCTTGAGAGTGCATCTGCAAAAATAGATGATTTTGATCTTGGAACTTCTAGTGAGAATAATTGTGCAATTACACCTCATTGTTCTTTCTTTAGAATATTTTTCATGACATTAGAGCTTATTATCTTTCCCAGCTTCCCTGCAATACCCCGTAATTCGACTTCCTTTCCTTCTGAAAAAAAATTCAAGAAAAGTTCTTGAAAAGTAAAAGCTACCGTCCCCAAAGATTGTAACCATTGTACTCCTAGTACAACTTCAACACCTCCCATAGGGATGGAAAGAATTGGACTATTCAATAAATATTCCCCCATGGTTAGCCTTATATTATGGCTTTTTCCAAAGCAATTTATAGTTCCTCCATTTACAACCATCACTTGACATTCTAGTGCTGGGTATAGGAAACAATTCAATTCCTTGGCTACCTTAAAATGAATAAAATTATGGGTACTACCTGAATCAATCAACACTATTACCTTTTTTTTCTTGATATTTCCTTCTATCTTGAGAGTTTGAGGAGTGGTAATTCCTACCAATGCATTACACAATATGGTCGGACTCATTTCTTCCTCTTCTAGGGTTGGTTCCTGGTGTATATCCTCTTCTTGTTCATTTTCTTCTTCCTCTTCACAATCTATGTAAAATAATTTCTTCTCAGCACACTTATGACCTTTAGTGTATTTGCTATCACAACTGTAGCAAAGCCCTTTTGCTCTTTTTTCTTCCAATTGTTGTGGTGTCAACCTTTTAGGTTGTGGAAATCTAGGAGTAGCAACACTTCCCTCTTTATAGAAGTGAGTGGTAGGCTTCCTTGTCGCCATAATTTTACATTCAATTTTTCTTGCCAACCTGAATGCCTTATCCAATGAATCAGGTTCCAAAACGTGAACTTCATGTTGGATGTTATCCTTTAAAGTACCTATGAAGAGATCAATCTTGTGTTCCTCTAAAATATCAGTTACCCTTATATTCAATTTTTGGAATTCCTCAATGTGCTCCCCCACTAAACCCTTTTGTTTGATATTTATCAATTGGATAAAGAAGGTGTTGCTCTTTGTATCCTCATAATGTGCTATCATTTCCTTTATAAAAATTGACCAAGTGATAATTTTTTTACGGGAGAAAAGCCATTGATACCATACAAATGTATTTTGTTATAAATGTAAAGCTGCAATGCGTACCTTTTATGTGTTTTGCACATTATTGAGATCAGAATAATGCTCCATCTGTAGTATCCATGTTACAGGATCCTTTCCATCAAACTTCCTCATAGCCATTTTTGCAATATGGTGGTTCTTCCCGCCAACATTAGAGTTTATGAAATCACGATTAACATTTATTTTGTTCTCATCATGAGTTTTCTCTACTATCTTTTCACCATTAGGAAACATTTGTTGTATCAACTCTGTCAAACCTTCCATGTCTGCTTTTAGATCATTCTTCATGTTTTCCGTTTTTTCATCGATCTTAGCTTCCATTTCATCCATCTTAGATTCCATTGCAGCTTCCATGCCATCTATCTTAGCTTCCATGCCATTCTTCAAACCATCCATCTTAGATTCCACGCCTTTCTTCAAACCATCCATCTTAGTTTCCATGCCTTTCTTCAAAACTTCCATGTCATTTTTGTTGCTCTTTGCGAGAGCGAAATTTGTTGCACTTGCTCTTGTAAATTTGATATGTCATGTTTCCATTATTCATATTCATGAGTCATAGTAGAGCCTTCTAAAGGCTTAATGGGTGTTGAATTCTTTTTAGGAGGAATTTCAGAACCCAATACTGAAATATATTCTACAATATGCCCTTGGAATCAATTCAACTTGATTCTTCAAATAAGACTCATGAAAGTCGGAAAAAAATAAATAAAAAATACACACCTTTTACTTTCTTTTGAGGAGCTCGATATTGAATTTGACTTATCTCTATACTTTCATATCCTTAATATATGAAATTGGGCCCTGTAGTAGTCCTCTGAAACTTCTTTCAAATGCCATAGGTTTGACTTGATTTGGATTCTTCAAGACAACGTTATGTCCAATCTTCCACCATGACCTAATTATGTATTGGTTCAGTAGAGTGAACTTATATGACTTGCCACGTGTCACTGTTAGATCCTTTGGCTCTAAAATTTATAGACAGGGAACCAAAATCCATGTACTTCCAGTCACTTTTTACAGAATTCCAATCTGATGCTCAGAGAGAGAGTTATGAATATTTTCCCACGATCACCTCTTTGAGATGAAATTTGGGAGCCTGAAAAAGACCTAACTTCCGAATATCATATCTCCAAAAATATTTCGAACCAAGATCTAAAATTATGCGATGATGTTCCTCAGGATTTTGGCTTCATGCTCTAAAAATGTCAACTTCTTAACCTTCATAGAAAAAAGGTTATATAGGAAATTCTGTGATGACCTTTTTAAGTGAAATTCAGGAGCCTGCAAAATGCCCTAAATTCAATAGATCATATCTCCAAAAATATTTTGAACCAAGTTCTAAAAATTTGCACTCTAAAAATTTCAACTTCTGAACCTTCGTAGAAAAAAAGTTATAGCGAAAATTCCACGATGACCTGTTTGGAGCAGCGAAACCCTAGAATCCAAAGCTCTGATACCAAATGTTGTGAAACCAGCTCCAAAAATAGAAGAAAATAGATATCAACACCTTATAAATAAGCCACTTCGAGGGGGAAACCTCCAATACATTACATGAATGAACAATTCTTGGATGATACAAATTACAAAACCTCCTCTCTATATATAGGAGTCCATGGGGCCACAATGTAATCCTAGTGGGGCCACAATGTAATCCTAGCCGACCTAACAATAATAATGTAAGGGCACAATAATAACAATATGGGGGTCACAGGGGTACAACAATAACAATAATGGGGTTACACTAACAACAATAAGGGACTATACTAGTAATATAGGGACCTAACACAAACATGCCACCTTTTTACATATTGAGGGATGTAAGGAATGAATGTTAGCCACACAAAAATGGTGTACTAATCTCTGTACCAAACAGGTGGTTACGTTCCAAGATGATTCTCGTGAAGGTTGCCAAAGGAGATGGATGTTGTCATCATCAGCCTTCAGAAACCGAGAGCCTTTTGGAGCACCTAATTTTTCAGGAGGATTAGAGAGGTTGCCACGATACATTGCATGCATCCATACTTTCAAGGGATGGTGGATGGTATTGAGGTTTCAATTCCCCATCGTTTGGCTGCCAGCATACCAGTATACTCTGGCATGCAACGTGGGAAATGATTGGTGGAAGGACATTATTCTGACAAATGGATATAAACCCCCAGGGACATATATAGCAAATAAATATGACCTCACTCAACTTCATGCTGACCGCAATCATTCCAACCCAGAACTGCAGAGGAAATGAGCTACATGAGTACATGCAGAAAGACCAGTTGGGGGGAGATGTTGGGAGCCAAACCTGTACATCTTTTCCTTCCATTTTTACACACTTTCTTTACCCATTTGCATCATTAACATTAAAGTCATGTTCTAAAGTGCACAGGTAAACCACTCTACATGTATTCTTGGAATATTTAGTCAATGAAGTAAATTCACGAGGATTATTAACTAAAGTGATTTACTAATCTAGTTATTTTCACATATTTGGTTGTCGGATGACCATACTCACAATTCCAGGAACAACTCTGAGTTGGTAGCGCTCTTTCAGGCAGCGCTGTAACATCACAATGACTTCATATCCTTCCCATGCTTTCATTCAACATCTATTTT
Source organism: Pinus albicaulis (assembly GCA_034641835.2). Taxonomy (NCBI): domain Eukaryota; kingdom Viridiplantae; phylum Streptophyta; class Pinopsida; order Pinales; family Pinaceae; genus Pinus; species Pinus albicaulis. The sequence continues at coordinate 1,435,251,811 of CM076575.1, forward strand.
GGCTATTATAATACTTTATATTTGTAGGCACTAGTTGCCAGGATTCCAGGAATAGTCATTGTAAACATTTGTATAAGAATGGCTCTGAAGATGCGAGTGGGGGGTTGGCTATGCAAGGAATTGAGATCTGTAATAGAACATTATTATTAAGTTATTGCAATTTATCTTCCTGTTACTCTTGCTATTTTTTGAGTACATTGAAACCCTGATCAGAGATTTGGGTCCACTCTCCTGATTAGTTGTTGCGTGCTTTCTGTGTGTTGTTAATTCTATTTCTTGTTTTGTATATTTTGTAATTTCTATGACAATAGATTTAATTGTTGAGGTCTTTATTGCTATGAATGCATTTCAAGATTTACAATTTATTACTGCTATTATTTTATTTTTATTATAATGATTGTTACTTTTCTTAATTTATCGAATCCATGTTGATATAGAATTGTGCTATTGTCATCTCCATATATTTTATGTGTTAGCCTTGTAATAAAAAACACACCCATATTGATTATTAATGTGGGAAATGATTTTAATAATCATTCACACTTGGATACAAACAATATTCACAATTAATTATCCTTATTTCCACATTTTAATCTATCAAAATTCATTTTTCAAGGAAATCAACAAGTTGGTTGGGTCATCAAGCATTCTTGCATGGAAGAAGATGACTAATTTGATCCTCATAGAAAATGAAGTCATTAATCATGGTATGGGTTCAATTACTAAACCTACACAGGTATAATATCAATCTCATGCAAATTATATGAAAGGGGAATTAAGGGCTCAAATTATTCTTATAGAATCCATCAAAGATCCCCTCATACCCTACGTATCAAAGTTGGAGACATCAAAAGAAATATATGACAAACTTGTAAAATTTTTCTCCATAAGTACCATAAGAGAAGTGATCTTATTAAGACAATAAATCTATAGGATGAAGATATCAATGTAATATGGAATGACCTCATACTTTATGAGGGTATCAGTAATATGATATCAACGACAAGAATTAGGAGAAATAATGTATGATAAGGAAATGACCACCATTATGCTCAATGCACTTCCAGAGGAATGGGATTACTTTACATCAAGCATCTGTGGAAAGAAGGAAGCTACCCAATTCAATGAACTTTGATCATTATTCAAAATTTAATAAGCAAGGTTGAAGGAAAAAATTGATTTAGGACCAAATGAGCAAACTCAAGCATTTACTGCCATGGCTAAAAGAAAGGGAAAGTTTAGGAAGTTTGGTCCTCTGAAAATGAAGAAGAATATGATTAAGGTTCAATTATATGGTTGTAAATAATATATGAATTACAAGATATATTGTCCCAAACTCAAGAAGGACAACAAAAAAAGAGTAAGGGAAGAATCTCATATCACTAAGGAAGTGGATTAAGATGAAAATAATAAATCAAAGGAGGAAGTAAAAGATATCTACTATGATTGAGATAATATTCTCCACCAAGTTCTTTTCAATTCTTGTGAAATATAGCTATCGTTGTAGGAAGCATTAGAAGCATGATAGGATGCATCATTTTAGGAGATGGCATCATAATAGAATATGTTTGAAGAACGAGCTCATGAAATCATCAAAAGAAGCTTGAAAGATAGCTAAAGTAGAAGTCTATGGAAGCCATCATTAGAAGTTAGCAACTCTTGGAAACTTCATTGAAAGAATAAGTAGTACTTATGGGTAGAAGAAAATCATCTAGTATAGAATTCATCATACATCATTGAAAAGGAACATTTGCAAGATGAGGATAATCAATATCCTCCATTGGAATCTTCATTCGAAGGTTCATCTCTTGGAAAAAGCAAATGTATCCCTAATAATTCCACCTTGGATGGGATTCATTATTTCAATGATGGTACGAGGAGAAATGAATGCAAAAAGTTGAATTACTCTCACACAAATATACTGAAATAAGCCTAGATGACCAAAACCAGAAAATATGTATGTATGAATATGATTAATATATTAAGTAATGTCATATAGTTGTAGATAGCATGTGTGAATAATATACCTCATGAGTATGATCAAAGGAAAGGGACTTTTTCATTGGAAAGATGCATAAAAGCATGGTTCACATATTGACTAGATGAAATCAACATAATATGTCCTCAGATGGAATATGAGGTGGTTGAAAAAGATGAAGGAAATATGAATGGAATGTTCTTGGGGATAAATATGTGAATAAGGAAAGGAGATATTGTGAAATATGAAACTATGAGTATAAGGAAATAAACATCCGACTACAATGAATAGTATAATTGATCATGACATCTCCATGGAAAAGGTATGAAGGCGTTGATAAAATCTGGAAAGAAATAATACCCTTGACATTGAATATTTTGGAAATGTGTTAATATGTATGTAGGATGTTGATGCTGCTACAAGCAGATGTCATAATGAAGGTCAAAAGGTAACTTTTATTTGATGCTTATTTTTATTTTTAACAATATCTAGATGGGTTGATACAAATCTACCAAAATAGAGTTGCGGAAGTCGCCCCACATTGAACATGATATAAGGTAGTTGTATGAATAAAATCTAGATATGGTCTAGTAAATCACTTTTCGATGAAAGGAAGGATGACATGACTGACATGGTTCGAGAAGGAAAGTGATGGATGGTTTATGCCATAAAAATAAGTCCAAAAAGATAAAAGGCTCCATAATATTAAAATGAAATTCATGACATTGAATGGAGGATCTCTATAAGCAACATAAGGTCTCATGATCTCCACCAATGGCAGAAATTTTCTATTGAAAGCAAGTCCCTAGATAAGAGGGATCTTGGAAAAATCCCTTTTTAAGAGGGAGTTTTGGTACATTCCTTTTATAGGAATGGCTACATTCCTTCAAATATATAGGTATATCCTCCCTAGTTGAGAGGGAGAGATAGGTACACCATTCTTATCTTCACTTGGGAAGCAAGAATGGAGGATTGGGTAATCATCTGACATCCCGTATTATTTGAGGATGTGGTAGGGAATCCAATATAAGAGTAGTCATAGAGGGCCGATATTATTTGAGGATTGGGAATACAAGATAAGAATATTCCTAGAAGAACATACCCTATGAACATTCGGGTGGGGCATGTTCCTTGAGAGACAATGATGATGGCGTCTAGAAATCATTGGTTTTGCCAGCATTATGCTCTGATCTTGTGGAGAGATAGAGTTGTTAGTCAAGGCCTTACTATGTGAAAATTTTGATTGATATGATGTTATACTTATGGGTTTCTAATTCGACTCTTCTTATGAGAATGCTTCAGATTGAGAATGTCCAAGTACCTTGTATGGATTATGATTACCTCAATAGTTAAGAGAGAGTGTTGAAATATGTAACTAGGTTAGGTATTCATAATGAAACATGTAATCATGATTTTATGTATTTGATGTAATTAGAAAAAAAAATATTTTTTTTTTCTTGAGGCATGGGTTTTGTTGTACCTCGAGAAACAATTCCTTGTTGTGTAAAGGAATCTGTGCTCAAGACATTATCTGATTATGTCACAAATAAATATATATCTGTCTCTGTTTTACAAACCCTTAAACATTAATTATATAACCCTCGAATATTAAATCCATGCATGTTCTGCAATGCCATATTCCACTTATGCTAAAGTGAATGAACGAAGGAAAAAAGAGAGAAAAGGATTTCAATTTGATATGTTGTTTAAAACAGAATCTATCATTATAAAACCCTGAAGAAATAAGTAAGGATAAAGTTAAAATAGAGGAGCGCACATTAAGGTTTGTTTAACTCTTAAATACACATGTATAAAGAGACCCGCAACTCAAATTACTCTATTTTATTCACAGATATGAAAACATAATGTAAACTGGAAAACTTTTCACCATAGACAGAATGATAGAAACTTGCAAACTTCTTTCATTGATTCAGTATTCTCAAGTACAAAATTTGTTTTCTAGGTTCAAAAACTCGGAACCCTACTCCTCTTCTCACCTCTGCTTTTGTGTCTGCCATCTGATGTAACTTCCTAACTGTTATGATCAGTTTTAAAATTGATTCTTGGAAGTTTTGGAATTATTTAAATTTACAAAATATCTGTTTTAATATTATATATATAATATATAATATAAAACCCAAAACAAGACCTTAATCTAGCGCAAGTAAAAAGACCTTAATCTTCCTAAGCCAACTCAGCAGCGGATACAGCGAGATCAGGATCCCAAGAAGCCAGTTCTAATGCAGGGCCTCGAGGAGAATCCGCAGCCTTAAAATACTGAGGATAACTATTGCACATTTTAGTTTTGAAGTCATCGGGAAGGCCAAGGTCTGTCTCGAGATGCCCAATTCTCTCCAAGGGGACCCTTTTATCAATAGACATCATTACTATTTTTCGCAACTTATTCACCAAAAGAGTCTCCATATTCTGTCTTATATCCAACTCCTACATCTATATTTTGTCTGCTTCTGGAGTCAGTCTGATATAAAGGGAATACACACCTTCTTGCAGTATTTCAAACACTCCAGGATATCTCTTTAATAAGGCAATTACTCTTCGTTTTTTATTGAGTCCAAGATCTCTGCTGCACTTACCAAGCTCTTTGAGAGACGTCGTCCTATTGGGTTGTTAGATAAGAATGTCCCGAATCTTAGACACTAGTTTCAGCTTCTTTTGGTGCTGTATAACATTGTCAAATGTCATTTCCTTTCTCCTTTTCATGATTACAACTATTAGAGGACGCCCCCGATGAGATTTTTGACAAAAACCCATTTCAAATGCGTTGAACAGGAAGTTTCTATTGTTTCCCAGGAAGGAGTGCTTGGTTTGTTTCAGAGCAATGCAAGTTTTGCCTGATGTCGCTGTTGGTTTTCTCAATGAAAGAGAAAATAAGTGACAAGAGCATCTTGATACAGATGAAGTCACAATAGGAGTCGAGACCCAGTTGAACTGAGTAGGAACAGATTTAAACGTTTTATGCTCCATTACCACCGTCCCAAATTTCCACTGAAACTCCGTTTGAATATCCACAAAAACTACCATTTGGCAGATGTGGATTATGTCTGACTCCTAAGGGTAGTCACTTATAAAAAATTTAAAAAACACCCAGTAACATTCGCTGAGAGTATTAACACAGATTTTCCAGTATCACATAATCCAGCGCTCCACGGTTCATGGAACTAATGCTTGGAGATCGGCATTCCACTTTCATGTATTGAATGTGTAATCTTCTTAGAAATAAGAAAGCCAGAAGTCCTAAAACATTTTGTTTATCTCCTTGAACTTGTTCCACTTCTATAATTGTTGCTCAGCAACCTTAAATTTCCCAGAGCTTCTCCCGACTTTTTGCTGAGTAAAATTGTGCTACAACATCTGGCTCCAATTGGGGACAGTACTTTGGTAGAAAAGTGCTGAGAACTTTTATATTAGTAGCCTTTATTGGGCATGGAGTCAAGTCAGACTAAATTTTCTCTCAATCCAAAATCTCTGAAAATTTCGAAATTTCTTTGAACCCTCCTTCTTCTAGGATCTTTATTTTTGAACTGAAAATTTTAAACTAGAAATACTGCTACTGAGAATTATCAACTCCTGAGCTTATTTATGTACAACTCCTATATATCTAAGTATGGTTGAACTTAATCAAGTGAATTCAACCTTCCAATGGAACCAATCCATCATCTACTTGTTAGATGTAATACCTTTGTACTGCTGAAATTTAAACATCAAAACAGGAATGTACCATGAAAATTTTTCATATACAAAACTTTGTACATACCCTTGCATTAAAGCTTGTTGCTGACCAAAGGAATTTTCCATATATTCAGCAACTGGATCATAGAACTCATGAAATAAAGTTTTGGCCACCTTATTTTTTTGAACATTTTGCTGATGAAGACTTCTTTGAACATGGCAGTTTCCTTCATTATTTGACTTTTCAATTAGGAACTATGTGTTAGGAACTTGGCTGCCATTTTCTGTAGGCAGACATTTAGGCTGAAAATAAAAATCCAAGGTTTTCTCTCCATAATGCTGATGCTCTTCGTATAACATCAATTCTTGACAAAAAATTTCCTCCTCTTGCAAACATGTCTGAGAAACTGCACTATTTTCCTCACTACTCGCAACATTATTGCAATGATCCTCCATGCTTTCATAGTGTAGTTCAGTTGTTGCAACTAAGTTTTGACTAGAATCTTCAAAAGGATTAGATTCTTGTTCTTCAACAATACAGGAACTTTTTGACACTTTCTGGAAATCTTTATTCGCCTCTAAACTTACATTCTCTTGTAAGGAAATTCCAATGTTTCCTTCACAAGCCCTCTTATATTTGACAAAACTTGGACTTTCTACATCGCAGGAAAAATTTCTACAAGCCCACGCATTGTATTCAATTTCTTGCGCATGGAGAAACATCAGCTTCAGATTACTAGGCTTTCTCTCCTTGAGATAAAAAGCCAAGGCAATAGAAATAGCTTTCAAATAATAGACCATAGCTGCTGCTTCTGGAGGTCTAATTTCTTCTGGCATGCTGAAATAAATTTTTTGAAACCTCCTATTAAACTCAGAAATTGATTCATTTCTTTGCCTTTGGATAGAATATAATTCCAAAAGGTGCTCTTCATATGACTTACTCTCGCCCCAATATGCAAGAAATACATCTTGAAGATCTTTCCAGGAATTAATTGAATTTTCTTCCAAACACTGAAACCATTGCTGAGCATCCTACTTTAAAGAATGAAAAAACATCCTTAAAGCTAAGTCTTCATAAATAATTTGAAATTTGTCCTGAAATTACTCAAATTCCAAGATATGTAATTTAGCTGAAATTTTCTTCTCCTTTCCGGAGAAACTTGGCAAGGACTTGAATCCATTTGGAGGATATTGATGGAGAATAGCGGGCAGCTTCAGGGGTTTAAATATTTCTCTGTTTTTGAACTGAAAAACAGTCAATTTCTTCTGAGGAAAAATATTATCATCCAAAGATGATGAATCATCACCTTTATGCCCAGACTGTGGCTGATTATCTTTCGGGATTGTAATACAACAATCATCCCTCCTTTCATATTTAGGAGATACACTTGATTCAAGATCTATAATACAAGCAGAAGAAACATCATCTTTTTCCAATAATGGATTTACATTTTGGGCCTTATAATATTTCGAGAAAATAAAGCAGGAAACAATCCTTTTAATATAAAAGGGAAAATAGACCACTAAACTGACAGTAAAAAATAGAACCTCTTTTAAAAAATGGAAATTCTAATACATGTCTTTTCCATGATACTTTCTCATCTTCTTGCTATAAAAATTCTTCATCTATTGAAGTCTTCATCAGTGGAGTCGCCAGGTGAATAATAAACAACCAAACTTCAAATCTGAATCTTGTTCACCATCAAGAAGAAAGGATTATGAAACCTTCTGCTGCAAGGTACGTGACCTCACGTTTGGCTTTGTGAAAATGAGAATTCTGTAAAAATTAAACACAGCCGAGTACTTCCTCCTCGCTGAGAAACCAGAGGAAATAGAAAGAAAACACAGGGAAATGAACTTCACTTCTTCGGTCCCCAGCGACGGCGCCAATTAATGTTGTACCTCGAGAAACAATTCCTTGCTGTGTAAAGGAATCTGTGCTCAAGACATTATCTGATTATGTCACAAATAAATATATATCTGTCTCTGTTTTACAAACCCTTAAACATCAATTATATAACCCTCGAATATTAAATCCATGCATGTTCTGCAATGCCATATTCCACTTATGCCGAAGTGAATGAACGGAGGAAAAAAGAGAGAAAAGGATTTCAATTTGATATGTTGTTTAAAACATAATATATCATTATAAAACCCTGAAGAAATAAGTAAGGATAAAGTTAAAATAGAGGAGCGCACATTAAGGTTTGTTTAACTCTTAAATACACATGTATAAAGAGACCCGCAGCTCAAATTACTCTATTTTATTCACAGATATGAAAACATAATGTAAACTGGAAAACTTTTCACCATAGACAGAATGATAGAAACTTGCAAACTTATTTCATTGATTCAGTATTCTCAAGTACAAAATTTGGTCTCTAGGTTCAAAAACTTGGAACCCTACTCCTCTTCTCACCTCTGCTTTTGTGTCTGCCATCTGATGTAACTTCCTAACTGTTATGATCAGTTTTAAAACTGATCCTTGGAAGTTTTGGAATTATTTAAATTTACAAAATATCTGTTTTAATATTATATATATAATATATAATATAAAACCCAAAACAGGACCTTAATCTAGCGCAAGTAAAAAGAAAAATGAATGGTACACTTTGGATCCCATTACACCCATACGTATTAATGAAAAAGTCACCCATGGTTTTTGAAAACCAATAACCGCCTACGGGAGCGCTAATGGTGGTTTCCTGAAAAAGGGCTAAGTGATGCCGTAATGCATCATAGCCGTAGATTTTGTAAATAATGGTTTGAACCAAACCATTTTGCAGGGGCACCATCTCTCATAAATTTCATTTAATTTATGATGCCGCACGAACATTGGATTTGCTTCTGAAAGTGATTTAAACTCTTCTGGCGTAAGATGAGATCGAACTTTACCATAGTCTTCGAATTTGAAATCCATTCTTTGAATCCACAATCTCTTTTGTGAACAGAATTGTCAAACGCAAGTTGCCATTCATCGGTCAACATGACAACATGCTATAAAGCCACCATCAATCATCAGATATATTCTTGACCTAACAGTTTAAATATCTTTCCTTCATGTTAGATTATTCAAGGAAATATAGCCCGAGCACCCTCTAACCTGAGGAATTGCATATGATTCTTTTACAGGATTTCCTCGTCATTCTCCAGATGTATTGGCAATATGAACAGTATGATTTCTAGAGAAAATTGTAGAACTAGAACCTGGCACAATTTGATTGCACCGAATGCAAAGAATCTTAGGCTTGAAAATGGCATGAATTGAAATTATTGACCAGTCATCCCAGCCGCCTCCTTGTACTATTTCTGTACCACCTTTTTGAACTCTTCTTTATTGTTCCATATTGCTTCCATGTTAAGTCCCTATATTAATAGTATAGCCCCTTATTATGTTAGTATAACCCCCCTTTTTGTTATTATTGTACCCCTCTAACCCCCATATTGTTATTATTGTGCCCTTACATTATTATTGTTAGGTCGGCTAGGATTACATTGTGGCCCCACTAGGATTATATTGTGGCCCCATGGACTCCTATATATAGAAGGAGGTTTTGTTCATTTGTATCATCCAAGAATTGTTCATTTATGTAATGTGTTGGAGGTTTCCCCCTCGAAGTGGCTCATTTTTAAGGCGTTGATATCTCTTTTCTTCTCTTTTTGGAGCTGGTTACACAACATTTGGTATCAGAGCTTTGGATTCTAGGGTTTCGCTGCTCCAAACAGGTCATCGTGGAATTTTCACTATCAATTTTGTTCTACGAAGTTTCAGAAGCTGAAATTTTCAGGGTGCGAAGCTGAAATCCTGAGGAAGATTGTCTAAAAATTTTAGAGCTTGGTTCGCAATATTTTCGGAGATATCATCTGTGGAAGTTAGGTCTTTTTTCAAGCTCCTAAACAGGTCATCCTGGAATTTTTTGCTTTAAATTGTTTTCTACGAAGGTTCAGAATCTGAAATTCGTATGGTGCGAAGCTGAAATCCTGAGGAAATCTGTCAAAAAATTTCAGAGCTTGGTTCGCAATATTTTTGGATATATGATCTGTGGAAGGTAGTGCTTGTTCAGGCTCCTGAATTTCATCTCAAAGAGGCAATCGTGGGAAAAGTTCAATAACTCTCTCTCTCTGGGCAGTGGATTTGAGTGCCATAAAAAAATGTTGCAAGTACACGGACTGTAGTTTCTTGGCTATCAATTTCAGAGACAAAGGAAGAAACAGTGACACGTGGCAAGTCCTACAAGTTTGCTCTATTGAACCAGTCCAGAATTAGGTCATTGTGGGAGATTGGACACAACTTTGTCTTGGACAATCCAAATTAGATAAGACCTGTGGCATTTGAAATAAGCTTCAGAGAGCTACTACAGGGCTGAATTTCAGATATTTAAGATTTTCAATTACATAGATAATTCAATTTCAATATCGAGCTCCTCAAAAGAAAGAAAAAGGTGTGCATTTGTTTTTTAAAATTGCATAACGTTTGTTTGAAAAAGAATTTTAAAGTGATTCCAAGGGCATATTGAAGAATATTTATCAGCATTGGGTTATATAATGCCTCCAAAAAATAATTCCATACCCATTAATCCCTCAAAAATCTATACTATGACGCATGAAGAGGAAGAGTTGCAGTATGAGATATCAAAATTACGGTACCAAGTGCAACAAGTTTCAATCTTACGAAGAGAAATTGAAGATGAAATAGATGGTTTAAAAGCAGAAATGGAGGCTAATTTGGATGGTTTGAAGGATCAAATAATAGCAAATATGGATGATAAATTAATGGAAGATCACATCGAGCATCAACAACAAGTTCTCAAACTCTCAAATGATAACCCAACGTTGGTGCAGAATCTAATGAAACAACAGGAAGATCAACATCACATCGAAAGAAGTTATGAAGCAGTCATAGAAACAAGAACTCGACAAGTACGATCAATTTCAGAGTATCTCAGCAAGTGGAATAACTTTCCTGTAGAATATTTCACATGGGAGGATGAGAATTTTATACAGAAGCATCAAGAAATAATCAAGCGTTGAGGACAACACTTGTTTGAAGGAGAGGGGCATGTTAAGTCCCTATATTAATAGTGTAGCCCCTTATTATGTTAGTGTAGCCCCCCTTTTTGTTATTATTGTACCCCTGTAACCCCCATATTGTTATTATTGTGCCCTTACATTATTATTGTTAGGTCGGCTAGGATTACATTGTGGCCCCACTAGGATTATATTGTGGCCCTATGGACTCCTATATATAGAAGGAGGTTTTGTTCATTTGTATCATCCAAGAATTGTTCATTTATGTAATGTATTGGAGGTTGCCCCCTCGAAGTGGCTTATTTCTAAGGCGTGGATATCTCTTTTCTTCTATTTTTGGAGCTGGTTACACAACATGCCACATGGCTATTAAGAGAAGATTTGTTGTTTGGTTCCCCAAAAGACTTTGAATAGATAGTAGAACAATTCGAAACCCCATATGCAGACAACCATTTATCGCGCCCCCCCAAGAGAACATGTTATCTGAATTTGGGAAAGCTGAAATTCCAGGATCATCACTCATCATCAACGCTGCCATCAGCTCGGACTGCAACCTTCATGATACAGCACGGCGATCCATAGTTTTCGATATCGATTAAGTCAGCTTATTATTTGACATTATAGGCGTGTTGGTCTGATTCTTTGGGGCAATCTGCAGAGAGGGGATGTTTGAGCTATAAGCTCTGTCCTCTGCTATTTCTTTTTCACAAGCTTCTTCCTAAGCCAACTCAGCAGCGGATACAGCGAGATCAGGATCCCAAGAAGTTAGTTCTAATACAGGGCCTCGAGGAGAATCCACAGCCTTAAAATACTGAGGATAACTATTGCACATTTTAGTTTTGAAGTCATCGGGAAGGCCTCGGGGAGAATCCACAGCCTTAAAATACTGAGGATAACTATTGCACACTAGTTTCAGCTTCTTTTGGCGCTGTATAACATCATCAAATGGAATTTCCTTTCTCCTTTTCATGATTGCAACTATTAGAGGACGACCCCGAGGAGATTTTTGACAAAAACCCATTTCAAATGCGTTGAACAGAAAGTTTCTATTGTTTCCCAGGAAGGAGTGCTTGGTTTGTTTCAGAGCAATGCAAGTTTTGCCTGATTTCGCTGTTGGTTTTCTCAATGAAAGAGAAAAGAAGTGACAAGAGCTTCTTGATACAGATTAAGTCACAATAGGAGTCGAGACCCAGTTGAACTGAGTAGGAACAGATTTAAACATTTTAAGCTCCATTACCACCGTCCCAAATTTCCACTGAAACTCCGTTTGAATATCCACAAAAACTACCATTTGGCAGATGTGGATTTTGTCTGACTCCTAAGGGTAGTCACTTATAAAATTTGTAAAAAACACCCAATAACAGTCACTGAGAGTATTAACACAGATTTTCCAGTATCACATAATCCAGCGCTCCACGGTTCATGGAACTAATGCCTGGAGATCGGCATTCCACTTTCATGTATTGAATGTGTAATCTTCTTAGAAATAAGAAATCCAGAAGTCCTAAAACATTTTGTTATCTCCTTGAACTTGTACCACTTCTATAATTTTTCCTCAGCAACCTTAAATTGCACAGAGCTTCTCCCGACTTTTTGCTAAGTAAAATTGTGCTACAACAGGTTTCATGCTCAAGAGGAATCTATTTTATAGGTCAATCTCCCATTGAGAGCTTCTAGGGCTTATAATTTAATTTCATGTATGAATGGCCCATTTGTGCATGTCACATATTGTAAAAAGAAATTATTAGAGGCAAATTAGAGTCAAAATAACACTTCAATATCAATTTAAGTGCTAACAAACAAGTTGACCTACTCAAGCAATAAGTCAGCCTAAAATAGTGACAAGTTGACCTAATATCAAGTGAATGGAAGCCTATATATAGCGCTCTCAACATCACTCAAGGAGGCAAATAACACACAGCAATAATTTCGATAAAAATGGTGAAAAATCACAATAAGGAAGGAAGATCAAAGAAAGTTTTTAATTGTTTTGGGATATTTTGTTTCACACGTGCAAGGAGACTAGGGTTTATCCTACTGCACCAAATCATAGGTACAAACAAATCAAGGAGGTTGAAAAAATTCAAGGAAAAAGGTTATCTTGCAAGATGAAGTCACAAAGAAACTAGCACAAGCCAAGTGAAGGAGGAAAAGTGCTAAAATTTCCCTAATCCTGTCACATATGCAGAAGTTGCAATCAACTGCAGGAGACCAAGAATTGCAAGAAGAGAGGTTGAAAATCTCAAACTAGTGTTGCAGGGCTGAGAGTCAAATAAGAAGGAGAAACAATAAAAACAACAGCAAATTGACTTTGACTTGAGGAAAGGATTGAATTGGTCTTCGAGGCATTTTTGGTCAAGGCTCTAGGTCTTGGAATTTGTCAATTGAAGATTCTATAGGAATAATTCTTATGGGTTTTCCTCTCACGTTAAAGAGGTTTTGGCCGAGGATGATTGCATATATATTATGTCCTTTGTCTCATTGTTATTTATGATTTAGTAGCTATTTGATGATAGAGAAATCTAATAATAACAAAGGAAAATAATAAGTTAATAAAGTAAATTAAAAATACATCACAAACAGTTATCAAGCAAGAGAAATCGCCTACACTTGTTACCACTATATTTCTCAACAAAGTAAAACTTCCTAAATTGTGTCTTGGAAGAACAAGCATACGTTAAAAAACTATAAGGATACCAATAGTTTGAAAATGAAAATGATGTGTGTATATTGAAGAACACATTGTATGGTCTAAAGTACGCTCCTAGGGCTTAGTGCTCAATATTGACAAGTATCTACAACAACAAGGATTCAAAAGTGGATTAGACTAAAATAAATTTTATATCAAAACTGATTATGAAAATTTGTTAATCATTGTAGTATATGTATACAATATTTTTTTTGGAAGTGATTTTGACATAGTGAGCAAGAGGTTTGTAAAATAAATGTAGAAAGAATTTGAAATGTCCATGTTGGGTGAATTATCATTCTTTATAGGCTTGCAGTTTGTTAAATCTAGTAGAGGAATAATCATATCCCAAGATAAATACATTAAATAAACATTGAAGCAATTTGGAATGAAAATTTGTGCACCTGTTAGTACACCCATGGTCACAAAATGAAATTTGAGCAAAGAAGATGAATCCCATGATGCAAATAAAATTGTGTATAGGTCAACGATTGGAAACTTACCATATTTGACAACATCAAAACTAGATATTAAGAAAGAAATAGCATTGGTTGTAATATTTAAATCTACTCAAAAGGAGACTCATGTGTAAGTAGTTAAGAGAATATTTAGATATTTAACGGGGACTCTAGAATTTGGCCTATGGTATTCAAGAAGCAAAGGATTTAATTTAAAGAATATATAAATGTATATTGGTTAGGAAGTGTATATGATAGGAAAATTATAAGTGGAGGAACATTATTTCTAGGTAATTGTTAGGTATCATGGTAGAGAAAGAAATAAACATCAATCTCCCTATCCACGACTGAAGATGAATATATTGCAACAACAACATATTTTACTCGACATATTGTACTCAATTTATTTGGATGAAGCAAACTCTTAAGGATATCATAGTAGAACATGATCGACCAATATCGATTTTCCGTGATAATACAAGTGCAATCAACATTTCAAATAACCCCGTGAAGAATTCAAAGACAAAACGCATTCTCAAAAAGTATCATTTTTAAAGAGAGTAGGTTGTTGATAAAAGTGTTAGGTAATAATACATTACCACCAAAGAACAAGTTGAATATATATTTACCATACCTGTGCCCAGAGACTTTTGAATATAAAAGACAGAAATTGGGAGTGATACCTCTCCCATCTCATTAGTAACAGAGAAGTAATATACTGAAGCACCTTAGGTCACATTAAGAATATGGGTATTGTTATCCTTAATAACAATTAGGTTGGTTTAGGAGTGTCTTTTTGAGTTAGGTTAGGTTTTTAGCGTCAAATAAATTTATGAAATTAATTAAATTTCATGTTTTTTTATATAGTTTTAAAATTTCTAAGTGGTCATTGGTCATGTGATTAAGGTCTTGTCAAAGTAAAATTCAAAAATCTCAATGCATGGGTTATGAGAGTCATTTTTTGACACTTGGCACCTTTGTCCTGAGTCCGCAACATTTTATGTGTAAAATAGCATGTTTTCGCTATGGAATCACTTAACATTTCCGTAGCGAATCTGTCATCCCATTAACTGAAATCTTTACGAACTCAGGTTTTCTGCTAATGGTGAGGGGATCAGTGTGATGTCATCATTTTAGTGGTCAGAATTCAGTTTGTCATCATGGTACATAACTGTTATGAATCATCATTTTTCATATTGCATGCTTGGTAATCATCACACCTCCATCATTTCACTTTCCCTCCCATATTTCTTTCCTAATTTAGCCTTACCTCATTCAAACATCAACACTTACCTTTTATCATTTTCGGTTAATTGATCTTGTGCCAGTAGTCTTCACTTTAGTTTCTTGTCTAGTTGTTGCCTTAGGTTAGCTCCCACCTTTGTCAAACAAGCTGCTTTATGTCTTATACAGTTTTTTCAGGTGTCAAGAATTGAATTAGGACAACGTTGTATTGGAGGGCATGGTTTCACATAAAAATCCCAAAAAAGGAGGCTCTATAGTGAGATATAGACCCATGGACTTGAAGCTGGTTATGGAAGACCCAAGATTTGCACAGGCTTTCACAAATGCTTGTTGTATGAGATTTTGCCAAAAATTGCAGGGGTACCATGCACAGGTGTCCAAGGATTTTTCTCTCAACTTTGTTGGCACAACTTCAAAGGAGGGTATCTTAAGTTTCACCGTTTCTCCTGAGACTATTGCATGCACAATTGAAATTTCGAGGCCTGGAGAAGAATGGTTCAAGGCAACCAAATTCAAGCTTCATAACTATGATGAATTTTTGAAGCAGGAGAAAATATGAGTTGATATTACCTCAGGCATACCCAGGAGTGGCCTCAAGGAAAACTACTCAAAGCTGCTTATGGTGATCCAAAAATATTTTACCTGTGAAAGTAGTTTTCACATGATCTACCAATATCATTTCAAAATCTTACTCCATTTCACAAGTAAAAAGCTTCTTGATCTTCCATTCTTTCTGTTCAAAAATTTAGGCAAAATTTCTAACAAGGTACAAGCCAAACCTGAGAGAAATGATACATCCATATTTCATTATTACTTAATTAGGTTTTTAGTTATGGAAGAGTTGAAGAAATTAAATAGGGATTGGGCTACTTTCCTATTTTTGAGTGGTTATCATGTAGATGTTCTTACTCACAGAAAGACACCCAAGTCAAATAAAAGCACTCACAAGAAGCATAAAGATCCAATAGCTGAAGTAGATGTTGAACCTGAGGTAGAGGTGCAGCCTATAGTAGAGCCAATTGAGGTAGAGATTGAATAATTGCAGGAGGCAGTGGCACCTCAACAAACCCTTACCATCAGCAAGCTCAAGAATGATACAAGGGCTCATAGGATAATCACCAAGAGTCAAACAGAGGGGAAAGGTAAACTTGAAGACATCTCGCAGGCCATTGATATTGAAGAAACCCCCGTTGTAAAGCCTATAGAGTCTAAAGGAACAAAAATGAAGAAGAAGGGTCTTACAGCAAAAAAGCTTAATTTTTCTAGTGAGGATTCAAGTTTTGTCTTTAATACTAGGAAACCATTCACTAGGTCACAACTCTTAAAAGGAGGCAAGTTTGATAAGTTGCATAAAGAGACAAAATAATAAGAAGAAACCCATAAGAGAAGATATCATAGAGCTATCCCTCGCTGAAGTAGAAATCATCAAGATAAATAAAGGCAAGGAAAAGGTCCAAGAAAATTCTGAAGTGGAGCTTATAAAAGAAAAAATTAACGAAGCTAGAGAAGAAGTTTTAGAAGCCAAGACGGAGTTGGAGGATTTTAAACAAGAAAGGAAGGAGCTCACAAATTTCAAGAAGGAAGTCAACAAGAAAATTGATTTTTCTGATGAAGTGGCAGAAAGGTCAAGGAAGAAGCTGAAAAGAACACTACCACTACACAGGATGATGAAGCATACCATGAGGACAAATAGGTGGTTGCAAGAAGAGAGGAGAAAGATGCAAAACCAATTCAAAGATTTAGAAACTCAAATGAAAATTGTGCAGACAGAATTAAAGAAAAAAGGCTTGAAAATGATAGTCGTGGATGACCCTGCTACTCCTTGAAAGAGGGTAAGACATTTTTTTTGGTCCAAATTTGTCTTAGGATGCTCCATCTCATTAGTTAACATATCTCTAGACAGGTTTTTGGAGGTAAAGAGTGGAAATTTCAAATTCTGGAAAAGTCAGGCAATTTTGTAGCGTAGTCCAGGCTTAAAGTCGAGTTTTCACTATGAACTCACTGAAGAATATTTTGAGGTATAATTTTTAAAAAAAAATCATAATAGGAGTGGGTAACAACATGTATTTACCTCATTTTTCGAAATGAAGACCCTAAAATGAGCAGCAAAGTCAGAAAGGGTGTATAAAGTTCTAAATGGAAAACACTACAAACTATTCACTATGAACTTTCCTTAAAATGCTCTATTTTTGTAGCGAGGGGAAATTTTGATGTTTTTGTAGTATTTAATGTTTCTTGGGAGCACGTGAGTCATTAGAAGATGTTGAAGTGTATTAGTGAAGACACCTATTGGTAATGCGACTCAACAAGGAGGTGATTGGGTAGCTAGCTCATCATTTTTGCAACATCATCAAACACAACAACACATCTTGAAATTCCGAGCAGCAAATCCTAGATTCCCGTATGGAAGTTCATCACTTGATCATGGTCATTGCCACCTCAGGAAAATTTGTTTGATTCGATAATAATAATCATGTATGGGTTATTTAAAAGTTGTTAATGAATTTAATGGTCTTAGAGTCCTATTAGGTTTAAAACTCTTTCTAAACATAATATTCTATCCATGTAATCAATTCCTTTTTGGATTAGATGTCTTCAACAATTTCTAGGATCTAGCCCAGGTGGCATACTTCATGTAAAATGAGTTTAACTCTATAAATAGGGAGATTTAAGAGTTAGAGAGAGTTGATTGATGTTATGACTTATGCTACTATTGTAGTATTTTATATTCAGTAATATACAATTGCAGAAAGCTTTTTTCAAACCTGAGATTCTTTATGAACTTGTATGTGTTTGTCTTATCCACCTTTTCAATCTCAATTCAACTTACTTCATGTATAATCACTTGGAATTCATAGTTCATTATGCTCCAACTTCCTTTAAGCATCTAGTTTGTTGTCCAAGTTATTTTTTATAAGAGTTCACATGCCTCATCTTCCATGAAAGAAGTTTTTATGTAATTGAGTTTCATACTAACTCCATACCCAATGGTAGCCATTATCACACATCCTTCACCTAAAAAAAACCATCCAAAATATATCTAAGAGTTAGCCATATTATTTTTAAAGCTTCATTATTGAATATCATACATTTTTTACAGAGAGCCCTCTCTAGTTGGAAGGGCTAACTTCAAATCCTAAGTGGTTTGAAACAGTTACACTGAATTGAATATTGAGTAGCCCAATCAGTCTTAGTTTGGTGATAACAGGTACTTTTGATAACGATTTGCAGGACAAGAATGGTGAAATGGAAAGGTTGCGGGATATGAATTCACAACAAAAAGTGAATCAAATGTTGTGTTTCAATTAAAAACAATGCATACGTTTAGCGGGAGAAACATATTTCCTTTGATATCAGTAAAGGGGGAGAATTATAAATAAGGAGAAGCATCCTATTACATGATAACAAGAAATTTTCAGTCAAAGGATTTAAATTATGGAGAAAAGTAATTATAATCCTAGGGGGAGTAGTCCCAAAAATAAAAAGTAAAAGGAATTTCAAATACAATTGGAGCAGTCTCAAGAGAAAATTTGTAGAAAAATAAAAGTTGCATGCAAGAATAGATATACACAACCTTAACAATGGGAGCCTAGTTGAAAGAAAAGAAAAATTAAGCATGAGAAAAAGTAATATTTTAATTTTTGACATACCAGAGGAAGAAATTGTAACCATAAGTAAAAACAATATGTAAACATAAGGAGAGGTAGCAGATAGGCGAGGTACTTGTAGTCACTAACAAAGGTTATAAACAGAGGAATAGTTTCATAAACTAAGAAAAGTTGTAGATATAATACTATTTATTGATAAGGAGAAGCGAAAACTTAGGGGAATCATCCCTTTGCCATTAATGCAAAAGGGGGGAAGTTGGAGGCACAAGAAGAATTGCAAACAAGGGGAGTTCTTTAGTATCATCACAAAATTGAATAAGGGTTTCCATCAATGACTAAGGGAGATATTTTTAGAAATGTTTTTTTCATTAATTTTAAATATAGGGGGAGACTACATATGTCCAAGATAAATATTGGAAAATGAATATTGTTCGAAATATTGTTTTGGGGATTTTGATGTCCAATTTGTATACCATATCATTGAGGGCATTTTTACTATAATTTCCTAGATTAAATTGAATTATAGAATAGAGGTTGGAAATATTATTTTGAGACCTTTCTAATGGTATATGTATCTCCCTACAGCTCCATAGGAATAAGGAGATATGAAGGATTTCATTAGAGTGACCCAACCAAAGTACAAGTAGGCCGACCCATCCAATTTTACAAGTTGGCCCCATAAGTGAATGTAGAAACACTATAAATAAAGGATATATGAGTTCACTTGATTTGTATCCAAGAAAAAATATTTTGCAGTGAAAAAGAGGATATGAAGAGTATTTTTGGTGAGATTCTTGGAGATTAAAGGTGGAAGAAAAAATACAATTTATGGGATAATTAGTCATCGAGGAAATTTTTTCTATAAATTTTCTTGTGGGATGTTTAAAAATGTGAAACTTGGAATATATTGATAGAATATCATAATTTACTCATGGTTCAAATTTTATACCTTGGTTCCCTATAATTTCAAAGATATGCTCTATGGAAGTTAGACTTCTTGAATGCTCTTTAAATATGCTTCAAAAAAATTAGCGAAGAATTTTCACTAAAATTTTTCTTCTCGGACGTTTTATACATGAAACTTAGAGGATATAGATGGAAAATAATCATGTACATGAGGTTAAAATTTTAGACCTTGGTTCACTATAATTTCAGAGATATATTATGAGGAATTTAGGCCTCTTGAATGCTCTTGAAATCTTCTTCAAACAAGTTGCCTTGGAATTTTTACAATAGTTATATTTTTTGAGATGTTTTAGACTGTGAAATATGGAAGAGGGAGAAAATATATCTCAAGGTACCAATGGTTGAAATTTTAGACTTTTTTTCTATAATTTCAGAGATATGATATGAGGAATTTAGTATTCTTGAATAAGCCTCCTGAAACATGTTTTAAAAAGGTCATCTTTGTATTTTTGGTATAACTTTCTTTCTGTGATGCTATAAATTTTGAGATATGATATGAGGAATTTAGTGTTCTTGAATGCTCTTGAAACATGCTTCAAACAATATAGTTTGGAATTTAATATATAACTTTATTTATGAGATGTTTTTTATTGTGAAATTTGGAGGAGTCAAAAAAGAGATCTCTATGCGCCTATGGTAGAAATTCCATAACTAGATTTTCAAAATTGGATACATGACATGTTGTGAAATTTTGTTCTTGAAAAGAATCTAAAATAAACAATTTTTGGGAGAAACAAACATCGTGAAGGAAGAAGCAACAATTATATCTTGTGAAGACAAAAGTAATAATAAAACATGGTGAAGGAAGAAGCAACAAGAATACTTGGTGAAAGAAGAAGCAACTAGTAGACATTATGAATAAGCAAGTTGACTCAATGAAGTAGATTGGTGCCTACAAATATTTTTAGTAGTGGGTATTGGTTGCTATTGTAGGTTGGTTCCTACAAATTTTGTAGTATAGTGCATTGGTATCTCCTACAGGTTGGTGACTGCATAGCAGAAGAGGGGATTGGTGTCCTTTTTAGGTTAGTGCCTAAAAATAAACATAGGGGATTGTTCTTTCCTATAGGTTGGTGACTACATAAAAGAAAAGAGGATTAATGTCTCTTGTAGTTTGGTTCCTACACAACAACAAAGGGTATTGGTGTCTCCCATAGGTTGGTTCCTACAAAACAAAAAAGGGGATTGGTGTCTCTTGTAGGCTAGTGCCTATAAGAAAAACAAACATAATTGGTGTATCCTATAGGTTGGTGCCTGCAAATTTATGTAATAGAAGGTTGCTTCCTACAAGATATTTTATAAAAATAATTTTTGTGGTTACCTTTCATAAGGGTTTCCATGTCTATCTTGTGCTACTTTTTTATTTTATGATATTGATGTTTTATGATGTTCGAATTTTTAAATAAGTAAAAATTTTCGTTATACTAATTCACCCCTCTCTCAGTATAATTCTAAATCCAACACATTCATTAGCCAAATTTTAATTTACTTTATTTCCTTGGCATCTGACATCAGAGGTCAAAATGGATAGAATTTCCAATACCAAGGTGGCAATGTGGGAAATAAAATGTTATAATCTCCAACTATGCATAGCTTTTCTTGAGAAGGTTCCATGAGCTTTTTGACTAGAGAGATAACCAATTCCAAGTCACTCTCATGATAAATCTTGGAGATATTTATACAAATGAATTTATGTATGCCAAATTCTAAAAAAAAGAGCTTTGTTGCATTGTTACTATTAATTCCCATATATCCTCCATAGATGTGTAGGATACACTACAAGGAAAAGACCCTCTATCGGAGGTTATAAAGGAGGTTTTTAGTGTTATAAAATTGGCCAAAATTGTCAAAAAAACATATGCTACCACATCTGTTTCTGGTAACGGAGGTTTTGGCGAAGCTTTTAATGGAAATTAAACACAACTAAAAAAAAATGGGCGGTCGGAGGTTATTACGGATGTTTTTTCCATCAGTGCTCTTATCGGGTTTGAACGCACTGGTGCGTATTGGTAAACAGTGCACCAGGGCGGTCTAAGGAGAATGCACCAGGCCTTTTGTTGGTGATACAACACACGGGGCTGTTTTAATTGGTCTTGGGATTTGAGCGGTGCCCATAGGTCTTATAAGCGCACCGGTGCGTGTATCTTTATGAGGCACCGGTGCTTCATATCACAGAAATGAACCAAGATTTATAATTAGTATCGGTATTCATGCGGTGCACATGGCATCTACAAATTCACCGGTGCTTATAGATACATAAACGCCCTGGTGTGCATTATCACACAAACGCACCGATATTTATAACTGGAATCGGTATTAATGCGGTGCCCATAGAATCATAAACGCACCAGTGCGTATAGACACATAAACGCACCGGGTTTCATTTTTTTTTTTTTAAACATCCACCTCTGACAATCCAATTATTTTGATTTTTTTTAATTCATTATTCATCAAAAGTCGACACATCTTATAACAATATTCATATTAATTACATTTTTATTAATGCATTTTAATGTGTTGTTTGGATTAATTTGTTATATCATATCAGAATTATTGTGTTTTTTTAAAATTCATTATTCATCAAAAGTCGACACATATATATAATCTTATAACAATATTCATATGAATTAAATTTTTATTAGTGCATTTGAGAATGACAATGGAGAACGCAATAGCGACAATGGAGAACGCAATAGAATAAATTAAAACAAATATTATGATTATATATATAAAAGACAGTCTTTATCATACAAAATGGGACAATTGGGACACAATTGGGACACTATGTCCATTACATTAAACAAAATGTTTGATTTCACAGACATATTTCAAAAAATAAAATGCCTTGCTTTGATATCCAAATTACATAGTGATAATCATTCTTCGCTTCAACTGCTGTCACTGCCAGAGCTACTTCCATGACTTCGGTTATTTTCAATAATGTTGTGTTCACGGTGTTGATTTTTTTCTTCTTCTTCATTTTCCATCTACAAACATAAAAATAAACTGAAATGAGTGTATATACATTGGTGAGAATAATGAAAATTCCAATATTAAAT
Organism: Pinus albicaulis; assembly: GCA_034641835.2. NCBI lineage: Eukaryota > Viridiplantae > Streptophyta > Pinopsida > Pinales > Pinaceae > Pinus > Pinus albicaulis. The sequence goes on from CM076575.1 coordinate 1,435,274,532, forward strand.
AATATACATCAATGTAAATCGAAAAGAAAAATGACATACCATAGCAACAATTGACTCATAAACTATACATATTCTTTCAAAACCATGTACCATGCCATCTTTCAAAATTTCATCTGTTGGCGCAGTTCCATACTTTGTTTCCTGCAAGTTTTATACCCCATAACAAATCATATATTTAATATAAAAGATGTTTTTGTTCTATTAATTATAAACAGAGTTAATTAAAACAAGATCGATAGATGCTTAAAAATTCCACAATTAAATTCTAATATCCCAACATATACTCACAACCCATATTTAACCCAATTTCAATCAATTCGTCTGATGATTCTTCTTTGTATGTTAGCACCTGTTTGAAGACATTCAATGATGATTTTTGTAAAACAACTTAAAAAATACAAAAATGAAATCTAGTTAAGTTGTTATAAAGAAGTAACAATTACTCACAAACTTAGAGATCAACCATTTTCTTCCTTGTCGTCTTGTTTTATGTGCTGAATGGGTTCCATTTTCTTTTCTTTTCTGCAAGAAAATTCTTGAAAATTAATATTTAATGCTAAATTGTTTATTTATTGTACCTAATGATCGAAAAATTCAATGATTACATATTACATTTGAAGCACGTTGTCCTATTTGTTCCAGTAGATCTCTCAAAATTTTGTAAAAGTTTTTCCCCCTTTCATTAACTTCCAGCACCACTCCAGATGAGCCAAGGAGCAATTCATTTTCATTTGCATGTTCTATTTTTTTTCTTTTCTTAGAACAACATTCCTTTTCTAAGTTGTTGGTCCCTGTAGAACATTAAACATATGTGAATTAGTAGAGTGTTTGACACATGTTATCTAATAATTTTAAGTATATTATTAATGATAATTAAAAAAAGAAACTCATATTGGATCGATAGTATTGTTTCATTCACCTGATTCATCTTTTTGCAATTTTTCCATTAAAATTTTACACTCTTCTAGTCGTAGATCAAAAATAATCATATAGAGCTTCATCATTTTGTGGCTCTGCATGATACACAGTAAACAATACATATTAGCTAAAGTTACATATAGTTCAAAAATAATATTTTTTATAAAGAATTTACAAAGAACTTGCCTTTTTTTCTTTTCTTGATGTGTTAACAGTATTTTTGTTACTTGATATCTTATAAGTCATTTCTTTATCAATCTAAAAAATGTAGCATATCATTCATTAATATATTTATAAACAAATTCTCAACTTTTCAGGTAGAAAATAAATCTCGAGACATTGGTGCGCCTTTCATGAAATCCGCATTGCCGCCGGTGCGTGGATATATTAACAATGCATCGCAAAATAGTATAATACACCGTACGGTGCGTTTGGTATTATAAATGCACCGCAAAAATAGTGTAATAGACCTAACGGTGCGTGGGGTATTATAAACGCACCACAAAAACAGTGTAATACACCGTACGATGCTTTCCTAGTTAAAGAGAGCACTAGTGCCCTATTTCAGATTTGGCACATGGATTTTAAAAAAATGTTTTCAATTTTTTACGACATAGAACTTGCGCGGTGCACTGTAATAATACAGAGCACCGGTGCAGTGGCATACACAGGGTGCACCGATAAAGAAAAATCCATTTTTTAAAAAATTCACGCAATGGCCGAATGGATTGGGATCCGACTATGCAAGTCATCCCGTGGGTTGGACGTCAATCTAAAATGAAAAACCCTAATTATGAAATCACAGAAACAGGGAAAAGAAGGGGAAAAAAAAATGAAGGGTTCAGGGTAAAAATGGATAAAACTGCAGGAAAAAATAAAAAACTGCAGAAAAAAGTAAAAAAAAGAATTAAATTTAATCACGAAATGGTTTGAAATTATATGATAAAGGGCTTGAATCACCATATTTTTGGTTTCTGATTGTCTGAATACTTCTGTTTGAACGTATTTCGCCATCCATAGTGCCCTCATGCTCTCTTGCTCCAGGTCTGTCTCCTGCAAAAATTTGACTGAAAATTTTTAGCAAAAATAATGAAATAATGAAAAATGTTTAGTATTTAAAGAATTATTTTATCAAATTAGATTTTCAAAAATATTTTGCTGCCCATTTTTCAAATTTCCGCTTTTTTTAACTTAAACAAAGTAGGGTTGTGTTTTTTTTAATTTGCGTTTATTCGTTTCCGGTGCATGGAAATGTGACGCACCGGTGCATTGTATTAATACGACGCACCGAGGCCTGTTAGGACGATAAGCGCACCAGACTTTTTAAAGTTTTTTTTTTTTTTTTGGTATGTAAGATCATAATAAAATAATGATAATTATAAAGTACATGAATTTATTTTCATTATTTTCTAAACTTTATATATGTAAGATCATAATAAAATAATGATAATTATAAAGTACATGAATTTATTTTCATTATTTTCTAAAATTTATGTTACAAAAATTCGTATTATTCTAGATTTGTTATTTTACAATTATTTTCAAATTTACAAATTTAAATATTTTAATAAAATCATTTCACATTAATACAATTAAAATTTTCACATTAATAGAATTAAAATTTTACAAATTAAAATTTTACATACAATTACATTAATTAAAAATTATAATTATAATTATAATTAAAATTACAATTACAATTTTACATTAATTTCACATACATGAATTACGATTAGAATTACAGTTACAATTTTACATACAATTACATTTACAATTTTACATATAATTACATTTACAATTACAATTACAATTTTACAAATATTTTATAGACAATTCAATTAAAATTACAGTTACAAATACAATTACATTTACAATTTTACATAGAATTACATTTACAATTACAATTACAATTTTACAAATATTTTACATACAATTCAATTAAAATTACAATTACAATTTGTGAAATTTACATACAATTACAATTTGTGAAATTTACATACAATTAGAATTACAATTAAAATTTTACAATTTTTCATATATACAATTACAATCATTTCACAATAAATTAAATGTTACAATTACAATTAAAATGTTACATTAATAGATATTTTACATACAATTACACTTAAAATTACAATTAGTACAAATACAAATACAATTTTACAATTTTACATAGAATTAAAATTTAAATTACAATTACATTCACGACATAATATTTAATAAATATCATGGTCATTTAATAATATTAAATTAATTAATAAACATCATCACAATCATGATAACCATTGTACAAACATCATATGACTAATAAACACATTCAATTAACATCAAACTAACATTATATATTAACATCATCACAACACAAACATCAAATATACATCTCAATATAATGTCAAATAACTCATGTGCCTATCACATATACACATCTATCTGCAAGCTAAACATTAAATGAACATATCTAACATGACTAACAATATGCACCACATCATGATGATCATCAACATGAAAATTAAGTACAACTGCAACATGAACATAAAATACATGGACCATATATATATATATATATATATATATATATCTGAATAATGTTAAAAATATACAACTGTAATATAAATCATGTCATGGATCAAGCTCTGGTGGTAGTATAACAACATCATGAATAACACTAGTAGAAGTGGATGCGGCCTGCTCAGTAACGCTGGGTGCAGCCTCGACAGTCGATGGTCGACTAGCCTGCTCATGATCATGATGATCACTAGTACTGATGGATGCATCCGCTGGTGGTAGTACAACATGATCAATATGAGACGTAGTAGTAGTGGAGGCGGCCTGCTCAGTCAATATTATTGCAGCCTCGGCAGTCGATGGTCCAGTCTGCTCATGATGATCGTGACTAGTACTCATGGTGGATGATGTAGGCTACTGACTGGACGTGGCCGATGGTCCAGCCTCATCTCCATGATGACTAGTGTTAGATGCTGGTAGTGGAGCCTCACGCTGATCATCAGGCGCACCGTAAGGTGAACGATCATGAGATGCATCTAAGTGGCTGTTGGCAGACTATCCATCATGTGCCGCAGCTCAAATACGCCTATAACTACGGACAATCCTCCTCAATTGTGTAACAGTTGCCGTAGCTCCTACGACATGCCACATCAGGCCGTACATGTCACGCAGCATGCCTCTCCACATCTGTATCAATCTATCATCACCCTGTATATCTCTATAATGAGCGGGCCTGATGCCCGCATCTAAAATCAGTCCACAGAGTTGACTTCCCAACTCCATCCAGTATCTGGTCTCTGGTCAACCACGCCTAGCAAAAGGTGGTACCGGTGCACCATGAGGCGCATGAGGATCATCCCGATCATCTGGCGCATCATCCATCTCCTTATCGAAATCATCAAGATCAACACCTGGATCATGTGGTGGATCTGGCATCTCATCGCCATCAAAAGACCCAATGTCTGCAAAATATATACAAGTACACAACAATAATTAGACAATTTCATTACATAATTTAATAAAAACAAGTTAAAGAACATGCTAGAATAAATATAAATAAAATAGTAATATTAACTCTATCATCTGGCGGCTCATTAGGAGTGAAGAGGATGTTGGGACATCCTCGCCAATCTAGTCCAACATAAGGACATGGGACCATGATGAAGGGATGCATCCTACCAACGATGGCTAGTAAGTCCAGTGAATCATGTGATATCCTCGTTGGAAACATAGTGTCTCCCCTCTTGGGCATCATTTTCCCCCACATGCGCATCTGGGCCTGCAACATCGGCCTACGAGGCTGTTGAACAAAACTCGGTCTCATCTCTGGAAACCTCTCAAAAAATAAACAAAATAGCTCTGAAGCAAAAGGGAAGTTGACCCTCCCTTATGCATGAGCATGACATCTATCTAAGGCCATACAAAACTGTCACAAAAAAATGGCAGACCGCCTGACAAGTCGTGGCTGTTGTACTAAAGAATCAACATAATATAAAAGCAATCAACTAATGCGTTTCCCGTCACTGGTGTTGTGTGAAATGATCGAAGTGATAATAGAGAGGCACTGCACATCCTATCTACCAAAAGCACCTATACGTAACTGACCTCTAGGTACCTAAAACTCTGAAGGAGACAGTACATGTGCTCCAATGTATCTCTGGGATTAAACTAACTGACTCCCTGCTACACAACCAGGTGGCATGTCTGGGAATAAGGGAAAATCCACACCTCTCCTCGATAGTCCTGTAATAAAATAAATTTCCTCCTCAGTGGGTGTGTACCACTGGTCAGGACCAACCTGAAAATATTGTTAGTGGGCATTCCACATTCCAATAAGATGTCTCAAAAGCACACTATGGGCCTTTAGGCTGGAAATAGCCTCCTCATAGAACTTGAGGAGGCCTGCCTGCTTAAGGATCTCCTAGGTATCTACAGTAATAGGGCGAGGGCATCTATCTCTCTCCCTCTCTCTCGCCTCCCATTGGCGAATCATGTCATACTATTCTGCTTGTTATTGTTGTTTTTGTTGCTCCTGTTCTCTCTGAATCATTGCCATATTAAATAAATCTTTTTTATTAAAACAGAAATGTACTTATAAATATACATTTATAATTTTTTTTGAAAAAAAAACACACATAAAAGTCGTTGCTCCATAAAAACAGTCACGCACTGGTGCCAGTGCGTTATAATATTTTAGCGCACCGTCCTCGGGGCCGCTAAAGAAACTGACCACACCAGCTTCGGTGCCGATGTCTATTTTTCAAGCACCGCGGACTGTTTATAATTCAGAATAGCGGTGCACTGACTGAAATATGCTCCCTGGCGCATATAGTCGTGTCAGCGCACCGAGTTCATGACAATGACATAGTTGACGGTGCGATATTTTACCCGGCTGCACCGTTGACCCTCTCAGAATGCAAAATGCGGTGCGTTGACATAAACTGGGGCGAAAAATGCAATCAACGCATCGCACTGTGATTTTCAGGGTCAACGGTTTGCCTAGATAAATGAGCGCACTGCATTTTTTTTTTTTTAATTTAAAATTATTCGGGGCGCCTTCCGAAACTGCCCCAGAAACGATGCGGTTACCGTTAGCATCGGTAGCAGTGCTGCCTGTAAATTTTACAGGTAGCACCGCGACCGGTGCGAGCTGAACAGCTTGAGCACATCGCGCGACAATTTTTTTTATGGTTATTTTTAGGTTTATTTCAATATCTAATCCGGTAAAAGGATTAATTATAGAAAAACTAGAAAAATACCTGTACACTTCGCGGTCGAGGAGGCATATTGGCTGTAAAATTTGAAAAATAAAATTTGGCCACTTTTTTTCAAAATGCAAGCTGCAAATTGGTTGGCAATGCAGAGCAGCCGTGCGTGCAATGCGTGCAATGAAAGCACCGATGGCAGGGCAGCTCAAAAATAAGAAAATAGTACCGGGGCTTGAGAGCTCTAGAGCACTGAGGAAAGTGAATAATGAATTTTTCTGGCCGTAATTTTTTTTTATTAATCTTGTTTCGATGCTCGAGGTTTTATAAGCGCAACGGTGTGGTTAGGAAAACCACACCGAGCGGTATCAATTTTGGTGCGTTGTTTATAACGCCCCGGGGCGTTGCCCTAACCGCGCACCGGGATGTTTCAGTTTCAGCGTGAAAATTTTATGATGCACCGGGGCAGCGTAATGGTAAAGCACCGATGCGTAATAGTCGCAAAGCACCAGTTTTTTTTCCTTAATTTTATTTTTTATATAACGCTATTCCATTGCATGCTATTTCTAGCGCACCGGTGCTCTTAGAGAAGAACGCATTGGTTTGTTTCTGTTTTGGGGCAATGTTTTATGATGCACCGGCGCAGAAGAGTATTGATGCCCCAGTGCATTACAGTAATTGGACGCCCCGGCGGTGTGTACTTCGTGCACGCTGTCTAGTGTGCCAATGTTTGATGCGCACTAGTGCGTTCTATGGTATCGTGATTGATAGCTCAAGAGCACTGGAAAACTGAAAAATCTAGGTTTTTTGTCGTTTAATTTAACCCTTTACCGGTGCACGTTATTTATAGGTGCACTGGTACTCTTTGCTGCAAACGCATCAGCCGGTTTGTGTTTTGGCACATTTTTTATGATGCAGTGGTGCATTTTATGTCTATCGCACCGCGTGGTTTCGGTGTTGGCATTGTGTTTTATAATGCACCGGCGCGGACGAGTTGTGAGGCACCGGTGCTCTATTATATTGTGACGCACCGGGTGTGTGTGTACAGAGTGCATAGTGTCCAGTGTGCCAATTATTTGGGCCGCACCGGTGCTTTATTTTTTTTAGAGCACTGGGGTGAGTTTTAACGATAAGAGCACTGATAGGAAAACATTCGCAAAACCCTCCGCCCGCCAACCTCCTCTAGTAACCTCCGCTAGAAACGGATGTATGGGGTATTTTTCTTTATGGTTCCTCAAAAACATTCACCAGAGGGTCTTTTCCTTGTAGTGATAGTACTAGTGTCTAATCGAAATACTCTCTTGAACCTAATAGCACCAATATTACCTTTTGAATCTTTTTCAAAGTTAAGTTTGACAAATCCAACTCATAAATAAGACCAATGTTAAGGAGAGGAGGAGGAAGAATGTTAAGCAGTGACACATTTTTAATATTGACCATATTTTGAATAGAGGAAAATATTGGAGGACACAGAGAAGATAGGCGAAAAAGGAGAAAGGGTCCGCCAAAGACTAGCAGTTGTGGAGATTTGGCCAGAGAAATCAGGACTCAAGAAGTCGCAGTCGAGCTAGAAGGAACGCTGACATCCAGGGACATAGACACAACCGAGCAATAGAGGCAGCTGAAATAAGGGAAAGGTAGATTATTTGAGTGAGAGGTAGTTGTAGGCACATGGTTTAAGAATGAAAAGGATAAAAGAAGAAGAGGAAGAGAAGAATAGGAATGCACTGAAATGTTGTCGCAGAACCTACTAAGTTCACGTTGTGATATCTCATCTTGCTAATATATTATCTTCTTATTGTAACTTTGTGTTCCATCATCAAGGCCATTGAGACCAATGAATTGATGTAACACTGCTGAACTTAATGAAATGAGGAGCTACATGGTTATATGAGAATCTTTGTGTATGCTTCGTTGTAGGCTTCTAATTTTTTTTATTATGAATGTGAGTGTACATTATACCTTCTTCTTGAATTCTTGAGTAGACTTGATTGCACCTTGATGTTCTATTTTTGAGTTTATTAGGCATTGATAGCCTTCATGGGGTTTCCTTGACACCAGTTTCTAGCCCTATCTAAGTAAGGTCACAACACGCCTTGGGTGAGACGCCTAATTCTTCGAAATAGGGTGAAAATGTTGGCATAGAACTATAATGTGACACAACCTTTGTTGGACCCTATGTCTTAACTCTACGTATCAACCCATCCACCCTTTTTATGCCAACAAATGGTTCCATTTTCAACAGCTAAAATTTTAGAAAGGAGTGGGGAACATGGTGTTGAGAATATTTAAGGAGGAGCTAAAAGATTGGTGGCACGGGAAAGTAGACTGCTGCCTTTCTCAACAAGATCAACTCCATTGTCGAAGTGCAAAGAATTTGAATGAATAAATCCTATATGTGGAACCTGTTAGCACTTCGCCAGATTCCCAAGGCTAAAGAAGGAATCCCAACAGAGGTAACCACAGACCAAGCTTTTGATTTGATATCTAGCCCTGTCAAGTCGGAGAGGGCTCTCTCCAAAATTTAACAGCCGGGAGGGTGGGATTAATTAGGGTTTTTAGGCTAGATATTGAGTGTAGTGGTTGTTTTGATTTGATTTGGTTGGGTTATGACAAGATGAAGAAATTAGTTCAAGGAAAGATAGATCAGGGAAAATGAGATAAGGTTGCAGCGATCAATGGGGAAAGGTAGGAATAAGGATTATCACTTAAATATTATTGTGATGAGATTTTTTTGAGACTTAAGAGATGCTAGGAAGAGCATGGGAGATGTATTCTTCTTAGACAGAGGAAAATGGACAAACTATGATCAATTCCCCAAAACAGAGCATGAGCAAGTTGTGTTGTGATTATCAAACTTGAAAGAGATCATACCATAGAGATGAAGTGAACATGAATAAAATACATTATAACATATGGAACTGAAGAAAAGACAATGATAGACATCATAGCACAAGTATCCCAAAAAATATATGCAACTCCTCTTTATTAGCTGGCCAAACTGAGTACAATAGTTCCTTGATCAATAAGCAAACATACAAACTGATTCCAACCCTTGCTAAAAGTGAATAAAGAAACAAAATAGACATCAAAACCACATTCACTCATCCTCAGGGGTCAAATCCATTAGGGGAGGAAAATATCCACAAAATAGTGAACTAAAATCTAGAGTATAGGATGGTCCAAGTGACTCATTCCTAATTACATTCAATTGATTCATTATGACTCAACGATGACTTTTACCTAATGAATCTACCCCTAGATAACTCATCCTTGACATAATTACATTTACCATGATGAATTACATAAGTAGAAATATGTTTATTGAAGAAAAGTCAAAATTTTATCTAAACTTGGAAAAAAACAACAAATTGGTCATTTGCGCCCTCCACTGTGCTTTTGCGCCCTCACAGTGTCATTTGCGCCCTCCATGTTCAGGGCCACTTTTGGTTGACCTACAGGTGTCCAAATCAGGCCCAAGATGGCTTTTTGGAAATCCCTGCGTGTCTTCTTTATGAATATGCCTCAAGTTCTGAAAATGAAGGTCATTTTCACCTTCAAAAAGTCATTCTCCCAAGACTAGTATTTACGCAGCGCCTATGTTAAAAAAGGAGCAGAAAGGTGATTTTTTTATGGTTTTTTGAGATTTTCACCTATCAAAACTGCAAACCAAGGTTGCAAACATGGTTTTCTGAAATGAATTGGTCATTATGAATCCAATTGTACCTTTCTTTCCTTCAAAAAGTGCCCCAATTATTTGCGTAACACCTAGGGCACTGCGTAAATGACAATTTTTCTGCTAAATGTCTGTCTCAAAAAACTCAGAAATTTCCATATTTTTAAAAAAAGTTTGGAAATGCCTCAAAATTGTTGAAATGGCTGAAGATGATATGTCTAGTCTTGGAGGGAATCCTCAGCAAGAATTTCCATTTCCTTCTTCTCCTCCATGGTAAAATCTTCAATTTTTTCATTGGCACTTTTGAGCTTGGCTTGTGAAATTTTATCCTTCAGTGTATGGTGTTAAAATTTCCTCCTCAATAGGTCATATCCTTACTTTCCTTTGCTAGCAGCTTCTCCAAATGTTGATTGGATCTATCAATCCATAGCTCCATGTTCTCACTGATCACAATAGCAAGATGCTCATTTAGGGTTAGCTGATCAACAATCTCATCTTCCCTTTGCCTCTCTAGAGCTAGAGCTCTTTTCAACCCACTAATTCTAGGATTCTTCCTTGGTTCTTTCTCCTCTTCATAATCAAGTAATCCATACTTATCAAGTGTTTCATCTAGCATGGATTTGGTCATTTCTACCTCCCTTTTGAGAAGTGACACACTTTACCTCATCAATGACCAATTTGGTCTTCAATTGCTCATTTTATTTCTCAAGGAAGTGTATGACATATATTTCCCTGTCAAGATTACTTTGAAGCTCCTTAATATTTACATCATTTTCTATGATAGTTGCATTAGTTATTTTGTCATTGTCATCCTCATGTAGATCAACAAGCTGAAATTCTTGTTCTGTTTCATGAGTGTCCTCCTAATCATGACTAACTGGCTCAAAGACCTTCTCTTTGCCTTTGTCCATCTGTTGTGTTGTTGTAGAAGGCATGGACCCTTCCACTCCATGTGGAGAAAACACATGCCTGTGGCCTCTTTGGTAGGTTTTTGGCAATGGATCAACCTCAATCATATTAGCCCATTTAGGCTCAATGTCCTCAATCCTACTAGGTGAGCCAAAATCATGATGAGATGGAAATGAAGGATCGTGATGAGATGGCAATGAAGGAGGTGAAGGGGATTGATCTAATGATGATGAATGTGCTATGGGATGAGATGGAGGGATGGAAGTGGATGGATTGGATGATGAAGGGACATTTTTTGCATGTTGAGTGGATGGCTCATTGAAAATATCATTAGCTATGAAGGTGCTCCATGCAATGTTTAGTTGATTGAGATGGTGGAGGACTATGATTTTTATGAGGGAATGATGAAATATACTTCTCATTTTCTGTTCATATTCCTTATTCTAGGAAATTTATGCCATCTTCTCTATACTCTGGAAAAGATAATAAGGTATTTTGAGCATCCTTACCCTAGTTAAATTCATTAAGAGCTAGATGTGATAGGAATAGAGCCTTGAAAATCTGTCTTCACATGAAAAGTGTTTCATGATTATCTTCATCATTGGAGCATATCTATCTAGGAGGTGAGAAAAAGGAAAGAACCTCTTTCTTTGATTTTGTTGTCTTGGTTTTAGGAAGAAGTCAAAGTATTGTTTCTTCAAAGTACCTTTCTTGAACCACTTCTCCCCAACATTTGGGATCCATGTGGTAGCTGAAATACTAGGAGTGTATAGAGTAAAAGTGACACTAGCTAATGTAATTTTGTTTTCATGGAGTCCGGATATGAAAAGTCTAGTCAACATGGGATGGTGTTGGACCCTCTGAATTTTCTCACAAAAATTATAACAACCAACATGTTTGACGCATGTCACAGTAGATGGGGAAGCCAAGAGTTCCCTAGTGTTGGTAGGTTCAATTCTGAGCACTCTTCCTCCTTTATGTGTCCTCCTTACCTCTGTTTCCTCTCCTTCATTGAATGATGTGTTTTCTTCCTCTGTTGCCATGGTGTTTTTGTTACAACCCTAGGGATTAGGAAAGGGAAATTGGAAAAGGAAAATGAGGGAGATGTTTGATAGGGACATGGGAAATGGGGAGGGGATAGGGAGTAGTAATATGATAGATTTAGGATAGGGATGTAGGAATTGGGAGCCTAGGTATATGTAACACCCAGGGCTTAGGGTTTTGGGAGAAAGTAGTAGGAAAAGGGAATTTTTAAAATGAGGAGTTTTGGAATGGGTTTTTATAAGTGTGGTAAGGATCTAAAGGGTAAAGGAGTGAATTTCGAGAGTTTTCAAAAGTGTAATGGGATACTAGGGTTTTTACTCAATTTAAACACCAAATTATAACCTCAATTCAGAAGACTTTAACACATAAACTTATGAAAATGGTTTTTCATGGCATGAGCATATTACTAGTTTTCTAGAGGTCAATGACTGAGTTGGTGGATCTTTGAGGACAATTTATCACCACTTGGACACTTTCTAAAGCTTGTTGGTCATTTGCGCCATGGATAGAGCATTTGTGCCCTTGATTGAGTATTTTCGCCCTTGCCTACACATTTTCACCCTCGACTACACATTTGTGCCCTCTGTTGAGTATTTGCGCACTCATTTCAACGTTTGCGCCATGCCTTCAACATTTGCATCCTGAACTCAGCTCTTTTGCCAATTTCACTCAGAAATTCAAAAATTTGATCTCTTAGAGTGCTTGCTTGATATTTGGAGGAGTCGAATGAATTTAAATTGATGTCAATGAGTTATAAATAGCTAAGTGAATTTTAATTTGAATTGAAAACCCCACTTTTATAATGTCTCATTTCACTTTTTTGAAAGCCTTTGTTGATTACCCCTTCATTTGATTTTTCTTCCTTACAGGATGATGTTGTTGGTGTTTGACACTTTTCACTTTCATTTTGGCATATGTGATTTGAGTTGGAAGCTAGGGATAAAACTTATTACATATAGAAAGCATAAAATTACATAAAAAATGAAATAAATTAAAACTCTATTTTTTGAATAAAATTACATATTAGTATGAAAATCATACTTTAAAACCAAAATTACAACTTTAAAAATGATATTTACATGTTGATAATCCTCTGCAGATGATAATGAAATGTTTATTGAGTCACTCTCAAACCTTTTGCTGACCTTACTGAGATGAAATGGTGCATTTTGGACCTTGAACAATGAAACCTAATGACCTAATGGAACCTTGAATGACCTAACTCCATGGTTGACTTTGACTAACATAAGACATAGTGAAATGAGCTTTTCAAAAGTGTTTTTATGCTCAGTAAGATATGAAGGTGGGCCAACAAATGTGAAATTTCGAGGGAGAATGAAGTTTTATGACTAGGGCTACTATCAGTGAATCAATTTTTTTCATGACCTAATGGAATGATAAAAAAATTCTGAATGGGACACCTAAAATGAATATGGAAAGAGTAATTTTGATCACTGATGGTGTTAGACTTCTATACCAATAGGTGTCATTTTTCATGATTGACTTGATGAACTATGCAATATGTTCAAACCTTTTTCTTGTTGCAAAGGTGTTCCATATTTTCAAAAAAAATCAAAAAATCAAAAAATTTAAAAATTGTAAAGAGGGTATACCCTGAAAGAAAAATCAAAAGGTAAAAAGAATAAAATGGTCAAAAAAGTGAAAGAAATGAACACCAAACAAAAATAGAACAGGAAAGTGTGCAAGTCTAAATGCCACTACTATTTCATTTTTTGTAATAAACAAAATTGTGTGCAACTTGTCAAACTTTTGCCACAATTTATGAAGAGTCAAACTGTTTAAACTTGATTCATTCATTTTTCAATTTCATGTTGTAGAATAGAGAATAAAAATTTGACCAAACAGTTTAATCTTGGCAGATAAGTAGATAGGTAGAGTTAATAAAAGGAACTCAACAGTTTGATCTGAGCGCTTGGATGTAATAAGGTTAGAATTAGATAGATTTCCATATGTAAAAGAAAAAGAAGATTGAAAAGGGTTTGCCAGTCTAAGTGCACCCTAATAAAGAAGAAAAAAAGATAGAGTAAATTAGGTAGGGTAGGTAGATGTTGTTGCAGAATTACATGTGATGAATGATGGTTCTAAATGTGTTCAATTTTACTTTCATCACAAGTACAAAGGCACATACTACATTGGAAAAGTTCACAGCAGAGCAAAGTCAAATTATTAACTTTCCCTCTCATTTTCCCTAAACATTTTACTAATTCCCCTAAGCACTAAGGTATTTGGAGATTAAAGGGGCTCAAGGCATTTCCTTGACTTTTGGAGGGACCGGACCCTCGGCCCAATAATTGAAAAACCTAAGTACTTGAAACCATCCATTATCACATTCATTCACCTCTCAAAATCGTTTCCTAAGTAAAATCTCATTTTACTTAAGAAAATCCTTCAATATTTCATGAAAAGCCCTCAAAATCACTTTTTATTTCTAAGTCTAAGTGATGAAAGTATAATAATGCCATTTACTTTTGAATCTTCACTTTCTTGGTTATATTTAAGTATTTTGAGGTTTACATTGTCCCTTTGTCATATTAACTCTAATTTATATATTAACTCCCTATGAAAATCACCTTTTCCTATTATATATAAATCCTTTTATAGTAATATCCCCAAAACCCTTATATTATGACTTTTTAGCCAAAATTATTTAACTCCTATTTATTCAAATCAAAAACCCACAATATATCTCCTTTTGGGTAAAATATAACATTAATTCTATTCCCGCCCCCTATGGTAAGAAAATCACATTGATTTAATTATCATATAATAAAATATATGAAAAACGTTTAAACATATGTATATATGTTTAAAACAAAAAATAAACCCAAATTTTAATTAAAACCAAACTTTGAAAATAATCCATCCCCGCGTATTTTTCATCTCCGACCATACAAAAGAGATTAATTAATCCTTACGATTAATTAATGAATTCAACCCGCCAATCAGATCCCGCCCGATGATTTTATTTAACGAATAATTACATTGGGCCCGCGTCATTAAAAATCTGCCATCTCCCTGTCCCGTCGACCGTCCGATCGCCTCGTCAAATATCTACGGCCCTCATCCATTTCGCTAGCCATCCGCGTACGAAAGATAACGCGCGATGGCCAAACGATTTTCAAACAGTGTCGTGCTACGTGTCAATCGTTGTATCGCATCGCTGCCCTTCCGCCTAAAACTGCCTTCCCTCATAAGCGGTGCGATAGAAACCGCTTACCACCTTTCCGCTTGTGACATATCCACTGTACCATGCTGACGTCATCCAATAAAATAATAAAAAATTCCGCCACCCATTGACTTTGTGAATAAAATAAAATAAGCCCACATTTTTCATTTTATCGTTCATAGTGAACGACCAGACTCCCATGCAGTAAAACCCTTTATAACCCAGTTGCGCTACCTGAAGCCTCTGTTAACCAATTCGAGCATGGTTTACCTCCCAAAAATCATTCTAGATTCACTCCACAGACCTCTCAAAATCAAATGAAAACTTTTCGACCTCCCCTGCAAACCAATGCTTTCTTAACAATTTGTTTTGTTTTACAGGTGATCAGAAGACCACATCCTTGGATAAACAGTCTTAATACTAGTCATAAGACTTGTTTACTCTAAAAGTGTTATCAAAACTATTCAAACAGAGATGGAAGATAAAACATACAGTTGAAAGACAAGCAAAGGAAACAGGATATTAAACAATTTACTGTTGAAACAGACAGTAAAAACCTAAATTACACATTGAAGGTAAAAGGACACAGTAAAGAACAGTTAAAGAGTATCAGTGGTTAAAGTGTATCAGGTAAAAGTCAGAGTGAAAGTTAAAATGAAGTTACAGAGTAGTCAAAGGTAAAACAGTAAAAGTACTTACAGAGGCAGTAAAATGGTAAAAAGAGATGAAAATACTTTCACCAACATTGAAGTTTATCTAAAGTGAAAGTAAAACAGTTAAAAGAACAAAAAAGTGAAAAGATGAAAAACACAACAAGAAGGAACATTTTTGCAGAAATTTAATGTTTTAGTCATTGTTTTGCAGAAACTATTGTGATCAATACAAGATGAATTTTGAAAAACTGAAGGAGGTTTATGTTCTTAAGAGGACCATCTACAAAAATCTCTCTCACTTTTCTAACAGCTATTATGGTTTTGGAAATATTAAACAATGATGGAAAGCACTTTTTGCAGAAAATACCAGTTAAGTCATCATTTTTCAGAGAATATTGTGGTAAATAAAAAATACATCATACAAAACTGAAGGAGGTTTTTGTTCCTAAGAGACATATCTACAAAAACCTATCTCACTTTTTGCACAGTGATTTCAAAATGAGAGATACAGGCTATTTTTCAGACTCTGTAAAACTCTGTTTTACGCATATTTTTGCAGAGCCCTTTGTGCACAGCTGGAGAGGAATTTGGGGAAACTGAAAGAGGTGTATCTCACCAACATATTAATATACAATAACCTCTTTCACGTTTTACATATCTATTATGGATTGAGAAATAAAAAGGTCTCATTGGACCCCAAATTTGCAGAATTGTTGGAGCAGAATTGCACAAAGAAAGGAAGCAGTTAGTGACTTGGATGCCTCATCATCAACTAAGAGTTGGATAAAATTCAAATTCTCCTCTTTTTCATAACCTATCCATAAAAAATAGTGCCAAATATATGCATTAGTTTGAGTGTCCTTTACTTAAGTTCTATTTATGTAAAATAGTTGGAGAGATTGGTGAACTAATCTTGATATTTTTTCAAGATATTTTAGTTTAGAATTTGTATAAATACTTCACTCTTGGAAGTATTGAGGGTGGATTCTTCTAATTTGCTATAACATTGACTTTTGGAATAAAGTGCTTTTGGATAAATTTCTTTGTGGCTTGCTGGATGATGAATTGAAGCTCAAGACTTTTTGCAGGATTCATGTGTCAGACTACAGTTCAATAAGTCATTTCTATCCTGTGTTTTAAGTGTTATATATGTTTACTATATCACTGTGTTTCATTTCTGAATAATTAACAAAAAAGGATTAAATCAAAAATTTCTTAAGTGTACGCTGATTTCAATTGTTATTATTCTAAATGTTTTCTTCTAAACTGGTCATAAACAATGAATTCTTAATTGCTCTTGTTTCTCTGGTTTAAGCATTTGATTACTTAGTAAAGAATTCTTAATTTCTCTTTATTGGTAATCACTCACTTTCCCTCGTTTAAACATGTTGAAAGATTCTTAATTGCCTTTCATCCATTTAAAAAATCCATTCCATTCACTTTAATATCTAAAATTGTTCTTTGTTTGGCTATCTTGCCCTGCAAAGCCATATTTTGTGTAAAAACTTAATCCAGTAAAGCCATCTTTTCGACTCCATAGCCCAATGACCTGAAATACTCAATCGTGCCCTTAGTTGGCGGATTCCACCATTTAAATTCAAACAAAACTCTTGGACTTATAACTAGCCTAATATTTTCTAAGAACAAAGCTAAATTTTAAAGAGAGAGCCCTCTCTGGATACAGATTGGCTAGATTTTGTATCTGAAGGTTGGTTTGTGGTTACCTCAGATTTACTTTCATTTTCCACAACTTCAAGGAAAATCTGAGTGATAACATAGTGGTGAGTCCGCTGGGGATCTGAATATTTTAATTGACACTATTGTTTGCTTATAAGCTATAAACAGAGCCTGAAGATCAGCTAGGTAGCCTTTGAAATGCTCTTGCTCTATAATTGCATAGTAAATAAATGCTGCTTCAGTCTATCTCTGGTTTAGCTTATAAACTGAACTTTGGTTTCAAACATTCAATCAGTTTCTCTAGTTCAATAAATATTTAAGAAAATTTAAATCCAATATCTAAAACCTCTTAAATAAATTATAGAAGTTGTTTTGAAAATTTATTAAAAAACAAAATAATCATAAAATACTCAAAATTTGGTTTCCTGAAGAACTAAATTTTTCTTCATAATTGTTTTACAGGTTTAGATCTGATCTATGATTGTGGACAGGGATCAGACACACAAAGGTTAAAATCATCCACCTGGCGACTCCAAAATCAATTTCACAATCAAGACTCCACTGGAGGAATGAACCTAGAAGAACAATATGGAAAGATCAGGCTTTCAACTTGGATCTTAATCCAAGACATTATGTTCTTTCTCATTAAGAAATTTTTTCAATGTATATTGTATTTTATAGAAGATCTTAGATTAGTTTTTAATTATTTTCCTTTGAAGATTGTAAGTAATAATTCTCCTAATCTCTTTGAGCAGCTTTCTTATGAATCTAATGCTGATCATTTTCCAATTAAGAAGCCTCAAATAATCAAGACCGATCTTACAATCCCTGTACATATCAATGTGCCATATAAAGTTCTAGATAGATATAAGCCCCTTATTTTACCTCCTATACTCCATGATTTTCCTAAAAAATACTACAAGTATCTTCCTAGATTTGATGGAGAGAATGGTATCACTGCCCAAAAACATATTCAAGGTTTTGAAAATTATTTGGATTTATTTGAGATTGATGAAGATGATGTTAAAATCATACTTTTTGCTCTTTCTTTGCAAAATAGAATAAAGAGTTGGTTCAAAAATCAGCCTAATGCTAGCATCTCAAATTTCCAACAGTTTATCAAACTTTTCCTTGATAGATGGATAATCAAAGTTAATCATTTTGTGATCATGGAAGAATATAATCAATTAAAAATACATTCAAATGAAACGATACAACAATTTTCTGACAGATTTAATCAAGTTTATTATTCAATGCCAGAAAATATTAGACCTCCTCATGATTCAGCTCTCTTGCATTATCCAAGTGCCTTTGATCCAGAAATAGAATTTCGATTAAGAGAAAGAGATCCAAAAACACTTGTACAGATGCAGAACATTGCAGTTGACGTGGAGGTTAATCTCCAAATCAAACAGGAAAAGTTGAAAGCAGAAGAAGAGGAAAAGAAAAACATTGCAGAGGTAAAACTCAACCTTTTGGTAAGAAAACTAGATGAAAGAACACAGGAGATCACTATGAAAGATGAATTTTTTATTCAAAATCACCATGAAGAAATAGAAGAGGTTGATAGCCATGAACAAATTCCTGCTAATTCCAATTATCATAGATCAGAAAATGAATTTACAAATCAATGTGAGAAAGAAGAATTTGTTGATCTAATGTGTATGTTTGATGACATTCCTTCTTTTGATGATTTGCCTAAATATGATCATTATGATGATAGTTATGTTCTCCAAACTCAAGCTAACTTTACAGAGCAATCAGAAGCTAGTTTGTGGGATGAAGAAACTCAGTTTCAGCAGATTGAAGACAGTGATCAGCCAGTACAGATCAGCCATGAGAGTGAGGAAGAAAAAGAAGAAAATGTGGAAATAAGTGAAGCTTCTTTACCTCTTTGTTTAGCTTCATTTCAATTCATTAGAGACAATTATCATGCCATCAATAATCAGCAATCTTTAGGAATTGTGATTGACAACAAAGAAGATAATGAAACTATTGATCAAGATTTTTTAGTTTCACAATTGCAGTTACCAGTTCCCATTGAAATAAATGATCAAATGACACAAGAAAGTTCCATACCACTATTTTTTGAATCATTTCAGTGTTTAAAGGAAATATGGTATAACATATCTAAAGAAAAGGATAAGAAACTTGTTGTAGTTTATGAAGTCTCATGGAAACCTATATGCTATAGGTCGCAGCCATTTTCCCAAGTTTTTCAGGATCCAATAGCAGATATGTTGAATATTGAAGGCATTCAAAACATTCCTCTATTAACTAACTATGATTTTCAGAATCAAGATGATAAAGGTTTCAGTAGTCAAACATTACAATCAGTAGGAATATCATCACAAATCTTATCTGAAAGTTTGCAGGGAGATAAAGATGAAAATAACATTTCATATTCATGGTATGGAGGCCATCCAGAACAGATGTACAGTTGTTTAGATTAGTTAAACATTAGTGTATATATTATGGAAGATCCTTTTGTACAGTTTCTAGAGTCAACAAAGGAAATCAAGTGTTTCCTTATCCTCTCATTTGTTGACAAGTTTCTAATAGGTTGCAGAAGTAGAACTTTGATAATCAACAAGAAAATGCAACAAAATCTATCAAAGTACATAATGCTTGAATGGTTGCATTGGCTATTTCATTTTACCTAACTAGAAGTTGAACAGTAGATTGAGTAGGTAGATGAGTGCTAATAAGCTCAGAATTTTGAGCATTTTTTTTTAGTTTTCAATTTTCAGCTAGTTTTTCATTAAGTTGGTTTGAAAATTTTTGTGTGTTGTTTTAGTTTCAGATTAGATTTCAGTTTGCAGAAGACAGAAGACATTTACTGGTTCACCAAGGTCAATGGATGAGGACAACTGACCTGTTGTTCTTGACTTTTCACCAGGAAAAGCCATCCCCAAGTGGAGCCAGTGTTAGACTCCTATACCAATAGGTGTCATTTTTCATGATTGACTTGATGAACTATGCAATATGTTCAAACCTTTTTCTTGTTGCAAAGTTGTTCCATATTTTCAAAAAAAATCAAAAAATCAAAAAATTTAAAAATTGTAAAGAGGGTATACCCTAAAAGAAAAATCAAAGGGTAAAAAGAATAAAATGGTCAAAAAAGTGAAAGAAATGAACCCCAAACAAAAATAGACCAGGAAAGTGTGCAAGTCTAAATGCCACTACTATTTCATTTTTTGTAATAAACAAAATTGTGTGCAACTTGTCAAAATTTTGCCACAATTTATGAAGAGTCAAACTGTTTAAACTTGATTCATTCATTTTTCAATTTCATGTTGTAGAATAGAGAATAAATATCTGACCAAACAGTTTAATCTTGGCAGATAAGTAGATAGGTAGAGTTAATAAAATGTGCTCAACAGTTTAATCTGAGCCCTTGGATGTAATAAGTGTAGACTTAGATAGATTTTCCATGTAAAAGAAAAGAAGATTGATAAGGGTTTGCCAGTTTAAGTGCACCCTAATAAAGGAGAGAAAATGGTAGGGTAAAGTAAGTAGGGTAGGTAGATGTTGTTGCAGAATTACATGTGATGAATGATGGTTCCAAATGTGTTCAATTTTAATTTCATCACAAGTGCAAAGGCAGATACTACATTGGAAAAAGTTCACAGCAGAGCAAAGTCAAATTATTAACTTCCCCTCTCATTTTCCCTAAACATTTCACTAATTTCCCTAAGCACTAAGGTATTTGAAGATTAAAGGGGCTCAAGGCATTTCCTTGACTTTTGGAGGGACCGGACCCTCGGCCCAATAATTGAAAAACCTAAGTACTTGAAATCATCCATTATCACCTTCATTCACCTCTCAAAAATCTTTTTCTAAGTAAAATCCTATTTTACTTAGGAAAATCCTTCAATATTTCATGAAAAGCCCTCAAAATCACTTTTATTCTAAGTCTAAGTGATGAAAGTATAATAATTCCATTTACTTTTGAATCTTCACTTTCTTGGTTATATTTAAGTATTTTGAGTTTACATTGTCCCTTTGTCATATTAACTCTAATTTATATATTAACTCCCTATGAAAATCACCTTTTCCTATTATATATAAATCCTTTTATAGTAATATCCCTAAAACCCTTATATTATGACTTTTTAGCCAAAAGTATTTAACTCCTATTTATTCAAATAAAAGACCCACAATATACCTCCTTTTGGCTAAAATATAACATTAATTCTATTCCCGCCCCCTATGGTAAGAAAATCACATTGATTTAATTATCATATAATAAAATATATGAAAAACATTTAAACATATGTATATATGTTTAAAATAAAAAATAAACCCAAAGTTTAATTAAAACCAAACTTTGAAAATAATCCATCCCCGCGCATTTTTCATCTCCGACCATACAAAAGAGATTAATTAATCCTCATGATTAATTAATAAAACCAACCCGCCAATCAGATCCCGCCCGATGAGTTTATTTAACGAATAATTACATTGGGCCAGCTTCATTAAAACTCCGCCATCTCCCTGTCCCGTCGACCGTCTGATCGCCCCGTCAAAGATCTACGGCCCTCATCCATTTCACTGGCCATCCGCGTAGGAAAGATAACGCACGATGGCCGAGCGATTTTCGAACAGTGTCGTGCTACATGTCATTCGTTGTATCGCATCGCTCCCCTTCCGCCTAAAAGCGCCTTCCCTCATAAGTGGTGCGATAGAAACCGCTTACCACCTTTCCGCTCGTGACATATCCACTGTACCATGCTGACGTCATCCAATAAAATAATAAAAAAATCTGCCACCCATTGAATTTGTGAATAAAATGAAATAAGCCCGCGTTTTCATTTTTTCATTCAAAGTGAACGACCAAAATCCCATGCAGTAAAACCCTTTGTAACCCAGCTGCGTTACCTGAAGCCTCTGTTAACCAATTCGAGCATGGTTTACCTCCAAAAAATCATTCTAGATTCACTCCACAGACCTCTCAAAATCAAATGAAACCTTTTCGACCTCTCCTGCAAACCAATGCTTTCTTAACAATTTGTTTTTTTTTACAGGTGATCAGAAGACCACGTCCTTGGATAAAAAGTCTTAATACTAGTCATAAGACTTGTTTACTCTAAGAGTGTTATCAAATCTATTCAAACAGAGATGGAAGATAAAACATATAGTTGAAAGACAAGCAAAGGAAATAGGATATTAAACAATTTACTGTTGAAACAGACAGTAAAAACCTAAACTACACATTGAAGGTAAAAGGACACAGTAAAGAACAGTTAAAGAGTATCAATGGTTAAATTGTATCAGGTAAAAGTCAGAGTGAAAGTTAAAATGAAGTTATAGAGCAGTCAAAGGTAAAACAGTAAAAGTAATTACAGAGGCAGTAAAATGGTAAAAAGAGATGAAAATACTTTCACCAACATTGAATTTTATCTAAAGTGAAAGTCAAACAGTTAAAAGAACAAAAAAGTGAAAAGATGAAAAACACAACAAAAAGGAACATTTCTGCAGAAATTTAATGTTTTAGTCATTGTTTTGCAGAAACTATTGTGATCAATACAAGATGAATTTTTCAAAACTGAAGGAGGTTTATGTTCTTAAGAGGATTATCTACAAAAACCTCTCTCACTTTTCTAACAGCTATTATGGTTTTGGAAATATTAAACAATGATGGAAAGCACTTTTTGCAGAAAATACCAGTTAAGTCATCATTTTGCAGAGACGATTGTGGTAAATAAAAAATACATCATACCAAACTGAAGGAGGTTTTTGTTCCTAAGAGAAATATATACAAAAACCAATCTCACTTTTTGCACAGTGATTTCATAATGAGAGATACATGCACATCTTTACAGGCTATTGTTCAGACTCTGTAAAACTCTATTTTACATATATGTTTGCAGAGCCTTTTTTGCATAGCTGGAGAGGAATTTTGGGACACTGAAAGAGGTTTATCTCACCAACATATTAATATACAATAACCTCTTTCATTTTTTACATATCTATTACGGATTGAGAAATAAAAAGGTCTCATTTAACCCCAAATGTGCAGAATTGTTGGAGCAGAATTGCACAAAGAAAGGAAGCAGTTAGTGACTTGGATGCTTCATCATCAACTAAGAGTTGGATAAAATTTGAATTCTCCTCTTTGTCATCACCTATCCATACAAAATAGTGCCAAATAGATGCATTACTTTGAGTTTACTTTACTTAATTTCTATTTATGTAAAATAGTTGGAGAGATTTGTGAACTAATCTTGATATTTTTTCAAGATATTTTAGTTTAGAATTTGTATAAATACTTCACTCTTGGAAGTATTGAGGGTGGATTCTTCTACTTTGTTGTAAAATTGACTTTTGGAATAAAGTGTTGTTTGGATAAATTTCTTTGTGGCTTGCTGGATTATTAATTGAAGCTCAAGACTTTTTGCAGGATTCATGTGTCAGACTACAGTTCAATAAGTCATTTATATCCTGTGTTTTAAGTTTTATATATGTTTACTATATCACTGTGTTTCATTTCTGAATAATTAACAAAAAGGATTAAATCAGAAATTGCTTAAGTGTACTCTGATTTCAATTGTTATTATTCTAAATGTTTTCTTCTAAACCGGTTATAAACAATGAATTCTTAATTGCTCTTGTTTCTCTGGTTTAAGCATTTGATTACTTAGTAAAGAATTCTTAATTGCTCTTTATTGGTAATCACTCACTTTCCCTCGTTTGAACATGTTGAAAGATTCTTAATTTCCTTTCATCTCTTTAAAAATCCATTCCATTCACTTTAATATCCAAAATTGCTCTCTGTTTGGCTATCTTGCCTTGCAAAGCCATCTTCTGTGTAAAAACTTAATCCAGTAAAGCCATCCTTTCGACTCCATAGCCCAATGGCACGAAATACTCAATCGTGCCCTTAGTTGGCGAATTCCATCATTTAAAGTCAAACAAAACTCTTGGACTTATAACTAGCCTAATATTTTCTAAGAACAAAGCTAAATTTTAAAGAGAGAGCCCTCTCTGGATACAGATTGGCTAGATTTTGTATCTGAAGGTTGGTTTGTGGTTACCTTAGATTTACTTTCCTTTTCCACAACTTCAAGGAAAATATGAGTGATAACAGATGGCAGAATGCATATTCTGACACTAACATCGGCCTTATTGGGGATGGTAGCTCCTTGGAGGTGTCAAGAACACTGTAGGCGAAGTTCCTAACCATTAGGCCAATACGGTCAAAAAAATTCAAACTGGAATGCATGACTAAATACTAACAACTCAATCACACAAACTGACTTTCAAACTAACTGAAATTGACTCGAACAATGACTCAAAACTTAACTTAATTTTCTGAAAACTTAACTTGAAATGGTAGAAACTCAATGAAGCTCCATGGCCTTCACTTTGGGCTCCAAACTCCAATTCTTTTCCACTTCACACTTGCAATAATATCAAACTAATATATACAATGAGGATGAATTTTTTTTTCACAATTTCAGATATAAAAAAAAATAGTGCTTCAGGTGCCTACCATTAACTGGCCCTCCTAAGCAACTTTTCCTATCCATTTCTTACAAGAGATATGCATTTTTTCCAAGAGAAGCTACAATCTTAAAAGGTCCTTTCCATAAATTATCAAAATTCTCGTGCTTACCCTTGTCTTCATTCCTGGAATCTTAACAGAGTACTACATCACCGATCTTAAAATCATCTTGCTTGATTTTTTTGTCATAGATTTTCTTGATCTTATCATTGAGCTTGGAGGTGTTCTGAAACACTTATTCTCTTGTCTGCTGCAAGTGAATCATTTGGTTTATGCGACGTTGTATTTCATTTTATTCACTTCCTGCTTCTTGTAAAATTTTCATGACTGGGACAACCAATGAATAAGGGAAAATTGTGTCCACATTGTAAACTACCTGAAATGGATACATGCCAATGGATTTCGTGCTTCTTACTCGATTTTCCCACCGTGAATTAATTAGCTTCTTGTGCTTCTTACCCGATCACTATGAAAAAACAACTTCTTAATCCATATTTATTAAGTTGTTTATGGTCTAAACAGGAAACCCCATGAGGAAATATTGAATAAATCCACATTTGTTTGATTTTCCTCAAGGAATAATTAGTTAAACAAAATTTTAATTAATATTACTAGTTATATTTAACCCAAAACAGGAAAATTAATTAGATAAATCATTATTTATCTTATTATTTTCTAGGAATAATTATTTAAACCTTATTTAAATAATATTCATTGTTAAATTTGACTAAATCATTTATAAATAATTGAATAAATCATTATTTCTTTAATTATTACTCAAACACATCCCTAAAATAATAAATAAATCATTTATTTATTTATTATTTACAAATAAAGGGATTTGGCCAAAATCAAATTCTTTTTCCCTCCAACAAATATAATAAAATCTTCCATAAAAGTTGGATCTAGATTTGGTTAATAATATTTTAATTATGCACCAATATCTAGACTAACTCAATATGTTGTTATAAATAGAAGGGTTTTTCCATTCACTCACTACCTTTTGTTACCTAAAGATCACTCTAGATCTATACTTTTGGTCTGACTTTGATCCTCCATCATTGTCATATTATTTTTCTTGTGAGCTCCCTTTGAGTTCCATTTTTTGTCTAGGTTTTCTACACCATCAAGAGAGAGAGATCTTAGATCTAAAGTGCTGAGGACTTACAAGAACCCATCCCATTGAGGGGGAATAGTAACATCTTTCTATGTTCCCTTCCCAAGTGTCAAAAATACAAAAATTCTTTAAAAATATTCTTGTCTTGTCTATTGGATGCATGGAGCAACTCTTGCTTTTATTTATTTCTTAATGTCTTTTACTGCATAGATCTAGATTTTGTAGCATTTATTTTTGTCAACTAATTGCAGATCTAAATAAATTGGCAACCATATTTGATTTTAGGGTTGTTTGTTATGCACAGCTAGACAGAGCTTTTTTCGTACACTTGTGACTAGAATTCATCCTAACAACCGGCGACTCCACAAGGGTTTACGATTATGACCTCTGTCATTTTTCAGATCCCTGCATGACCAGCTGCTTCAAACCCTAGGGTTTATCTTTAGCTTCTTGTTTTTCTTTTATTGATGTTGTTTTTAACCTATAAAACCCTAAAACAATAAAAAATCTAACTTTTGTGTGTTTTCGGACCTACTGCGCAGGTGATAGGTATCAGCTGCAGCTAAGACGAAATTTTTTTCTCAAACCTACTCCCGAGAGATCTGGAAGTGCAGGTCGCACTTTTTGGGCCAAAACTTGCGACATAGACCTCCAAGGCGTAGAAAACAGCCCCAAACCTGCGACCTCTGCAGAAATCAGGTCAAAAACTGCGACATGCACTTTTTGCGGGAATTTTTCTGAGATTTTTCTGGGTTTGTCTGGGCCTCTTTTCAGGGTTGTCTGACCTCTATCTCTACCCATTTTGGACCTGTACTTGCTCTGTTTTACTCATTGGAGTGGGGAACCTAACCCCCTAAGGATTTAGTACCCTTCCACCTTTCTAGGAGGAGTTTAGCTGAAGCTGGTCGTTTGAAATTTCAGTGTGTTCAGCCATTTTTTAGATTTGATCCCTTACCTTTAGATCCATTTCAGATTGGTTATTCATCCATCCAAAACACCTCTTTTTCGTTTTGTTTGGGTTTTCCTCTAGGGTCCCCTCTGCTTCCCTCTAGGTTGTAGCCTTTCGCCACCTCATTTGCAGCACTTTTCCCTCTGGTTTTTTGTTTTTGTCTGCACCTATTTCCAACAGATATGACCTTTAGATCATTTTCCCTCCCAACTTTAGATCCATTGGCTATTTTGGTGTGTTTTTACTAGATTTTTTCCCACCCATAGACTAGTTGTTGAGAGGCCTGCCTCCTTGGGTTTAGATTAATGCATAATTAGCTATTCATTTTCTGTTATATTCAATTTCATTTACTGTTATCTGTAGATTTATTTACAGTTATACAACACACTTTTTCTTTTTTCTCTACAAACGTCTGGGTTTAAAAATTAAAATTAACACACTTAACACACACATCCTAAGTGAAGAAGCGCTTGGTTAACACAACTAGGAAAAGACTTTAACATTGTAATCAATTGATCCTGCACCTCCCTGCCCTTGTTTCGACATTGTAATCATTTGATCATGCACCTCCTTGCCCTTTCTGGTCTATATTCCTTTTGTGATCCATGTTTTTTCTATCATCATTTCACCCCCAAGGCGTTTATCCTGGAGACTTCTTGGCCTTAATCCTCATTTTGCGTTAGGAAGACTTACTCCTCTGCGTAGGATCCGAGTTATTCTTCCACTGAGTCCTCATTCTGACTCCTCTTCTGGTTTATTGGGTTCCCCTTCTGGTTCCATCCCTGGTTCTCCCCCTGTCACCTTCACCATGTCTAATTCAGGACCTAACGCTGGTGGTAGCCCCAGCCCTAATGTTGGGAATACTACTAGTGGGACCACAACAGGAACTATATCGGTTGCTCCCTTGCTCCCCTGTATGGCAGGCCTCATTTTTCCCGATTTTAACCAGTATATAAATGACCCTATATGCCATGATGTTGGTTGGCCTACTATGCCAACCAAGCTCTCATCCGACATCCCCAAGTTTGAAGGTATTTCTGGAGAATATCCTACAAATCATGTTCGATCTTTCCACATGTGGTGTTTCTCTAAATCCATTACCGATGACTCTGTCCATCTTCGGTTGTTCCAACGTACGCTTACTGGCGAAGCTACTAAGTGGTATGTCAATTAGGCCTCCTCCTCTCACACCACTTTTGTGACTCTTGCTCGGGATTTTTTGTCTTATTTCCATCTTCCCCTTCGTTATGACACTGGTACCGAGCTTTTGACCTCTTTCTGTCAATCGTCTATGACCCGCCTATCTGATCATGTCCATGAATGGTAGAGAATAAAGAGCCTATGTCGAGTCCCTACCTTTGAAGACCATGTCTACATGGAATGGTTTCTCAAATCACTTTTTCCTACTATCAGAAAAGATGTTGCATCACATTTCCCTCAAACCGAAGAAGCTGTTGTCCAGATTGTGTTAAAATATGACCTGATCTATGCACAGTCTGGTTATGTTTATACCATCTTACCTGACCTCCCTAGACCCGGTGGTTCCAACGCACCAAGGACATCCCATGCCACCGACGGTATCGTTCAAGCCCTTTCTCATCCATACACTCATCCTCCCATGGGTTATGGTGTCCCTCAGGGAGGGGCCAGCTCCTCCAACACTTTTCCCCCTCCCGGTAGCATGTATCTAGGATACGTCATGCCTCCTACTTTCACCCAACTTGTTTACCACAATGTCGCCCAACCCCCTTATTATCATTATCTGCAGCCTGGTGCTCCAGCTCCTTCAGCATTAGCATCCTCACCTCCCTTGCCTTCTAAACCCTCGCAACAGCAGCCACCACCCCCCCAGGGGCAGGTGTATGCATAGTAGGGCATGACTAATCCTCCTACTTCTAAAAATAAGAGGAAAGGCACCCAAAATTAATCTGCCCCAGGTAATCCAGGACCTAATCCCCAAGGTAATGCACCTAACACTGCTAACTAGCAACATGGCACTCAGCCTAAGCAGGACAGGCTTGTTCGCATGAATAAGCCTTGTTCATGTTGCAGTGTCTATGGTCATTACACTCACAATTTTCCTCTTTTACCACATATGTGTCAGATGTGGGAGACTCAAGTGGCATACGAGGACAACAAGCCTCCCCTTCGGTTCCTCCGAATGTTTCACCTATCTAGCCGGTTGTGTTTACCAATCATTTCCCTCAGCAAGGATTCGTGGCTACCCAACCACCTGAAGTTCAGAAAGCCACTCAACCTCCTCCATCTGGTACCTCTGATTACCAGATTCTCATGATGAACTCTGACCAACCCATTACCGTTGACCTCAACCTTCAAACTCGGTCCCTTCAGTACAACAAGCCTCCTGCTACGTCTGCCCCTAAGCCCCCTTCTTTAGGTTCTACAGAGCCTCTTTCAACAACAAATGGTCCTTAGCAGATCCCTCAGCCTAAGTTGAAGGTTCATACCAAGATCCCCAAGGGACCATTACGCCGAAACGCTGCTTCTGGAAAAGTTTCCCATTCATATAGTATAGTAAATGATTTGGCACAATCTCCTGCTGCCATCTCAACGTTGGAACTCCTCCAATTGTGCCCTTCACAACAAAAATATCTACTAACTTCTATGGGTGATGTAGATCCTTCAGATGATCATTTGATCGTCTTTGATGTTGACTGGTTAGAACATCCTCCCCTTCCTACTTCCATCGCCTTCCAAATCCCCATCAAGATCCGGAATACCAACATCTCTCGTTGTATCATTGATGAGGGGGAATCCACCTGTGTGATGTCTTCTTTGGTTTTGAAGCAACTCGGATCACCTGAGTTGGCCCCTTCCACTATCACCCTCCAAGCATGGGATGGCCACTCTTCCAAGCCCATTGGCATGTTCCGCAATCGTCCTATTACTCTTGTAGGAGAGACTGTTTGTGTTGACGTAGAATTCATTGATGCCCCCTTATATTACAACATTGTATTGGGTCGTAGCTACACCTATGTGATGTCTGTTGTCCCATCTGCGATTCACCGCAATATGTATTTTCCTCATAATGGAAATATAGTCACCATTGACCAGTTGACATATTACGAACCGAAGTCTCAGACCTCCCCTGAGTCCATCATCTCTTTAGTGGCCAATAAGAAAACTGTCGAACCTTTGACCAGTGTCTCACCCGGAGTCTATAAATACTCCTCTTTGCTTGGTCCATTCCCTATTCTTCCTACTCCTATCTCTAATCCCAGCTCATCGAATTTTTGCATGATGCAATTGTCTCGGGCTTCCCTCAAGCGGCCTACTTCGGCTAGTCAGCAGCCTTCCCTCCACAACCTGCTCCTAGTACTTTGACTCAGCCTTCAGGACCCCCTCCTCCAGGACCTTCATCTACAGATGGTATCCATGAGCCTCTCTACCCTCCTGGAAAAATTCCTCCTGGCCTTATCCATCTCGTAGTTGTCCTGCCTGGCCATTACCCCTCTGGTCAGATACCATTCTTAGCTCCCCCTCCCGGAGTATTTTTGGTACCTGTTATGGCTACCTTATCCCTTCCTAACTTGAACCTGGGGATCCCAGTCTGGTACATTGATCCCCCAGCTGCTACCCCGCCTGGTCAACCCATACCTTATCTTTCTTTGACCCTGGTCCAACCAGTCCCCATGACCCCTCCCTCTGCTATCGTGCCTCATCCACCTCAACAGGAACCTTTTCCATTTGCAAAAACTTAGAGTAAAGGAGGCAAAGCTCGCAAGAAGGCACCTAAAGACAAGGCTACCCTGACTGACCCTGCTCCTTCTTAGCCTCCAAAGCATACCCAACCTTGTGCTTTGTGTTTTTTTGTCAGTCATGCCACCCATCATTGTCTTGAATTGCCTCGTATCAAGCCCTTGGTTAATGCTATGTTCCCTGAGTCTGCAGTCCCTGAAGCCTCTGTTTCTTCCTCGACTACAACCAAGAACCTTAAGACTATTCACACCAACCAACCCTGTTCTTTGTGTGATCTCCATGGCCATTATACCCATCATTGTCCCTGCCTCACACATTACCGCGCCTCTTTAGAGGTAGTTCGAGAGTATGAGATTAAACAAAACCAGTACGCCTCCCCCATCGTTGCGCAGTATGCTTCGGGCCAGCTTGAGGATTTACCTTCTCTCATTGACATTCCCCCTCCTGATGTCGAGATGACGGAGCCTGCAGCCACCATCCTCTACCTATCATCATTC
The DNA here is from genome assembly GCA_034641835.2 of Pinus albicaulis. Classification (NCBI taxonomy): domain Eukaryota; kingdom Viridiplantae; phylum Streptophyta; class Pinopsida; order Pinales; family Pinaceae; genus Pinus; species Pinus albicaulis. The sequence continues at coordinate 1,435,305,596 of CM076575.1, forward strand.
AGGAGATCCACGGTGGAAGCTCCCTCTGAGACTTCCCCTTCTGTTTCCCTTGATCCCCCTTCAACGATCACCCTGGGCTCAACATCAATGGATCCCTTATCTACTTTTTCTTTCATCACCCCCCGTGACAATGCACATGTGAACCTTTCTTCTCATGATGATGAGTTAGGAAGCTTCGCCGCGTCATGTGGTCTCTCTTCCTCCAGTCACCCCATATTTTACTGTGATGACAACATTATGGAAGCCTTTTCCACCCCTGACTTCATCTTTCCCGCCCATAAGCGAAATGGCACCATCCGTGTCTCTAGTGAATTTCGTGACTGGAGGAGAAGCTACCCCCAAGGTAGCTCCCACGCACCACATACTTGTGTGCAGGTGGTAGACCTCCTACCCAGAGCACTTCCTCTAGCAGTGTTTGTTCGATTTCTACCTTGCCCTCAAGTTTCCAGCATTGTTCATCATCCTCTCATTTGTTCTCTTGTGGCACCTTTCATATGGACCCCCCCGTCCACACCTTATATCGGTTATGCCGATGGTGCAAGTCACTACTCCCAGAATCTAGCCTTGACAGGTTGGGCCATTTTTACCCCCTTACATTCGTGTGTTCTCTTGAACGGTGTATGCATTGGTACTGCCACCAATAATCAGGCCGAATATGATGCATTGCAAGGTTTATTAGGTGATGCCCTTTCCCATCGCATCCTCCACCTTCATGTTTGTTTAGATTCCCTGGTTCTTGTCATGCAATTGAATGGTGTCTATCGTGTGCATAATCCTATCCTCTTTAGAAGATATTTACGAGTGAAACTTTTGATGCATGAATTTGAAATCATTACCTTCAATCATGTACCTAGAGCACAAAATCACTAGGTAGATAGCATTGCAAAAAATATTCTAGATTGGCACTTAACACATGCATTTAACACAAGACAATAACATAAAACCATCAAAACAATGCATATCCATTATATGTGTCGTATAAAATGTTTTAGTGTCCATTAATTCTGATACATATGACATGCCCATAGCATGTTACAAAAACTCAAAACTAGGGGCACCACAGGCCCCTACACCTAATCACTATCTGGAGAATCTCGAGCCAATGGCTCTCCTCCTGCAGCTCATATATCACGCATCCCCTGTCCGGCCATCGCCATGGGCCACATGACCCCTCGTCACTCCGAGGGTAGACCAATACACGGCTCTATGTACTGGCCATCCAAGTCTTGCCAACTGGGCTCTAAAACACTGGTCAGAAGCCTCTCACATCTACGACGGATGTCCTCCAGGAGAGTTGTTGCATCCTCATTTTGCGGTGCTCTCAATCCACTAGGTCCTGTAACTCCTGATACTGCAGGTCGTCCCATGTACCCGATCGGTTTAATCAGTGTTTTATCTGCATACCAAAAGTGAAAGAATCAGTACCATATACAATATTCTGAAACTTTACAATGCACACAAAAATATTATCAACTTGTCACTTACCATCGAGCCCCCATACTCGACCAGGCGGTAGTGGCAAGTCCAAGTCCCCATGATAACGCATCCCACTATAGGGATAGTTGTCTATGTACAATGGAATCTAATCACAATGAGAAAACAACTCGGGTCAGAACACCAGTCTGACTGCCCCACCTCCCCCTCTGCACAGTAGTCGCCCCCACCGGTGCATCCTGGGCTCCCTCGGGTCCCCATCCTGGATCTATATGCGAGGTCGAAGTGTCGGGATCTTCTCAAAGAAGAGCGAGCACAACATTGTGCCATATTCACAGTCATGGTTCACTTTTTTCTTGCATAGTGACAACTATCGTTTCAATGACGACATCATCATTTGGGCCCATCCATAGTAGGTCCCACTCAACACACTCTCGACAAGAATCATCTGACCCCTAGTGAGGTGGTGGAGTACCTAATTGCCCAGGATCCACAACACGAGTCTCTAACCTCTCTAGATACCCGATCGGTATTCGTGTCCCCTTGACATGGAGACCTGGTCAACAATGGCGCTCTACACTCCATGATGTTCCACCCTTGTGGTAACACTGGCGAAGTATTCCCCACCATCCCAAATGGTGGGAGACCAGTCAGAAAATATATGTCCTGGATCGTCAACTCGATCCGGTGCCCCTACATTATAAAGACCTCATGGTGTGGATCCCAATAGCTAACGATCCGGGCCAACAAGGTCTCCCTAGCTCTCATCAAAGGGTTCTCCACAAACTTCAAGACCCCAAACCTAGCCAATGCACTGCGGATACCATGATCCTCCCGGATCTCCGACCGTAACGTGTCCAGGTCTGTAATATTCCCAAATTTTCACATCATATTTGGAATATTAGTCCTTGATTTTCTTAATGAATTGAGTAAATAAAAGGGTGGAGGGACCCACAATCCTCAATAAGAATAAATATCCACTTTGTGTGTGTGAATGTGGATTAATCTAGACTAGATCTGCAAAAAGAGGTAGTTGAGCAACTACTAATGTAAATGAGATTGGAGATCATGTCTCATTTAATGAGAAAAGATCATGGAGGGTTGATTCAGTCAACTAAGATCTTGAAGATATCAAACAAAGGGTCATTGAGCATTAATGATCAATTGGTGGAGGGTCATGTGCAAATGAAGCACACATGATGGAGGAGGTGTACATTGCACCTAGACTGTTTGGTTGATTTGGTCAAACAGCGTTGTCCCACTTAGAGGATCTTGTCCACATGAGACTACGCAGTTGATATTAGGGCCAAGGCTTGGGATGGCTCAATCATTATAAAGGAGATGAAGGAAAAGGTGAAAGGCATCTTGGATTATTTGATGTATGATCTTTTAGATCTAGAATTGTCAAGTGACATTCCACTTCATTCTTGGGTTGTTTAGCAGAGATTGCAGGTGTTGTTTAGCACAGGGTGTTCTTGGGCGGGAATCCCTCCTCTTTCTTTGAGTGATCTCCAAGGAAGAGGTTTGTACTTCATTATACATCAGGCTTTAAGTTTCGTTTCCTTTTTCTACTTTCTGCAGAACATTCATATTCAGAAAACTGCAGTTTTCTGAAGATCAGTTAGGAAGGTGGAAGTTATCTTCAGTACTTCAGTTGGAGAACAAGGTGAGGGATTATTCCCATCACTTGGGCTTATAGATTAGCACTCCCATAATCACATTTCATATTTGGCATCAAGCCAAATATTTTTGACCTCCTAACAGCAGTATTCTCTCCAAGAGTAATGTTGTCCATATTGCAGATCTGAGAGGAGGAAGGAAGTTGCTAGTACTTCAGCTAGCAATCCAGTGGAGGATCATTCCTTCACATTTCCATCAGTCTCACCATCAGCCTGGAGTTTATTGCAGCATATTTCAGTAGGTATAAGGCCTCTCTTTCCCTCACAGCACAGTTTTCAGAGGCAGTTGTGTTGTAGCAGCTACAATCATCTTTTGGAGGATTGAGAAGCTAGATCTAGAGCTTCTAGCTCATAGATCTGAGGAAGGGATTAACCCTTCAAGAATAGATCTGATCTGAGCACATATTTCAGCCGTCTATTCTTTATATATAGCTTCAGATCTATATTTCTGAGCAGATCAACTATCAAATCCTAGGGAGTTGATTTTCCAAAGTTACAGATCTGGAAAATCCTTTCTGGGTTATCTTGGGAATCCATCACATTGGCCAGATCTTGGATCTTGGCATCATCAGAGCTCCAGTTTTGAGTAGATTTGCATTTCTCTTTTTAGCCTGCAACTCCATGTTTATATTCTGCTAAAGAGACGACGCAGTATTTTCTGCAAAGCCTCAACAGTTACGTTGTACCTGTTCCACACATGTTTTCAGGGTGATCCTAGCTCATCTTTTTGGCTAGATCTACCTATATCTTGTACTTTTGTAACTGATTCATCTCCAATATAATAAAATGGCTCAGCTCTTTTTGGATATTCTGATTTGTACTTAGATTTATTATTTATCTTGCTACAATTTCTTATATTGTGTGAAGTATTGCTGCATTCTCCCTTATGGGATATTACAATGGTATCAGAGCATGATCTTTGGCTCAGCTTGTGGACACTTCATCTTTTTACATTTAAAGAAGAACAGATATATGAGATCTATCATGGAAGATGTGAGATCTATCACTCCTTTCTTCATATCCATGCAAGGTCTCTCCAAGGAGTTCAATCAAATGAAGGAGGAAGAATAGAGAGAAGATCCTAGAAGAAGATATGATGAGGAAAGCACTTCCTATCAACAGCAAATAAGACCGGAGAATTCTAGATCTCCTCATAGATCCACTATGCCCACTTTATTTGGAGAAGGTGAGAGGTATAGAAGTGAAGGAAGGCATGAACCTGAGACTCATGAGACTCTCAGTCTATATCTTGAAGAGTACAAAGCATAGTCTATAGCTTTCAAGGAGAAGCTAACTCTCCAACAATTCTTCCAGATTCGAGAAGAAAGAGGATCCTATAGCAGAAATAGAAGAAAGAGGCATAATAGATTCTATTTTCCTACATTTGATGGATCTTTCGCAAGCAATGTCAAGGCTTGGAGGAGGGAGTTAGACTCATTCTTTAAGCTACATCATGTGGCTGAAGAAGAGGTTGTTCAAATTGTGGCACTTCATCTTTTAGATGAAGCAGAAGATTGGTGGTTTGGGCACATAGAGCATGCAAAGGCTACCAAGTATTCATATTTCTTTCATAATTTGAGGAAGAAGTTTGATATGGAGAAGAAAGAGTTGTGCTACAAATGGGCATCTCCCAAGGAAACCAAGGAGAATGTCAATCTTTTCACTCTAGACAAGAGGTCACTACTTTTACCACCTGTTGCAGAAGTACTTGTATTTGGAGAAGAGACACTTTCATCTTTGCACAGTAGTGTTGAGCTCTTGACTTATGGAGTCCCATGCATGGATCAGGAGATGCATGAGGAAGAGGAGGAGGATACCAGTGCTGGTACACTTGGAGAAAATAGGCCCTCACTCTTACCATCAGTTGGAGATACTATTGTCCCGGTTGGAGGAACTCTTGTGCTCTGTCAAGAGGTTCCCACATATCAGTTGATCCAAGGTATGCATAAAATTTCAGCACATATTATTTCAATACCAATGCATAACCAAGGATTAGAAAAAAATGTTGATTTGAAGCAGAAACATATCACAACGCAGAGGACCCTTGATCTAATCAAGGAAGAGACTGAAAACTATCCCTGTTCATCATTGTTGAGCTGCATTCAACCCCTTGAGTTGAGATGTAGAGTTTCAGAAAATGGGATTAGCATTCTCCTATGTACAATGGCTGATCATGAGATCAGTGTTGTGCCTTACTTTGAGACAGCATATGTATTAGCCTGCATCTACAGCGTTGTCACTTAGTATTTGTGACAAAGAAAGGGCTTCGTCATTCTTGGAGCATTCTGGAGGTAGCTTCACTCATGAAGCAATGGAAGAAAAGATGACCAATAGTAGACATCTTGGAATGAGAAACCTTTTCTCCTTTCTAGATGACCCTTTCTCAATGAGCCTCTCACTTCTCAAAGAGAAAATTATACTTACATTAAATCCAAAACTTCTTTGGTTTTGGAGGGCCTTTGATGGAGAGAGAATCTCATTAAGAGATATCATTAGAGATGCATTTCAACATTTCATGAAATGCAAAATTCTTCAACAGTTTGGGAAGGATGGCATTCTACAAAGGGAGGATGCCATGATTATGCAGTACCTCATTCATCATCCCCATGGGAGTGAATGGGTAAGGATGATAAGAAAGGGGTTGCAAAGCCACTTGCATATTTGTATGGGCCAACATGCTTGGTTACATTGGTTGTCGTTGGGAGATTTCTGCCACTCTCCAAAGGCACCTATTTTTCTATTCCATGCCTTGAAAAACATGTATGAAATGAAGAAGGAGGTATGGTTGCGCTGGCTGCTCTTGGGTGAGTATGGATACCACCCAATAGCTCATCATTTTATGAATCATGCCTTGTCTTTTAATGATAAATTGTAGCAAGGGAAGGCATGTTCATTTTGGTTTCACTTGAGAGAGTTTGGCCACCACATGGCATCTCCTATGTCTATGTGTTTTGTATTGAGTAAAAATTGGCATAATGATCTCATGATGTGCATTAATGATGTTTCTTTGTATTGGGCTGATGTGACATCTCCTATGTCCATTAGTATGCTTTTGTTTCATGATGCACATGTGGAGGAGAGGAAGCAGCAAGATCTCTTGTTGCTTGGATTTCTTTTGGGGGAGTTTGGCTTGTCCATATTACATGGAGGAGATAGAGGATGGCAGCAAAGGGCCTTACTCCGGTGGTTATTGTTATGAGAATATGGTTTGACATCTTTGTCTACCCATATTACTCCTTCCCTTATTCTTTTTCATAACATTGGAATGATGAATTTTGGATCCAATAAGGCCAACAGGGCTAAGTATGAGAGCATCCCAATGCTCAATCTAATTCATGAAACATGGGATGAAGATGTGTATTATGTGATGGAGCTTTTCCTTTGTGAAGAGAACCACCTTATTGTATGCACCTCATGTATTGATCAAGATGTTGGAAATCATATGGTTGTTACTTGGTACTTCATGATGGGAGGAGGACATCTAACCAAAAAGTTGGAGGTCATTATTTATGCTTTTAAAAGACAACTTTGGAACCAAACATGCATAACCTATTGCAGCAAATGGAGGAAGCCTTCCTTATCTGGATGCTATTTGGAGGGGAATAGATGGCTTTGCATCTACTTTTGGAGTTGCTTGAGGACAAGAAAAAAATTTCCGAGGGGGGGGCTATAATATTCCCAAATTTTCACATCATATTTGGAATATTAGAGTCCTTGATTTTCTTAATGAAATGAGTAAATAAAAGGGTGGAGGGACCCACAATCCTCAATAAGAATAAATATCCACTTTGTGTGTGTGAATATGGATTAATCTAGACTAGATCTGCAAAAAGAGGTAGTTGAGCAACTACTAATGTGAATGAGATTGGAGATCATGTCTCATTTAATGAGAAAAGATCATGGAGGGTTGATTTAGTCAACTAAGATCTTGAAGATATCAAACAAAGGGTCATTGAGCATTAATGATCAAGTGGTAGAGGGTCATGTGAAAATGAAGCACACATGATGGAGGAGGTGTACATTGCACCTAGACTGTTTGGTTGATTTGGTCAAACAGCGCAGTCCCACTTAGAGGATCTTGTCCACATGAGACTGCGCAGTTGAGATTAGGGACAAGGCTTGGGATGGCTCAATAATTATAAAGGAGATGAAGGCAAAGGTGAAAGGCATCTTGGATTATTTTATGTATGATCTTTTAGATCTGGAATTGTCAAGTGACATTCCACTGCATTCTTGGGCTGTTTAGCAGAGATTGCAGGTGTTGTTTAGCACAGGGTGTTCCCGGGTGGGAATCCCTCCTCTTTATTTGAGTGATCTCCAAGGAAGAGGTTTTTACTTCATTATACATCAGCTTTAAGTGCCATTTCCTTTTTCTACTTTCTGCAGAACATCCATATTCAGAAAACTGCAATTTTCTGAAGATCAGTTAGGAAGGTGGAAGTTGTCTTCAGTACTTCAGCTGGAGAACAAGGTGAGGGATTATTCCCATCACTTGGGCTTATAGATCAGCACTCCCAGAGCCACGTTGCATATTTGAAATCAGGCCTAATATTATTGACCTCCTAGCAGTAGTATTCTCTCCAAGAATAATGTTGTCCATATTGCAGATCTGAGAGGAGGAAGGAAGTTGCTAGTACTTCAGCTAGCAATCCAATGGAGGATCATTCCTTCACATTGCCATCAGTCTCACCATCAACCTGGAGTTTATTGCAGCATATTTTAGCAGGAAGAAGGCCTCTCTTTCCTTCACAGCACAGTTTTCAGAGGCAGTTGTGTTGTAGCAGCTACAATTATCTTTTGGAGGATTGAGAAGCTAGATCTAGAGCTTCTAGCTCATAGATATGAGGAAGGGATCAGCCCTTCAAGCATAGATCTAATCTGAGCACATATTTCAGCCATCTATTCTTCAGATCTAGCTTCAGATCTATATTTCCTAGCAAATCAAGGATCAAATCCTAGGGAGGTGATTTTCCAAAGTTGCAGATCTAGAAGATCCTTTCTGGGTTATCTTGGGAATCCATCACATTGGCCAGATCTTTAATCTTGGCATCATCAGAGCTCCAATTTTGAGTAGATATGCATTTATATTTTCAGCCTGCAACTCCATGTTTATATTATGCTGAAGAGACAGCGCAATATTTGCTACAGAGCCTCAACAGTTACGTTGTACCTGTTCCACACACGTTTTCAGGGTGATCCTAGCTCATCTTTTTGGCTAGATCTACCTATATCTTGCACCTGTGTAACTGATTCATCTCCAATATAATAAAATGGCTCAGCTCTTTCAACATATTCTAATTTGTACATAGATTTATTTTTTATCTTGCTGCAAGTTCTTATATTGTGTGAAGTATTGATGCATTCTCCCTTATGGGATATTACAAGGTCTCTCTCTCTCCAGTTGATCCGTAATTCTGCCATATCTGCACAAAACCATCATATTTTTCAGTGTACAGAAAGGAAATATTTCATTCACACATAAAAACCCAACTCTCAGCGAAACAAAAACACATAAAAACCCCTCTCTGTCAGGTCGCAATTTTCAAGAAAAATTCTAGGATAGGTCGCACTTTTCTGCCCAAAACCTGCTACCCAGGTCATAGATAATGCCCAAAAAGGTGCGACCCAACCGTGAAGAGGAACAGGGGTCTGTCCCTGAGCTCTGGGCACCTAAACCAAACTTTCAATCCACTAAAATGAAAGAGTATGGTTAGGTCCCTTACCTGCAACTGACGAATCTTGATTCCAACAATCGGTTTGTCCGCTACGATCGTCGTAAGATTTAGGGCCTTCTCTCCTCTATACATTCACCAAAGCTACACTTGCAAATAAGTGAATTTGGAGGGAAAACTCCTTATTAAAAGAGAAACCCCTGATTTTTCTTTCGCCTGCTATGGCCAAATCGTAGCTCAGTTTGACAAACCGTTTACATCATTGGAAAGCTCTCACCGAGCTCTAAAATGGGTATCTGTTAGTTTTTTGTGATTTGATACTTCACCAATACACATGTTTTCCAAGAAGTGTCACTTCACCACTCCTCAAAATCGAATTTATTCACTTGAAACACTTGTGTTGGGGGCTCCACTTTTCCCCCATACTGTTGGAAATGTTTTCATTGATGGAAAAGGAGATATAAAATGTAAATACAGGTGCAGCACCTAAACTATCCATAAGGAAAAATAGACAAAGAGGTAGCAGAGGCAGCAGAAGAAACAGAGGAATTGAAGCAGAAGCAACAAAGGAATTAGAGACAGAGCAGTGGAGTTGAAAAGGCCTGAAGGAGTGTAATACAGAGGTTTATTCATGAATTAGGGGTGTAATACAGTTTTTAGATGAATTATTGAGCAATTATTCATTAATTGAGTTTGTATGGCATAGACTTTGATTGAAGACTAAAACCCTGTGGTAAAGACTTAATATGCTTGAGGATGAGTTGGAGCATTGAAGAATTGTGTATTTACTGTGGTAAATACTTAATATGCTTGGGGATGAGTTGGAGCATTGGAGCATTGTGTATTTACTGGTGAAATTCCTGCGTGAAACTCCCTTAAGTTCTTGTAGAAGCTGGACTCTGTAAATCAAGCTAAGAATCTTCCTGTATATTCAAGAAGAAGAGTGTATGATAATGTGTAGATATGTACTCTGCAATTTGGGATAAATTGTGCTCTGTATTTAGTTGAAGAAATCGAATTCTTGTCGATGTTCTGTCCAAACTGTATGTGCCTTGATCATATTGAGTTCTGCGCAAGCACTGCCAGTATTTTGAACTTAGGTTTTTGATCGTCTTCTGAGAATTGACATGAGGTGAATCGATCACTGTAAGGATCGATTCTGAGAGAGAATAATTCTGTGCGGATGAGACCTCGTGACAGAGTATATATACAAGAAACGCATGACAGAGCTTGTGTGAGAGTTGCAGTCTCGGTTAGTGAATTGATTTTAGTATGGTAGGAACTCTGCACCGGAGTGAAAAGAACCTTTTTAGATAGAACGGGATGAACTAGAAGTGGAAGCTTAGCGGAACCTGGAGCGTAGGAGAGGAGCGGAACCGAGACTAGTGAACAGTAACAGTGGGTTGGAGCGAAACCGTGGTTTCTTCACACCACCATTCGTCGGAAAGCGGTATTAGAGGAATGGGCAGCGATTCCACAGGATTGATGACACGTGTCCAGACCGACATTTCAAAACCTCTTGTTTAAACCGCGCCTTCGCGCGTTAAAAATTGACGTTGGATGCCGAGCGAAATTGGCACGCGTCGTTGATCTAGAGAAGGGACATCGGACGGTGGTCGCTTGGGGAAGATGCGCGAAGTTTAATGAAAGAGCCCGGAAGATAGCCATGTACGGGTGTGCACGTTTGGTTGGTTATTGATTGTATGTGTGGGGCCCAATCAAACATGTACTAAGGTTTATTATATGGTCATAAGGTTTCAATTTAATAAAGGCGCGTAGTTAAAGGACGAGGATAGATATATGCAATGAATTTTGGTTATATTAATAAGGTTTTCCGAGTTATTAACATACGGTGGTGAATTGGTGGCGCGCTGGCGGTGGTGCATGGTGGAGCCACCACAAAGTGGTGTTTACGGGGGCTCCCATTTCTCCGTACACATCAAATGGGGTGAGGCCCCACAGTTCATCATAGCCGTTGATCGGTGGTCAATGTGTGATCGTCCAGTCAACTACGGGGGGTACCCTCCGTTTTAACCTCCGCGCTCTTCAACCCCCTGCACTCCGTCGATCTCCAATCAACCTGTGCGTTGTTTAACCTGCGCCTGTTCACCATGCTGCCGCCTGCGAATTGATACAACTATGATTCAAACCATATATACTTCAAGGATAAAGAGGAAGTATATGATATGATTAAGCTATATCAAGAGCATGCTGAGACACACAGGAACAAATTTGACAGGTGTTCAAGCACAGGAATCTGAAAAATATTCAAAAGTGTAGTAAACAGGTGAAATGTGCAGATGACAGTAAACAAAGAAGATGCAGAACATTTTCTTAACAACAGTAGAAAAATACAAAATCCAGTAAAGTCAAATTTCAGAAGAGGAGCTGAGTGATATTGAAATATGAAATTAAGAATGTAAATGTAAATGATGTAATTATTTTTTATTGTTTGTGATGCAAAGGAAAGTATCCTAAAGAAAAGACAAAATCCCACTGTAGCATGAAATTGTGTACATATTATTATGATTTTTAAATTGAGTTGGATAAAGAAATGAGGAGGCAGAAGACCAAGGGGTATGACCATTCATTTCTAATTCCTAGAAGAAAACAAACAGTCATCAAAAAATTCTATAAGTAATATCATTTTGAAATGCCAAAGAAAGTGTTAGAAGAGAGAGAGAGTGTGTGAGTAAAGTAAATGCAGAAATGAAGCAGTGAAGCAGAGAAGAAAGAGGAGCTGAGCATAGAAGAAGGAGAAGCTGATAGAGAATCTGAAAAGATGTAGAGATGATACAGGGCAGATATGAGAATAGATGAACATCAGAGCAGATGGAACAGAACAGAGCTGATATCCAAGGTAAATCAGAAAGTGTTTATCTTTTGAAAGAGTAAGGAAGTTGGAGCTTCCCTATCAAGTTGTAGCTTGATAGATGTCAGTTGGAGTTGACTGAGGTTGGAACCTCCTGTAGGTTGGTGCCTGCAGAAAATAGATGGGAGTTGGTGCTTCCACATCAAGTTGTAGCTTGATAAAATGTCAGTTGTAGCTGACTAAGGTTGGAGCCTCCTGTAGGTTGGTGCCTGCAGAAATTAATGGGAGTTGGAGCTTCCTTGCAAGTTGTAGCTTGCAGAATTGAGGTTGGAGCCTCCTGTAGGTTGGTGCCTGCAGAAAATAGTGGTGAGAGGGAGTTGGAGCTTGCCTTTGCATCACAACAATAATAAGACGTGGTTTTCTCCCTTTATGGGTTTCCACTTATATCTGGTGTCTTTGTGCATGTGTTGATGTGATTTATCTAATCTACTTAATACTTGTTGCTCACATATTAATATTGTTGTTACATTAACAAATCTGTTTGATACTTTTTTCTCACTAATAAAGATTGCTCACATATTAAGTTGATCATGAAGTGAAGGTGTAAATAAGTTTTAAGAGAAAAGTTTTAAAAGTCCATGTATGTGTTAAACTGATTCACCCCCCATCTCAGTTTAACTAAGGGTTCAACAATTGGTATCAGAGCAGGTTCCTTTGGTGTAAGCTTAATAGCTTGAAGGAGATCTGGTTAAGTCATGGACTATCAAAATGTACCTGTGTTAAATACAACAAACTTTCCTGAATGGAGAGATAAGGTTAAAACAAGATTATTGGCTTATGAACCTGAAGTATGGAAGCTTGTATTTGATGGTTATTTCACAGACTCCCCCACAGTGAAAGAACAACAGAGGAATGCCAAGGCAAAATGTGTGATATATGACAGTCTTCATAACAAGGACCTTGAGTTGATAATGGATTTAACCTCTGCAAAAGAAATCTGGGACAGATTGCATTTCATGCATGGAATAAACACATAGGACTGCATTGTCAAGAAGGAGAAGAGAATTAAGAAAAAGAGAAATTCATGTCAAAAAGAAGATGTTCAATCAAATGAGGTACCTGCTATTGTGAATGGTAGTAAGAGCCATGAAGATATTGCAGCTGAAGAAAAAGCCAAACTTGACACAGCTCTGACTGAAATAGAAAATTTGAAGAATGAAAACAATGACCTTAAGAGATTGGTACAAATATGTGATGAGAAAGAATATGAAGACAGAAAAGAAATTATTGGCCTGAAGACACGGCTTGAAGAGGCAAAGAAAGTAGAAGACACTCTGTTGCAACAAATAAAAGAGAAAAATATGGAATGTGAGAGACTGGAAGAAGAAGTAGTGAGCATAAGAAAGAAATTAGAAAAGGCCCAAAGAGATTTATTAATGAATACTCCTCAAATGAAAAGCTCTAAACAGCTGGACTAGATTCTAAATGCACAAAGGTCACCTCTCATAAATACTGGGATAGGATATGAAGGTGAAACCAGTAAGTCCAAGGTTGAAGATAACAAGAAAATCATTTTTGTAAAAGTTGTAAAGAACAGTGAAGCAACTCAGCAAATTCCTACAAAAGTAGAAACCAGCAGGAACATGAGTTGCAAAGAAACAAACAAGAACAAGCAACAACATGAGAAGACAAAGAATGAAGGGATGAAACAATCAGCAGAAAAAGGCTCATACACTCATGAGGATGAACTAAATAAATTTGGAAGATGTCAAAGAAGGTTCTTTCCTTCTATGAAAAATAGCACATGTTTTTCCAGCCACAAACAAGGACATAATGCAGCATACTGCAAGACAAAGACAATCCAGTCCAATCATCAAAGGATGCAGCAAAAGAGAAAAATCCCTCAAGCAAGCAAATGGAAAGAACAATCTTTCACGAGGTACACAAATCATTTCCATGGCTATTGTTATGCATGCAATAATTTTGGACATAAATATGTTGAATGTAAAATGTATTCAAGAAGGGGAACAAAGTATTATACATCAACTCAAATGTACTATGATAAAATAAGATGTTATGTATGCCTCAAACTTGGTCACAAAGCAAAAGACTGTAATCTGCCATATGCATTAAAGAAATCTAGACAGATGATGGGATCAAAACAGATCAATCAAAACTATGAATCTAAAAGAAGAGAAGAAATTATGATGAACCCCAATAAAGTATGGAAGGAAAAGAGAAAGAAGGAGCCTATTATCTCAATAACATAATGAATCCTCCATAGTCTCAGGGGGAGAGTAGTTCATATGTAGACCTCATGAAACTAGTCTAAGAAGAGCTCCTTCAAATGAAAACAGTTATAAGATCAGGAAGGGAAAGAAATTTTCTTCTAAAATAAGACTATATAGGAAGAAGATCATCTGAAGTATTAAGCAGCTGACAGAGTAATGAAAGAAGAAAAGACAGCAAGCAGTCATGGTAATAGAAAGAAGACATCAACACCTTAAATGATGATCACTTTGTACATCATATTGCTAGAATTGACAATGAAACACATTAAGAAGAATGAGTAAGAAAAGTGCCTGTCATCATTAATATCCTTACTTCCTTCATCTATGAAAATGTCCCTTGGAGGAGTACAGTTAAGAGAGTGTTCTGCCCTTGAATATTCCAAGAAAAGAAATTGAAAATGTCTTCACAAAGATCATCATGTCAGAACTGTTGAATTGGTATATAAAGCAATATATATAAAGCAACAATGATTCTAGAACTGTCATAGAAAATAAAATGCAGTGACACTATTTCAAATCAGGATGACAGAATAAGTAGCAGGTTAATGATGCCAAGGTCCAATTCAACATATTGATGGTGGTTTGTGTGAACAGTGAAAAGATCAATAGTAGAAACTAAGGGTTCATCAAAATCTAAAGCGAAATCTCTGCATGGTTTATCAAAGTAATATCAATTGATGCTTAGGTACAAGAAGCATGCTTATAAACAAATTACCAAGCATTCTCAGTGAAGCAGCAGTATGATACAGGTCCACAGGATCAAAGGACTATGGCAAGAATGCACCAAGGTAAAATTCCCAGGGTTATTTGTATTCAGCATGAAAAGGTCAGTAGCAGTGCTAAAGAATCAGCATTAGGTTTACACTTGAAGGATTATATTATGCATTGCAGCAGTATATGTTTCTATATATATAATTGCATGCCTTCCTGAATTCAGTACATATATCTTCAAGGCCTCTTTCTGAAAATTTTTCATAAACTGGGTAAAGTTTGTTAGCTAAGATATAAATTAAACAACTTGAAGATGTTTTTGTTGGAAATAATCATGACAGAATAGTTAAAATATCTGAATAATGAAGGACTAGTTGTGATTACCATCTGAAGGTCAAAAGTTTTTTTTAAAATCATCTAAATCCTACTTCAGCACAAAATATTTACTGGTAATCCACCTTTAAAGAGAGATTGATTATTGACATACATACCATTATGTCATAAATAAAACTGCAAAGCTGATAAGTGAAACTGACCAATACATTGAAGGGTTTATTTTGGAAATACATTGTACAAGAAGGAAAGTCAGTTGGCCTCTAATATTGAAAGAGAATGCCTTATCCAATCATACATCTCTGATTAGATAAAGTTGGTACAATGTGTTCTATGAAGGAACATTATCCTCACTTTCAGCCTTATACTAGTGAAAGGAGACTGTGCTTTGGACTGTACCAATTTACAGTATATATTCAAGTCCAATAATCCTCAAAGTGTTCTCTCAACAAGTCTTGTACATCAGTGTAGAGCAGCATGGTACAAGGTCAGCAGAAGAGGGCCTAAACATAACTCAGAGAGAGGAAATGCAGAAAGAAAACCAGGAAATGAGCAACCCTTTGCCATTGATGTCAAAGGGGGAGGAAAAACAAAAAGGGGCTTTCAAAAGGAAAGCAGAGGAAGTATGTTGCCATCAATGCCAAAGGGGGAGACTGTTGGAAATGTTGTCATTGATGGAAAAGGAGATAGCAAAGGTAAAGACAGGTGCAGCACCTAAACTATCCATAACGAAAAAGAGACAGAGAGGTAGCAGAGGCAGCAGAAGAAACAAAGGAATTAGAGACAGAGCAGTGGAGTTGAAAAGGTCTGAAGGAGTGTAATACAGAGGTTTATTCATGAATTAGGGGTGTAATACAGTTTGTAGATGAATTATTGAGCAAAGAGACAGAGCAGTGGAGTTGAAAAGGTCTGAAGGAGTGTAATACAGAGGTTTATTCATGAATTAGGGGTGCAATACAGTTTGTAGATGAATTATTGAGCAATTATTCATTAATTGAATTTGTATGGCATAGACTTTGATTGAAGCCTAAAAACCTGTGGTAAAGACTTAATATGCTTGAGGATGAGTTGGAGCATTGAAGAATTGTGTATTTACTGTGGTAAAGACTTAATATGCTTGGGGATGAGTTGGAGCATTGGAGCATTGTGCATTTATTGGTGAAATTCCTGTGTGAAATTCCCTTAAGTTCTTGTAGAAGATGGACTGTGTAAATCAAGCTACAAGTCTGCCTTTGTATTCAGAAAGGAAAGGGTGTGATAATGTGTAGATATGTACTCCACAATTTGGGATAAATTGTGCTCTGTATTTATTTGAAGAAATCGACTTCTGGTCGATGTTGTGGTTTAATCATACGTGCCTAGATTGAGTGTGCTCTGAAGAAGAATAGGCTGTTCAAACCGAGGCTGGAACCCTAGGTCAGTTTAAATAAATGAAAAGAACCTTTTTATATATAACAGGCGGAAACAGGAGTAAAAGGACGAAGAAAGAACCTGGAGGAAGCGGAACCATGACCGGTGAACAGTAAACGTGGTTTGGTGAACAGTAAAGGCTGGAAGTGGTATTCTCTGCACCACCATTATACGGAAGGTGGTATTGGAAGAGTCGCGAGAAATTCCATGGGATTGGTGACGCGTGTCCCTGAGCAGTATTGGAAGCCACCGGTTAAAGTGCGCCTTCGCACATTAACTATCATACCAGGACACGGAGCGAAATGGACAGGAGCCGTCGATCTGGTGGGCCGACATCTAACGGTGATCGCTTGTTGAACCCGCACGAAGGTTAATAAAGGATTCCGGTGGTTAATAAAGAATTGGTGAATTTTCCTGCTGCGGTGGTGAATTGGTGGCGCGCTAGCGGTGGTGCATGGTGGAGCCACCACAAAGTGGTGTTTACGGGGGCTCCCATTTCTCCGTACACATCAAATGGGGTGAGGCCCCGCAGTTCATCATAGCCGTTGATCGGTGGTCAACGTGTGATCGGCCAGTCAACTACGGGGGGTACCCTCCGTGTTAACCTCCGCGCTCTTCAACCCCCCGCACTCCGTCGATCTCCAATCAACCTGTGCGTTGTTTAACCTGCGCCTGTTCACCGTGCTGCCGCCTGCGAATTGATCTCTCGTTCGGGCAGTTGGAATTACATTCCAACAAGTTGTATATGGTTAATTGGCGTGATATGAAATATGAAATATGTGAACGGGGCCTAATACATATACACGGAGATGGACTGTCAGGTTATAATATTATATGGCGACGGTAAAGTTAATTCCTTGGGCTTAATAACAATACCAGAAGTCTATAATTCTGGAGGCGGTATTATATGCATACCTGCTCGAGTTTGCTACCCCTGTGGAACTTAAAGGGAATGGAGCTCCGTTTGATGCGAATTGATACAACTATGATTCAAACCATATATACTTCAAGGAGAAAGAGGAAGTATATGATATGATTAAGTTATATCAAGAGCATGATGAGACACACAGGAACAAATTTGACAGGTGTTCAAGCACAGGAATCTGGAAAATATTCAAAAGTGCAGTAAACAGGTGAAATGTGCAGATGACAGTAAACAAAGAAGATGCAGAACAATTTCTTAACAACAGTAGAAAAAGACAAAATCCAGTAAAGTCAAAGTTCTGAAGAGGAGCTGAGTGATATTGAAATATGAAATTAAGAATGTAAATGTAAATGATGTAATTATTTTTTATTGTTTGTGATGCAAAGACAAGTATCCTAAAGAAAAGACAAAATCCCACTGTAGCATGAAATTGTGTACATATTATTATGATTTTTAAATTGAGTTGGATAAAGAAATGAGGAGGCAGAAGACCAAGGGGTATGACCATTCATTTCGAATTCCTAGAAGAAAACAAACATTCATAAAAAATTCTATAAGTAATATCATTTTGAAATGCCAAAGAAGGAGGTGAGAAGTGAAAGAGAGAGTGAGTGAAGAGAATGCAGAAATGAAGCAGTGAAGCAGAGAAGAAGGAGGAGCTGAGCAGAGAAGAAGGAGAAGTTGATAGAGAATCTGAAAAGATGCAGAGATGATACACGGAAGATATGAGAATAGATGAATAGCACAGCAGATGGAACAGAACAGAGCTGATATCCGAGGTAAATCAGCAAGTGTTTCTCTTTTGAAAGAGTAAGGAAGTTGGAGCTTCCCTATCAAGTTGTAGCTTGATAGATGTCAGTTGGAGTTGATTGAGGTAGGAGCCTCCTCTAGGTTGGTGCCTATTGAAAATAGATGGGAGTTGGTGCTTCCACATCAAGTTTTAGCTTGATAAAATGTCAGTTGTAGCTGACTGAGGTTGGAGAGTCCTGTAGGTTGGTGCCTGCAGAAATTAATGGGAGTTGGAGCTTCCTTGCAAGTTGTAGCTTGCAGAATTGAGGTTGGAGCTTCCTGTAGGTTGGTGCCTGCAGAAAACAGTGGTGAGAGGGAGTTGGAGCTTGCCTTTGCATCACAAAAATAATAAGATGTGGTTTTCTCCCTTTATGGGTTTCCACTTATATTTGGTGTCTTTGTGCATGTGTTGATGTGATTTATCTAATCTGCTTAATACTTGTTGCTCACATATTAAGACTGTTGTTACATTAACAAATCTGTTTGATACTTGCTGCTCACTAATAAATATTTCTCACATATTAAAGTTGATCATGAAGTGAAGGTATAAATAGATTTAAGGAAAAAGTTTAAAAGTCCATGTATGTATGATAGGCGGTTACCCCCCCCCTCTCATTTTAACTAAGGTTCAACAATTTAACGAATTAAATACCACTGAATCACAACTCCTCAAGGCACAAATCAAACCTCAACTTGACAAACAGAAAAACCTTATAAAAATAATTATTTCTTCTAAATATTTTTTGTATTTATAAAATATAATTTAAAATAAATCCAAATATGTATACAAATAATCAGTTTCTTTCTTAAATAATCTAAAACAACAATTTATAATGAAGATTTTGTAACCATGAGACTTAAATGGTAGGTTTTGGACATAATCTAGTTATTCATTTTTCAATTTAAAATATTTTATGTATTTATAAATTTTTGGGTGTTAATTATTGCACATTGTGGTTGATTTTGTATGATTGCAAATTTTAGGTCATTCTAGATATTGAAAAATTATGTGCTTAGTATATATAAAAAATGAAGGCATGATAGTTTAGGATATATTATATAATTGTTTTTGCTAATTAAAGTATAAAAATTAATTTGTTCATATTTTATTTTTTAAGTTTTAGATGTAAAGTTTTATTATGTTTATTTTTTTTAAGTGGGAATAAAAGTATTTTTTCTAATTATAAGATTATTATGGTTGGCAATATTTTAGTCAAATTTTGTGGAAATATTTTGACAAATAAAATTAGTTTCTAGCTATAAAGGTATGGTAAAATAGCCAATGACAAGTTATGTATAAGAAAAACCATTCAAATTTGTACCACATCATTACTCCTTATATCATTAAAGAAGAATGTGACAATAATAAAATTTATTTATTTTATTATTTCATTGATTTTATAAAATACTTTGGCATTGTTCCTAGGACAAATCTATATAGAGGCTCCAAGAGATAATTGTTTCTATCAAGGTTTATGGTTGTTGTGACAAGGATTTATGAGATTGATATTTCCAAACTTAGGACAACTAAGGGTTGGTCGGGAAAAATAAAATAAAATATTATAGTCAAGAAAGGTGCCTTTTATCCCCTTTCTTTTTTGCAATATACATTGATAATCAAGAAGAGTGTTTGGAAGATCTAGTTTGTGTTGGGGCCACACTACTAGTATAGTCATGAATATTCTCCTTTATGTTGATGATATTTTTCTCTTGGTGAGGAGTGCTTGCAATATTGACAAGAAAATAACAAGACTTCAAGATTCCTACTCCAAGATGGGTATGACACTTAATAATGAAAAAAATAAAGTCATGATCATTAAATCCAAAATGATGACATATGATACTTTCATATATGACAACTATTGGGAGGAAGTTCTTTGATACAAATATATTTGAATCAATATCCATCCAAAGTTCATTGGAATTAAAGAATTGATAAAATGATAGAAAAAAAATATTAAAAACTTATAATGGACTTGAAAATAATTTTATGTCAGTATATATTTCGATCTGGGATAAAATCGAGCTCCTCTTTTAGACTCTCATCACTCATGTTATTTTATATGCATGAGTTTTTGGCTTGCAATATTTCGAGAGATTCATGAAGGAATATAGAATAGATCCAAAATTTTTTTTTGCCTACAAGCTCATGATTAAAGGAAATGCCCCTTATTATATCCTCTTATTTCAATCAATATTTACCCTGATTGAAAGCACGATGATTATGTATCTTATGTATAACAAGGAATTAAACAACATGGAAACCAAAAGTTTTTCTAAAATGCATATAAATCTAGTAAAAACCCCAACTTTTGACTCTAGTGGGGATGGCATAAGGATGCTTATTCTTGGATTGATCATTGGGCAATAAAGGAGGAGTTACATTTTCAAAATAAGTACAATATTAAAACTATTATAGCTTCAAATTTAAGTATAAATCATTGGGTGATAAAGAGGTAGAGGGAAAAAGAAAATTAAGATATTATAAGGATGTGGTTTACCACAATATTGAAAATAAAAACAATCTCTCTATCTTCTGTAATGTTAAGAAGAAAATGAACATACATAAAATACGAAAAAAAAATCATGGGCTTTTTAGTGATATTGGTAGTTGGTCAATTCCCAAAACATCATGGGATGAAGGATTTTGTCACCATTGATATACTAATAGGGGTGGAGATGAAAATCACTTTCTCTTAGATTTCCCATCTTATATTCAAATTTGATATTATATTCAAAATATTTTTCACACTACCAACCTTGACCTTTTAATTCAACAAAACTATGGTGATATTGGAATGATTATCTTAATGTATTTTGAGAATACAAATAAAACGATAAATAATTTCGAGTAATTTCTTACCTCCTTAAGGTCTGATGTTCCATATTATTCTTAATATAATTTAATATCTCTCTCACTCTCACATATACACCATGTTATTAATAAAAAAATTAAAAAATATATATTAATTCTATAAATATAAACATATAAAATTACTTTTTTTTGAAAAATAAGCATGATAAGAGTTGAAATTTTAGTATGTAATTATACAAAATTTGAATTTAAATATGAATTTTATAAAATTAGATAATCTAAATTAATTACATGGATATGCGTGTTTATTTTGAAACAATGGTTTCAAAATTTTAATTTAATTGTGGATGGTAGATATATAAACTCCACAAAATATTCTACAATATTTTTAGTAGTATTCACTATTGAAAGGTTGATATTTATTTTAAAAGTACTAATGTCATTTTCATCCTTTAATTAAATTGACTATTTAAAAATATTGTCACATGAACAAGTTCATATGAAATGAGTTAAGGTTTTTTGAACATTTTGTATTAATAAGCTTTTATATTGTCTCATGGTATTTTTATATGTTAATTGTTTTCATAGTAAGATCTCATGAATCTCCATAATATAGGGATGAATTTTAATGGTTAAGAATATTGTTATATTTATTTTTAAATATGTGTATGTTTAAATCATATATTAATTTTTTCTATAATTAATAATAATAATAATAATAATTTAAAATAAAACCATAATTTAATTAATTTTTATGAATTATATTAATCTTAGAAATTTGAGATGTATCAAGAGGTAAGTGTTTTGATGCTCTCCTAAATCAATGGTTATGACCATTTACAATTATTTAATTTATATGGTTATTTTAATGTTAATTTTAATATAATTATATTAATTAAAAATGATAAAAATTAATGCATTAACTTGTGTTATTATAATAAATTTTAACCTAATGTCCATGGGGTCTTGCTTATAGTGATGAGGCGGGTTGTTACGACACTCATCATAGGTTCAATTCCCTTCTCTGATCAGTGTGACGTATCTGGACATGTTGATGAATATGTAGTCCTACCAAACTTACAAAAAAAAACGAGTCTAATATAAACAATAAATATAAGAGATTGCATTAACTTTTTGATTATATAATTTTAGAATCATGTATTTTTTTTTATAAAATTCGTGTATGATTATTACTAGCATAGATCCATCTTCAATACGGATCTAAGATGAGCTAAAAGGGCTCAAATTTGTTCAAGTGAAAACCTCTTTAGAGTGAAAAATACAATGTGTTATTTTTCATTTTTTACATTGTATTTTTGAATGCTAAATAGAGTATATCTAGGACCAACTAAACTTTTTAACCATAAAAATTTTATTTTTTCAAGATATATACTTAATTTACATTAAAATATTTTACAACACATCTACATTGGGACACTTTATCACACAATTAAAAGGATCTTGTGTTATTAATATAATTTTAAGTTTATGTTAGTATTAAGTCTTATTAAAATAATTTATTGATAACCCACTTTGAATATTTTCTATATACAACAATAAAATGTATCATTTTAACAAACAAAAAAATAGAATTATATATATATGAAGTTGATATCCACATAAATTAGTTAACATAAATATTCAAATAGTTTATTTAAATCTCTTGTTGAAATATTTTTCTCAAGTATAAGATTTCATCATCTTACTCATACATTTGTTTACTTCTATTCATTTTGTTTTATTATAGCCACTATTATTTTTCTATTTTAAGCATAAACTTTATTTTAAAGGGGATGGAGACATCCTCTCATACTGGGGTGTAGAATGCACCTCTCAACTCAATAAAATTTTAATTTTTTTAGATAATTATAGGTTAGTTTTAAATTTAATATATATATATATATATGATGAACCTACTTTAAAAAACTTAAGCTTATTTTTAAAAAGAATTATAATAGTAATTTTTATATTTTCTTAATTTCGATTATGAGTTTACACTATAGTTTATAATTTTGAATAAAAATAGATATGATATCAAATGTTATATTATAAATAAAAGGAATATATATTTTAAACTTTTGTTGTGTTTTTCTACAGGGTGGTGATGCAGTGTACTGTTAAGTCACTTCATGATGTGAAGGTCATAAGTTTGAAATTTCATGGGAAAAAATCTAGCCATGTTAAGGGTTGGTGTGGTCCAAGTGATCCCTAGGGGTTTTGAGGGCTTAGATGCCCCTGGGTGGTTTCTAAATCCAAATATGAAGCCTACAAAACTATTCTGAGGGCTAAGATTCCTCCAAGTAGTAGTTTCTCAAGCCAAAAATGAAGCCTGTAAAACACAAACAACTTAACAAATAAAATAAAATCCATTATGTTAGATATATTTCATACCACTTGCAATATAGTGGAGAATGTTTATACCATTATGTTAAGTATATTTCATAAAACTTGCAATATGGTAGAGAATTTTTAGAAAAGTCTTGAAAACCTTATAAGCTAGAAATATTATAAAAATAAAAAAGAAAAATTTAAAGTGTGTACTTCTTATAATTGGATAGGAATCTGAAAATTTTACCTCTAAAAATAAACCTTAAAATGTGTGCATGAAAATAACTACAACTAGAATGACATAAGGCTCTGTCCTTTTAAGAAATGTAGTAAAGGGTTGATGGTAGAATATTGTTGAATAAAATGTTTCAGGAACTAATTGATAAAGGAAAAAGGGAAAATGATGTGGTTAGTACTATAATGGTGAATCTCTCAAGTTGTTCATTGTTAATTTCATGCTTTATTAAATTTTTAAAAACAATTAGTAATTCAAGAACATAAGCATAATATAAATGCAAGGAATTAAAAAATGACAATGCATATGCACTAATAAGAATGAGAATATTGAAATTATATATCCATATATAAATATGCTAATCATATATATAACAAGATTGTAGATTCATAATAGTCCATTGAAATTGGAGTTATGATGGATAACAATCATGGATGTTAATCGTGTGAGTAAGAACATGTTGTTGGTATTGCTAGAGAAACTAATGAGTATGATATATATAGCCTAGCATAGATGAGGCTATAAATAATAAAGTTTATACTAACAGGTTGGTAAAGGGAAATGCAAGGACCCTTCCTAAGGTTCCAACCAATTAGATAACATATTGTAAATGGTTGGTAGCCATATAGATATCATTTTGATATGCTTAAATGATAAGATGGGATTTAGGTAAGAATACCTTAAGAAAAAAAAAATTGGAAATGATACGGATGCGTGAATGGTAATAAAAATATGAACTAATCATTTCTATGTGCTAGATAATGGTGCGAGTTAGCTAGTGACTCCATACTACAAGGGATGCTCATATGAAAAGTGTGCAAGAGTGATTTCTAGCTTTTGAATTTTATATGAGTGAAGGTTGTATGCTTTTGGTTATGATAATTGTTATGTGAATGAATGTAAGCTTTTATAAGATATTTTGAAATTGAATTCAGATTAAATGTTTATGAATGACATGGAATATGTGATATATATATATATATATATATATATATATATATATATATATATATATATCAAATAATTTTAGAATACATGGTTTGGATGGATGGTGTGAATGAATGTTTATTAATATGCATTGCAATTCTTTTACTTGGAGCTAAAATGATAATACTCATACTAAATTGTGAGTTTGAAATAATTTTAATGGAAATATAGTAATTCAATAAGGAATTTGTATGTTAAGGTAGTCCCATATGAATGGACTATCATAGGCCTCATAAAAAGGTACAAATCAAAGCCCTTTTGGTCATCCTTCAACATATATTTACTTCTCTCTTCACATTTGATGGATAATTTTTGGACTATAATGTATTCATTAGGGAGATTAAGGAATATTTGTCATATCATGTAGCCTAACATGTTGAATTGCATGAAAATTAAAATTTATTTCACAAACGTATGTTGAAGACTAGCTCGAGGAAATGTAGCGTAACACCCCTCCTCCCACATTTACCCAAGATAACTAGTCCACTAGGGTAAACATGTGACGAGAGGATACTATGATGTGATTCAACTTCCCAAGTACAGTTAAGGAAGTGGAACAGACAAAACAAACCATTCTAACCTTCCTCGAGAGCTACAGACCCTTTAGAAGGAAACCAACACTTCCATGTGCTTAAACCCTGAGACAAATTATCATTTTACTAATTTGAACCCTCATATGTTCTCATTACAAGTCATGCATATGACTGAGGCCTTACATTCACTCCCATAGCAAGGCATGCAAGTGACTATGGACATTTTCAAGGAGTTCTGAGTCACCAACCTCAGATTCTGAGCCATTTTTTCATGGCTAGGTCTCAAGCTACTTCCCAGAACTTCATGAAACCTTCAGAAATAATAAACAACAATGGAAAAAGATTACTAATGTAATCATTTAGATTGGTACAAGTACTTGATCTGACCCCTAATATCTATGGCAATAATTTCATCAAACATGTCATAAATATGTAATCTACAGGTCATAACAACATATATGAGCATAGGGTTCTCATACTTATATTACATTCCTAAACATTATTTCGTTTTGATAAGCTAGATCATTATAAAAATAAAAATAAAAATGTTAAGCTTGGTTATGAATAGAAAAACAAAAAATCAAAAAATGTTAGGACTTGCATAAATTTGATTATTCATATAAAGAAACTGATAGGAATAAATTGTCCTAAAAAAAGAAGGAAAATTTTAAAAATGTTAGGAAAATAAATAAAAAATGTTTTCTTAGCTTTAAAAAATATTTTTTTACAAAGGCCGCTTGTCTAAATGCGCCATGATTTTTCAATTATCATCAATTTTTGATTAATTTTCTTTATTAAGCATTAGTATTAATTTGTAATATATCGTCACATATTTTTTAATCCTAAGTTGCTAAAGGACAATAATTTTTTCCATTTTTTTATTATTGTTCAGGCACTTTTCAACAGTTGATCTTTTCCCCACCCGATTCAACGGCGGGGAAGTCTTTTCGCACGCCCCTTACCCATTTCTTGTTAACAACGATGTGGGTGGGGGATTCAAAAAGTAGTTTTATGAATGGCGAGCCCTATATATCTGTCACCTCCACATTAATTCCCCCCCACTCAAAACCACAACCCGCTGCCTACCACATCCAAAATCTGCTTTTATCCCTCATTGTGGTTTTTACTCCTGCCAATGGTTGGATGACCCTACACCTTGAATGTTTCCCTACATCGAATGAAATGTTGCCACCTCACGTGTCTATTTCCAACACTCTCCTTATCATTATGCCCCATTGGCCCATTATGATTACTCTCCCCAACAATTGATTAGCCATTTTCCATCACTCTCCTATACCATTAGCATTTAACCAATATAGTTACACTATCAAATGGTTACCACAGATCCATTTCTCAACTATATAAATAAATCCTAGTTCTCCAGTTTACCACTTTTGCTATAATCATCTTTAATGTTTCATTGTAGGTATACAGAGATCATTGCACACTATTCCCATCTGTTGTTATCACTTCCACAACGGATCACCATTATTTTCCCTCTATTATCCTTTCCCTTTCTTATTCTTTTCTCTGTGAACATGGCCTCGAAAGGAAAGAGAAGGAAACCAGTGTCTGATGAAAACCCTCCCACTATTTCCCAAGTCGGCCTCAATGACATTCCCCTTACCGATTCATATTATAAAATTGCTGACACAGAGTGAAAATTTGAGTTCCGTGAATGGCACTTGTGGTTGAAGAAAAAATATCTTGTTCAGCAAGATGAGATTAAATTTTGGGAATCCATTCTACCCCTTTTCTCTTTTCCTTAGACTTATGACTTCCCAGACCTATTCATCTGGTGTCAAAACAATTATGACCCTATCAAAAGAGCAGCGGTGGCTCAGAATGGTGACATTCTGACTCAATCACTAGAGAAACCATCAATACCATGCTTCTTATTTCGTAAAATGATTCCTTAGGCCTTTTTTTGAAAGAATATATTATGGAGCTATACCATAAGTTGAATTTTCCCTAAAGAGCTCAAATATTTGAGACATTTTTACCTGATGATGCAGAATTACCCAAAATAAATCCATCCTCAATGTTCCCTAAAGCCACTAGACATATCATCTCTTTACTATCCTCTCTACTAGGATATCCAGATGATAATACAACAAGTGAATCCATTCTTGAATTCTTTTCTATTTTCTCAAAAGATCAACAACCTACCTTCATGTATAATTACAGTCAATTTTTGGCCGATAATATGCATGAGCATCTTATGAATTTGACAACACAATGGATGTTTAAGTAAATCTCTGTAATTATATACATGTTTTTGTTTCATCAAGGAGAATAATTTCCAATCACATTCAATAAATAGGATGAACAGGGGGTCAACCAATCAGTCATCCATTGGACAGAAATGGTCAAGTCCATTTTAGCCAAATCGACCTTATCAGATTTCATTAACATATTTATTCATTCAGTAGCACATCTTCTCATCATCCAGAATGAGACCATAATTGGTGACTATATTAAAATAATCTTGCACTTAAGTGGCTAATTCAATACTAGAGACTGGTATTTATACCAGAATTATAGTGAAATTAGAGTATATGGTTGTGAGTTAGCACCATATAAGCTGCCAAAATATGTTCGAATGAGAATTTTCTCTTTGGAATATATTAGGCAGATTATCAACATGGATTACCTTCACTTTGTATTAGGGAAAATAAATTCACAATTCAATATTAAATCCAAAATTGCTTCATTAATTTGTAACACCAGATCAACTGGTGTCAAGGCATATACCATTTTGAAGAGTATGAATTTTCAACCTAGCTTCACCTGGCCTTATGACCCCTTTAGTATCATTTCAAATCTAAGATTTGAATTTAAAAAAAATCCTTATAATCATACAACAAGGCCAGAAATTGAAAAATTCATGAATTAGGAGCAGTGGCTTGAAAATATACTACAAGAAGCAGAAGAAAAATCATGTCTACCTCCACCTTGCAGACTCCGATTTCTCAAAGCAAACAACAGAAATGGACAAGGGAAGAAATATCAATTGTTATGTATTTGGTCAGAGAATTTATAGTTCAACAAAAGAAGAAGAAGACTGACTTATCATTCTCTACAGAACATAATCAAAAGAAACCAGAAATAATTGATCTAGGAGATCCAGAAGTGTCTTCATCAGTAGGAGGGAGTGTTCCAAATACTCCATCAACTACTTCACCTTCTCAAGAACCTTTGGAGATCATTCAGACTTTGGGAACTAGTTCATCTAATGACCATAATATATTCTCAAAATTATTGGAGATAAAGCAGAAAAATCAAGCACTTAAATCAAATGTTTACAGTCAATTCTAGAAGAAAACTTCAACTTCACAGTATAGAATTCTCTCAAAATTTGACAGTGAAAAAGATGAGATGAAAATGGATTTTTTACAAGCTCAAGTTCCTTTTCCCAAGTCTCCATGGGATTACAAGAAGACAATTTTTTCATTTGATGCTAATCAGATTCATCTAATAAATCAAATGGATATGCATAGAGAGTGTGGTGAGATGCTTTTCTAAACCATGACTAATACAACCATGTCTTTCTCTAAGCTTAAAACTACCTTATTAAATGTACAATCTCAACTTAAAATTGAGAAACTTTATTGTATACATAAATAAAACAAATTAAAGTCTTTAGAAGACCTTGTGGTTAGAATTGGATACTATCCAAATGACTATAATGTTATAGAAGAAATCCTGAAGAAGAAAAATGCAGACATTGTAGCTTTGCGAAAACAGCTTAAGTTACCTTCTACAGAAGATCCGCAAACAAAGGATATTGAAGAGAGTGAAAAAAATATAAAATAGATGCTCAAGTTAATCATTGAGCATAATATTTAGATAAGGAAAATGGAGGAGCAGATTGAAGGACTGCTCAAGGAGAAAGAATCAGCTCAGCTTGCCATGATTCCCGTTAGAAAAGTTCCCATACTAGTTGTAGGTACAAAACCTAGTTCTTCATAAAAAATGATTGAATACACATTAACAACAGGTGATTCAGTCAGGATGGTGCAGGAGTTGGTCATACAAAAACAAGAAAATGAAAAGATGCTACAGAAATATAAGAATCTAGAAACTCAAAAGATTAAAAATGACACATTATACATGGAATAAATGTAGAAGTCTCACAGGTTTCCAATTAAAGTTCAGAAACTAAAAAATGAATTAATATTGGTAGACACCTTGTCCCAATCCAATGAAAGTATATGGATAGGTATTAGTCAAGAAATGACAGATGTATGGCCTTCCATAACGATTATTTTTTAGCAGTAAGAGTTAATTAACATATTCAGGATATTAATAGAGAAGGAAAAGGCATCACTCAAGACCGAGTTAGCAAAATCATAAAACATGATTAAAGTGCTTAATTCGAAGAGAAAATCGGAGTTGGAGTAGATTAACATTTCAAACAGAACAACCACCATCCTGGATATCAAAAAGGTTTTGCAAAAGAAGAATTTACTTAATCAATTGGAAATCAAGTTTCAAACCTTAGACGTTGCTATCAAAAGGTTTCACACTAATTTTAATATGTTTAACTAGAGTGGATTGCCTGGATTGGTAGCTCGAAATGAGAAAATGATAAATTTGGAGGATTACTTCAATAAAATGTATAATATTGCAATTTATAAGGAAAAGTTTTCAAGAATTAAAGGCCATGTGACAAGAAAATATTTTCTTGAAGATTTAGAGATTTATTTAATTATAAAACATGAAATCAAACATTTGTTCTTCAACAAGCCTACATTTGAAAGATATAAAAAAGTATATGGTGTTTTCAGAAAGGTGTTAAATCTATAAATTCCTAGTGAAGAGTATGGGATCAGTTATGCGAAACCATCGACTAACATTTTACTCCAACAACATGCTAGCACAACAGCAATTTTTGGGCCACATCATCAACTATTTCCTCGAAAATAGTGAAGTCTCACTCATCAATTTTGTTTTACGATAGTTTGATACTATTTTTGTAACTCGTTTTAGATACTTCTAAGTGATAGAAACTAGTATAAATAACTCTCCATTCGAGTTATTAAGGGTTTCACCCTTGGATGAGAATTTGTAAGAAGAAGTGTATGAGCTTTGATCATTGATGATAATAAAAGGATTAGGCTGGAATTCTTTCAATCGGTTTGTTCTCTTATAAGTTTTCTAGTTTTCATTATATCTTCTTTTATACATATATTTAATATTTATGAAACTAATTAGGCAAGAAAAATTTGTGTTTCAGTCGATCTTATATCCTCTGAAGTTATTATCTATATTAGAGAATGACTTATTGAACAATCTTTTTTTATAAGTCCCTCTACATCAATTAATTGTCAACATCTTCTTAAAGTTAAGTATATTTTTTCAAGTTGTTGAACATTGTTTAACAATATTTCACACGTATGATTATTAAACATTAAGTTTGAATATTTAACTCATCACACTTCTTACATTTTCTTTTTTCACACATGCAATCTTAAATCACCGTTTAAAGTAAATCAACAACCCTTTTCTAATTAATTAATATTATCTAAAGTTTAAGTACATATCTATGCAACTGCATTATACATTAGTCATCCAAAAACCCCAACTTAAAACATACAAAATATTATAGATTCTCTGGCATAATTAATTGACCTAAAATTATCTCCTCAGAGGACAACATCAAACTGGCACGGTTGACGAGGATATGAAATTGATTTATTTTTCCCCAGGACATCGATATTCCTATTTGTTTAAAGGTGAATAAAGGTCTAGTTAGGTCAAAATATTTCACCTGGCGACTTCATTGTACCCAAGTTGGCTCCTTCAAGGCATACCAGGTCTCATTCTAATTCTGTGATTGTTTTACCTCTATCATATCCCGAGAGACTGGTAAGACAAGCCTCTATAAGAAGAATACATAAAACCCTTTCTTCTATTCCTTAACAGGAGACCACTTTAGTTCCTGATACTTTTAGATATGGACCTATTCCCCTAAATTCATAATATCTACCACCTACAGTGCATGAATTAATATCCCGAGGAGTTGATTTCCAATCTTATTTTTTAGTTAATTCATTAGAATCTTATCAACTACCCCAAGTACCTTCTGAATCCCCTACATCAGTATAGGAAATGGATTTAGATTTACCTTAATTCAAACCAACTGATTTCATTTCTCACACCTCATATTATTTTCTATCCACTTATGCACAACTATAAGATATCTTTTCCCTCTATTCAAATCCTTCATTTTAACAA